>JAANIC010003060.1:148453-166134 GCA_017607545.1 Acromyrmex charruanus | reverse complement strand
TTATATACAATTATATATAAACTTACATATAAAATTATATATATTATAATTATATATGAAATATTTTTTCTCAAGATTTTAAGTAGGAAAAGGGGCCGTATTCTAAATAATTATCACAATGAATTATTTTGTAGGTTACCATAAAAAAGATTATCTATAATGAACCATAGTTCATTGTTCACTACATCAAAATAATTCATTGTAGACCTAACCTTTTCCACGATAATTTCCAAAATAATGTGGTAAAATGATACGACAGAAAAAAGTTGCTTACAGAATAATAAAGCCAAATGTGCACACAAAACTAATGCACAATAAAAAAAATGATAGATATAATAACAAAAACATAAAAAGTGCATAAAACTTACGAAAAAAATTTTTGCAATTCAAAATTCTTAAAATATGATATTACATAGACATCCTTGACACGATCTGTCAGTCAACTGGGAAGCCGAGGAAGAGTTCAAATGCGAATCGTTACATGATAACAGTATAATCTGATAACGTCGCATTTACGAAATATCGTAATAGTTCATAGTGTACTACTGTTTCACTATTGGATTACCTACTCTACATGTGAATTATTATTCTTTACGTTACGTCGGCAGAGATGATTATTAAGTAGTTATGTTGTATCATTTTTGTCGAAGATAAGTTCTATCACGCTCTATCATCATCGTCATCCTGATAGTATGTGCACAAAGATATCAAGAACATTGCTCTGAGTGATTACGATTTCTATTCTAACTGTCATATAATGCGTGTATTAAAAATTTCTTGCCCATAATCGATATATATATATATATTCTTCCCGATTACACAATTCTTCTTCTTCTTATATATGTTTTATCTTTTCCCAATCGGCAGATAATATTTTTAGAATATAGAGGAAAGGTCCCTATTATGAGATACCGAGTTCATTTTGGGTAAATGCCAGAAATCTATAGGCAGAATTTAAAAAAATAATAGGTCATTTTGAAGGGAATTTAGTAAGCTTTAAGATAATGTTATGTAAAATTTAATTTAAATTTCATTTTTTTTTATAAATTAAAAAAATGTAAAAAGTGAAAAGTAAAAATCGCAAATCGCAAAGTAAAAAAATTGTGCTTCTAATATGATGTTCCAAGAAATCGATAATAAAACGCAAAGTACATCAGTATTGCGATTAAAAAACTTTATTTAATGTTTCCAAAATACAAATAAACACAGCCAGTGCGTACACAATGAATAAATATGCGATGCATTGTACCTAGCTGACTCATCTTCAGGTAGTTGGAAGCATCGCAGAAACTGGCACTCGATGTTTATTCCGATTGTCCTTTTTATTATTGTATAATAACATTTATACTTTAGCAACGATTTTCACTATAACATAGAAGAACAAGTTATTTCATATTAGAAATACGATGGGTATCTCATTACGATTTCCACGTCTTACGATTTTATGATTATCAAATCTAACTTCTGTAATTAACCAATTCAACATATCAAATATTTTTCTATTAGTACGATCTTACTCTATTACCACACGAAGATTTATTGCCAAATATTTACTTATTAATATTTACTTATTAATATTTACTTATTAATATTTACTTATTAAATAATAAACAAGATTTAAAAGCTCATCTCAGAGAAACTTGAAGACATTTAAATTCTAAATTTTTTTTTTGTAACGACTACAGGCATGATCTAATATTGAATTTTCCACTAAACAGTTTTCAATCTAAAAACAATAAATTCATGGTAGAACCAATAGATAGTGTTTATTAGTTTAGCGGAAACGCCGCTACCTCATATTAGGCGCCTATCTCTTACTAGGGGGCTTTCCTCTATTTTTGATATTTATTCAATATCTTTATAATATTAAATATGTATATTAAAAATACATTTTAGGAACACTATCTACTGATTAGTAAATTGTTATTTTTCCCATATAGCATGAAATATTTCAGAAATATTCCAATACATATAAAAAATTTCAGAAATATTTCATATTTTAAATTATAAAATTATAAATTTCATATTTTAATATTATAAAAATATGTATAAGCACATATACCATGAATATGTATATAATATACCCAGTAAACGAGAATAAATTTAAATGAATAGAAATTAATTTATTTCGATATTTCCGAATTCGCGCTTTTGATTTTTCGAATCCATGAATACATCTAATTTCAACATAATAAATAGCTCTTTTGTACTTTAATTCACACATTTCAATCAAAAATTAATATAATATAGACATAAATACATTCAAATTTAACACGATTAATAGCTTATTTCGTATTTTAATTCATTTCAATCAAAAAATAATACAATACGTACATAATCCTTGGGAGAATTTACTTTAGAAAACTTAAAAAAATACTTAAAATTTACTATAGAGAAAAACCTAAGGAATAAAAATAAATTTAAACACTTTAAACTTTTTTTTTAAAATAACTTCAAAACTTACTTAAGAACAACTAAAAAGGAAAGGAACTAATATTCTGTGTCGATTATTTAAAAATTTTATATTATTTTGGCTTAACCTTTTACAGACTTTAAATTACCTCAAAATTTTTTTAATAAATTCTTAATTACTTTAAAAACTTTAACTTCGTTAAAAGCAAAATTTTCTCAAGGGTAAATTATCCAATTTACCTTTGATATATGGTGAATAGCACATTCGTATTTCTATCCATTTGCATCCAAAGTACTTATGTATTAGGTGTTGGAATTAATTCCGTAGCGTTTTTTTAATGAAAGAATGTTATTTATTTCACATGAGCATTAAAAAATACATTAATGAAAGTACTTCCCATCACTTTCTACTACTTTTGACCATCTTTCTGGCAGTNATAGTAAATAAGTACTTAATGAATACATCCTAGTTCAAAATTATAAATATGAACAGTCTCAATAATTTAATTCTTAATCTTTAATTCATTTCCATTAAAAAAAATTCAACATCTAATTTGTAAGTGAATACATCATAGTTCAAAATTATGAAAATACGCACTTTTATTTCAATAAAAAAAATTATAACGGAAATATATAAGCTTAGAATTTATATCCGAATACAATATGGAATAAGAATATTTTTGTTTCGATCGAAATCAATATAAAAGCTGTTCTATTAAGTATCTGTCTAAATAAAGAATTATAAATATTTACGAACAGAATTTATGCTCTCACTATCAATGCGTGCGTTCGTGCGTGCGTGCGTGCGTGCGTGCGTGCGTGCGTGCGTGCGTGCGTGCGTGCGTACAACGAAGTTTCGACATTTAAATTCGGAACATTCTGTATTAATTATATATGTGCTTATGTATATATTTAAGTCTTTTTTAAATTCCATCTTAAGTGCAATCTTAAGATGTCATGAACCAATCAGAGAACTATATTAGCATCTTTAAAACATTACTTAACAAGATCTTAAATTAAGAAATATAAATACTAATCTAAATATATATAAAAGTCAATATATGTCATATATGTACACATATATATATATATATATATATATATATATATACAAATATACTCGTACATATACATGCATATATGTAAAACTAAAAATAAATGAAATAGGCTCAAGTGATTAATGGCCGGTTGTCCCACCTTTTGATAAATTTTATCTGTTATGTAAATCTGGCAATCCGTATATGTAATTGAATAATCTTGCTACTTAGTCAACAGGTAAAATTTATCAAAAGGTAGAACAACCGGGCCTAAATCAAATTAAATAATGCCAATATGAATCAAGATGTTTACGTGTAAATTAAAATATACATATACGTGCATCTAGGTATTATTCTTGACTTTCTCTTAATATAATATTGTTCTTATATTTGTCGATTTTTTAAATATTTTCTACTCAGACAGATATATATTTTTTTATTTCAAGACCTTTTTAGTACTTAAAATGCTAATACAACTCTCTGATTGATTTGTAACTAAAATTGTACTTAAGATAGTCTCAAACATAAGAATCGACTATGGATCGGTCTTAATATCATTTTATTTTTTATCTTATATATTTTTAAGCCACTCTTGTAAATGAACACATTGTTTACTGTATTAATTAACACTGATAAATGATATTTTGCAAATTTTAATTAAGTAGTTCTACAAATGTCTGTACAAGAATAATATTACAAAAAAATTGCAGAGAAATTATCGAGAATATACTACGCAATATAATACTCATATGGCAATTATTATGACTGAAATATTTAATTTTGATGTATTGTGCAAAGCATAAAGTAATAATGAGTAATAATATATCGAGTGAATACAATATATGCACAAGAGTAAAATTAACGTAATTACATTTTACAACGATTCAAAACGAATGAAAGTCTGTGAGTAGATCATCGATTAAGTAAGAATTCGAATTAAGGAATTATTTGTGTTTAGCAAGCGTGCCGCTAGCTCATGCGTGTCGCAACACACAGACTATGCTACAGTATACTACAGCACCGCTTGTTCGTCAACAACCTATTTGACCGGTTCTTGCACCTGACCACGGCAACAAACGGGAGAAACGAAATGGAATGCCTTTCTCTGTTGATTCTCCTGGATAACCGAATGAGACAGCAGCTCGCGATACTTCTTGAATTCGAACTCAATTTGTGGATTTATAGTAAATCATATAATTAAAAATATTAGTCGCATATTTCGATCGATTCAATCATTTCGCAATCAATGATTTGTTGCAAAATCTATGCACGAAAGACTAAGAACAAATAAAACCTCTTTTCGTAGTATCTCGACAATATTTCGATTCTACTTTCTTTGCCTTAAAAAAATTTTTAAATTATTTCAAATAGTAATTGATATAATTCAGATTTCAAAAAATTTCGCAGTAAATGAAATCACATTCGCTATATCGGCGTTCAATTTCTCGATACCAATATAAATAAGAGATAATTTACTTCAGCGATTGGAATAATTTTGTACAAAGTATGACTTTCTACTTACCCAAAAGTGGCTCATGATATTAACGTCCATCGTCCTGATAATAAGTTCGTCCGGAGTGTCCAGAAATTTCATTCCCGTAACAATGCCCGCATTATTGATAAGAACCGTTACCTATAATGTATTATTTAATTATAAGTAAAATAAATAAATTTTTAAAAAATAATTATTTTTTATTGAAAGTGTTGTTTCAAGCTTGTATGAATTTTTTTTGTGTTTGCAAAGAAATAAATACTTTGCACTCAAGTGAAAATAACAATTAGAGAAAGTATGCATAATACATACTATACTTCTAAACGCAAAGTGTCAGAGGCATATCTAAAATGACAAAAAGCCATGTTTTTCGCAGTTCTTAAAATAGATCAGACTCACATATCGAGCCCAGCGCAATACTATAGCGCAACATAAACAATTTCATAATATCGTCCGCAGGAAAGTTCTCATAGCGCGATAAATAAATTGGCTAATCGCAGATAATTCGTTTCCTAAAAAGACGCTTCTTTCATGCCGTACCAAGCATTCATAAGCTACTCATGTTGTCAAACGCGAATCGCGATATAAATCAAAACTAATAACAAAAAAAATAATCTTAGAGTGCATTCCGAGTTACGCATGAAGCACATGATGTATCGTTTTATTTTTTTTTATTATTTGATAAACAACAAGATGCATCATGCGCTTCATGTATAACTCGGAATGCATCCCTTAAATGCATTGATATTATAATTTATAATAAGCGAATTTTTAAATAAAAGAAGAGCCTTCGACCGATTTGTCTTTCGACATTATATTTCGAGCAAACATATTTTCGATTAATTTTATTCGATTAATTTTACTAAATAATTAATAGAATAATTTTTACTAAATAATTAATGGAATAATTTTAACTCGATATAACTTTTCGTGAACGCGACAAACGCGATGATACCATTATGTTTGTAATACATTTATACTTATTTAAATTAGAATAATTTCAGTCTTTCATAAAACAATATCATTATCAAAATACTACAATTGGCAAACTTTACTTTTTAATTACTTTGTCATTACTTTTTATGGTAAACAATTTGATGACAATGTTGCAATTTTTTATGATGGTAACGCTAACTAATTAAACGCTAAGGTTGTGCTAAGGTTAGGAAAGTTACTTTGAAAGTAACTTGTCATCATTATTAAAAAAAGTAATAAGAAGTTACTTACTAAAAAAAAGTAATAAGAAACGAATAAAAAGTAACACATTACAAATTAACAATTATTTTTTTCAGTAACAAATGAATTTTTCAACCCATTACAAGTAACAATTGCCTTTTCTAACTTCGATGTTAGCATTACCGTCATAAAAAATTCATCATTACCAAATAGTTATTATAACAAGGTAATGACGTTACAAATAATTTGTTACTTGTCAACCTGCAAAATTATTACAATTATGTTTACCTTGCCGATCTCTTCCCTGATAATTTTGGCCTTTTTATATATGTCTGTCCGATCGCACAAGTCGCAAACGTAGCCATAACACGTACCTCCGGCCGCCCGAACAAGTTTAACAGTTTCCTCAATGCCTGAAATAAAATAAAAAACGATATTCGAAAACTATACGTCTAAAACTATATGTCTTATACTTTACGTATATAGTATTTCAACAGCAATAATAACAGCAATTACGTGCATGTCTTACATCTTCTACTCAGAAAACAAATTTGTATTATGAGGTGTAAGTGAAATACTACAAGTCAAATTTATAAGACAGAAGAAAGTCCCAAGAGAAAAGAAAAGTAATTTTTACATTAGTTGCGTTCAGCAGAAAATTTATTTTCCTACTGTTTGAAAATTTTCTTCGCACTCATTGGATTATATAATCCAATCAGGGTGCGACTATTACAAAATCGTTATTACTTTCTTAGTGATTCTAATCTATTCATTATAACATTGTAGACTTACAAGCAATGTTCTATTTTAGAAGAAATAGTGATCCATTATTAATATCTCTATAAAAAGTTTTTAATTATACATGTATAAGCATTACACACTGCCCTGGTGCAAAAAAGGACCCCGCACAAACTTTATGGAAATTGAATTTCGATCGAATTGGCTGAAAATTTGATGTTATAGATCTTATTGTCCTGATAAAAAGTTTCCACAGGCACGATTATAATAAACCGTTTCTACGATTCATTTTTTTAAATGGGCTAATACTACAATATCTTATTTTCAACGAGTACGGTGTATTCCTATGTCATTATTTGCATTTTCTATTTATATTTTTAACTAAAGAATTATAAAGATAGTATTGATTGGTTCTCACAATACGGAGTGCTTGATTATTGTGAGTCCCCTTGCTTCTCACAAATCGAGATGGTTAAATCTCTAAAATCAAGTTATCGATCTCGATAGATTAGAGATTTAATATAGCTTTTTTTGTAAGAAGCAATCAATTCAACATTATCCTTATAACATTTTTTTACTTAAAAATACAAAAATTGCAAATAATGACATAGGAATGCACCGTACTCATTAAAAATAAGATATTATAGTATTAGCTCATTTTAAAAAAAGACACCTCGTAAAAGTGAAACTATTCATTATAGGGAATCGTGCCTGTGGAAACTTTTTATCAGGACAAGATTTACAACATATCAAATTTTCAGTCAATTCGACCGAAATTCAATTCACATAAGATTTTCTTTTGTGCGAGTTTGTCTAAAAAATATTAAGTGTATAACTTTGCTTCCGCCGTTTTCCTATAGATGGCTTTAGCGATAAGTGGTGGTCGAAATAAATAGATCATAGACGTCATACAATAAACTTGGGCATCTGTCAACATAACCCCATAGAAACATTAGTCGATTTGTGTCTGCATCATAAAGTTCTCTCGATTGAAAATGTCAGTTTACGAGCCAAATTCTCGTCATTTGCGGGAGGTTTTAATTTTCTGCTTCAATATGAAGAAATCTGCAGCTGAGGCTCATCGAATACTCTCAAATATTTATGGTGAGGCCGCTATTAGTGAAAGAACGTGTGGTGAGTGGTTTCAACGCTTCAAGAACGGTGATTTTGACATCGAAGACCGGCATAGCGATGAAAGAGAGAAGGTTTTCGAAGATGCAGAATTGGAGGCATTACTTGATCAAGACTCGTGTTATAAATCAAAAAGAATTGGCACGATCATTGGGAGTGACTCAACCAGCCATTTCAAAACGCCTCAAAGCCATGGGAATGATTCAGAAGCAAGGAAATTGTGCCGTACGAATTGAAGCCGAGAGATGTTGAACGGCGTTTGTTTGCTTGTGAACAGCTGCTTGAAAGGCGGAAGGGATTTCTGCATCGCATTGTGACTGGGGACGAAAAATGGGTTCATTACGATAATCCCAAGCGCAGAAAATCATGAGGAGTTCCCGGCCATGCTTCCACGTCGACGGCCAAACCGAATATTCACAGCTCCAAGGTCATGCTCTATATTTGATGGGACCAGCTCGGCGTAGTGTATTATGAGCTGTTAAAACAATGCTGACTGAAACAATCACAGTGATTCGGTAACGAACGCAATTGATACATTTGAGCAGAGCATTGAAAGACAAACGGCCGCAATACAACGAGAGATAAAGTGATTTTGCAGCGTGATAATGCTCGACCCCATGTTGCGAAAGTGGTCAAGACATACTTGGAAACGTTGAAATGGGAAGTCCTACCCCATCCGCTGTATTTTCCAGACGTTGCTCCCTCTAACTATCACTTGTTTCGATTAATGGCACACGGCCTGGCTGACCAGCACTTCCGGTCTTATGAAGAAGTAAAAAATTGGATCGATTCGTGGATCGCCTCAAAAGATAACCAGTTTTTTCGACGCGGAATTTGTACGCTGCCCGAAAGATGGGAGAAAGTAGTGGCCAGCGATGGACAATACTTTGAATCATAAATGTATAACCAGTTTTTTACAATAAAGCCTCGAATTTCGGAAAAAAAACGGCGGAAGCAAAGTTATACATCTAAGATCAGTGAATAGATCATTTAAAATCTGTAACTTTTGTAGGAAACAAAAAGAATATTATTTTAATGTGTGAAACACAATCGATAAACTATATTAGTCGAAGCTAGATTTTTAATGCTTTAAAATAATTCAATGTGAATTATATATATATATATATATATATATATATATATATATATATATATATACAGAGTATCTGGAAATAATCGCCAAATATTTCATGGGCAGGTACTTACAAAATGGTAGAGGACTTTTCGACTCAGTTTAGTCCGATCTATCTGCCCATGAAATGTTTGACAATTATTTGGTAATTGATTTAAGATAATTAAAGAATGTAGAATTAAAAAAAAACAAGCGTTTTATGATCACTTTTGCAATTTATTGTAAAATTTGTTCTAAAAGTTCAAAAGGATCCATGTCCAAATCAAACCTACGGTACAGTAGATAACAACAGGCATTTGTTCATTGGATCCTGACGTTTTCCAAAAAATTGACTTCCTGCCCAGTTCAGCAACTGATCGGCCAATTGAACATAGCGAGATAAAAGTAAATTTGAATGAAATACTGCAATCTATTTGTCCACTTCCAAAAGCGCCTCCACGTAAAAATATCGGTCGGAAACGAAAACCGGAAAAAACAATTATTTTAACTGATGATGCTGCGATTGAAACTATTGCTATAGAGCAAGCAACGAAACAAATGCATCAACTAAAAAAAAACGCGAACGAGACCAAGATACACTAAAAAGTAAATCAGCTAATTCATCGAAGAAAGAAGATTCACCTGATTGTAGTACTGATTAGTGTTCCTTAGAACAGATCTGATCTAAGAAACACTAAATTAATAAAATATCATCAGACTCATATTAATTGAATTTTTATTGATTTCAATTTTAATAATATAAACTGTCAGTTTTTTCTAATAAAATTTTTATCTTTAACTATCAAATTGCTCATTTTTGTTCAATATTAACAAAAATAAATTAAAATCTTGTAAATTTCTATCTAAATATAAAAGTCCATAAAAATAGGAGGGTCCGATTTGGACCAAGGGTTAGTCCGATTTGGAACCAATAGTTCCAAATTGGACCCGAAAAACCATTTTTACATTTTCTATTATAGTTCAACAGGTGAGAGATACGTCAAAATAGTCTGAAATAAAAATGAAAGGAATTAAATGATCTTTCCATAGTTTTATGATTGGACTTTATTTACGCCTTGTAGAGAGCAAAAGCTGCAAATAGGTCCGATTTGGATCACTTCTCCCCTATATATACGTAATATAAAAGTAGGCCATTTTAAACAATATACGCAAATATATCAAAAAAGAGAAATTAAAAAAAAATGTTTCAGACAAAAGTTTTATAGTTTCAAGAGGGAAAAAAGATGATGACCTTGGTTCATCTTGATAAAAAGTCCTTAAGGTCAGATCCATGTTACATAAAATTTTTTTAATGGAACTCTCCATTTTTTTATTGCGAATTCTTGCAATTTATTTCAAGAGCTTTCCAAAACACTATAATAAAGTATTTTTTCTTTAAGTACATTTCGAGTTATAAGGTTCGAAAGTTACAGTATCGCCGGTATTTGCATTACGCAAAGTGTCCTACCGACGGCTAAAACCTCTTGAATGTTATTAGGATCATGTCCTGCATAACATTTGTTAAGATCAAAGTAATTTTTCGTAGTTTCATTTTTGCACTAAAAATTCATTTTTATGTAAAAATAAAAATAAGAGAAACAATCACACCAGTGATCTCAAGAGATTTTAGCTGTCGGTCGGACACCTTGCAAATGCCAGCAGTACTAACTTTCAAACCTCATAACTCGAAATGTATCTAACGAAAAAATACTTTATTATAGTTTTTAGAAAACTCTTGAAATAAGCTACAAGAATTCACAAAAAATGGAGAGTTCCATTAAAAAATTTTTATGTAACATGGACCTAACCTTAACTTCCTAACCTTAGACTTCTTATTCTAAGATGAAACAAGATCACCGTCCTTTTCCCCCTTGAAACCATAAAACTTTTGTCTGAAACATTTTTTTTAAAAATTTCTCCTTTGCAAGATATTCGCATATATTGATTAAAATGGTTTACTTTATATATTACATTATATTGAGTAAAATTTTTCTCGAAGAGAACATTTTGGAATGTAGCTCTAATATACATCGTTTAAGTATTAATGAATATCTGAATATCGACATCCAGTATCTAGTAATTTTACGATCCAGTGCATTCGTACTAAAAAGTGATTTTATAAAAGAAAGAATGCTGATTGGCTCCACTCTGTTTATATTCTCTATGTCCGAGACGAGTCGACATTGTTCAATCTAATCGCGTTAGACTATATTAACATGGACCGATCAATGTAACTCAAACAATGCCGACACTGTTCATTATGCAGACTTTGCCCTTAATATAGACCGGTATTTACAGTCAGATCTTATATTCAAGACCGTCTTAAATACAGTCTTAAGAAGTCACGAACCACTCAGAGGATCGTATTAACGTCTTAAAACATTATTTAACAGTCTTGAAATAAGAACGGACTATGAATGCCGCCCATATATACAAAGTGTTATCATACAAGTGACTCTTTTTTCTTGTAAACTAACAGAGACAGATCTAATGTCCTAATAAATATAACTAAACGACTCTAACTAAATTTTATTGCAAGCATAGTCATTATTGAAAATATTATTTATGTTTTAGAAAACGGAGCAATATGCATAATTTTTGCATAAAATAAATATTTTAATAATAGTTGTATCGTTCTAACGAGTATAACGATGTATAATATAATAAAATTATTTTACAAATTCAAGTTATTCCAGTTTAAAATTTAGCGGATAACTACTTATATCTTTTTAGATTCGGCACTATGGTATAGACAACTTCTGACCACATATAAACTACTAGGGACGAGCGCTAGTATTGGTTTCGCGATCTGACAGAGAGCGTTTCAAATGGTATCTTTATCCTTTTCTAATCTACACTTAACTTATGATTGCGCATGTGCAATACCATCTATCGCACATGCGCAATTATAACTGTACAAATTAGAAAAGGACAAAAATGCCACTTGTAACGCTCTTTCTTGGATCATTCTTAATAAAGGCAGCATAGAGCCGCGTTCGTTCCAGTAGTATTATATTTCAGTGCTTCCAACTCGCATTGACGATTGACATATAATATGTTTTCATCTGATCATGTCAATCGACAATGCACGAGTCAGAAGTTGGTCACACCGCAGGACCGAAACTAAAAAGGCAATAATAACCTGCCAAACTTTAAACGGAAATAACTTGTGTAATTTGTAAAATAACTTTATTATATCATACATCGTTGTACTCGTTAAAACAATACAACTTTTATCAAACTATTTACTTCATAAAAAATTATGTATTTATATTATGCATATTATACTGTATTTTCTAAATAATTTTATTGTGGTCACTTATACATTCTGTATAATACAATATATATGTATATTGAATGTGTAACTGTGCTTAAATCGATAAGGTGTAAACTGTATATATTTACCCTCATTTAAAATGATTTCTAAAGAAACGTTTTTTAACCGTTTATTTACTATTTTATTTTTCAAGTATTTATTTTTCACGAATTATTCATGTGAGAAAATGATTTTAGTAAACATTTATTTTATGTTTATCAAATGTTTATTTTTAATTATTTATTCATTTGTAATATAGTAAAAAGACATTTATTTAACATTTATTTCAATCGATAACGTACACTCGGATGTTATATGATATGAAGAAACATGTTTTAAATCTTTATTTAACATTTATTATAAAAAAAAAAATTTAATATTTTAATATTTTCTAAAACTCAAATTAGTCAAAATTGGATCAGAATAAAAAATGGCCACGGAGGAGAAGTAATCGTAATATAATTACATTAAGAGGATGCTTAAGCCGTCTGTATTATCAATAAAACCAGGATTTTTGACGGTTTTTTTCCTGTCGAATTTGTCGTAGTGAATTCACATAATAAAAATTCCGTTTCCATGATTAAAATTACATGCTAATGTAGTTGTCGCTGTTGTATTTCGTGTCCAAAGATGGAAAAGATAAAAAATTACACAAACTATAGAAATTAAAGCCTTAAACGGTCTAGCTGAATCTTAAATGCTTGTATGTAATATCACGAATTAAATTGACTAGTAATTTAACAAATTTTTATTATTCGCATCTTCAAAACGATCTTAATAATGTTGAATAACATTAAAAATCTGTAAATAATTAATTCTTATTACGAAAAATATTTACTGATTTTAATATGTCATTCAACATTATTAAGATCGTTTCGAAGATGCGAATAAGCATTAAAAATTTGTTAAATTGCTAGTCAATTTAATTCGTGATATTACTGCGGTAGTTTAATAGAGTTAGTGTTTTCAAAACCGAAAAATCATTTCGGCGCGCGTTTCTGAGGACTACATACGTAGTATAAATTCACACAAGAATCATACAAGCATTTAAGATCCAGCTAGACTTTAAGGCTTTGATTTCTATAGTTTGTATTATCATACACGGTCCTATAATATGTTATATTTAAAAAATTACAGATTTCTTTACACTTTTATCTGAGTATGGCAACCAACGCTGAAGGTAAAATGGATAAAGAAACCTGTAATTACAAAATAAAAGTAAAAATTGACGTGATAATTATAAACAATATTTAAAAAAGGAGCATTCAGCCAAAACACCGGTTATTAGTAGCGATATCATATATTTAAAGTTATTATTACAAAATCATAAACGTTTTGACCGATATTCGGCCTTCTTCAGTATATTCAATATATAAGTGAAAAATGTAAAAATGCCCATCAGAGCCTACATCAGCTGTTCAGATGCACAGAAAATTCTTTATTTTCGTGTGAATGTAATAAAACGAATAAAATAAATGTTTTGACCCTTCAATTCGGGTCTTTATCAATATAAAATATAAATCGAAATTATATAAATAACGCAAATTCCAAGTTGATGATTCCCGACAGTTTAGTTCTTCTTTATCTAATGTCAAATTAGCTATATAATGAATAGCCCAATGATTATCAAAAATATTAACTTATACAATAATAATATAAAAACTTACATAAAGTAAGTAGAAGTCATGTACATTGCGTCACTAAATAGAATCACATCGCTCGTCAGATTGTTAGATTTGCTGCGTAGTCATTCAAAGGAAACACGAAAACGAAAAATTAGAGAATTATTAAAATCATTTATGAATTTTAATTATATCAACTTACATGTAAGCGTTGATTCGACGTAAAGGTCTTGTGGTGTTGACAAAGATAAAATGAGAGTCAAAACAATAAAGTCGTATAGTTATTGAAATAAAAATAAAAATAAAAAACAAAAAGGGATAAAATCAACGTCACAATTCCGTAAACAAATTCATATATAGTGGGTAAAAGAATGCGGGTTCTAAAGAATAAATGGGTTCTAAAGAATGCATATCATTCTGTAAATTCAAATTCTGTTTCTGTTGCTTTATATGGATCGCTTCCGAAATCAGTCTTTTATTAAATATCTTTTCCTTGTCTAATATCTTGACATTTTCCCAATCAAAATAATGTTGATGACTTATTCTGTGTTCCATTATTACGGAATGCTGTGTACGGAATGTAGTGTTTTAATTTACAACAGCTGATGTAAGCTTTTTTACATTTTTCGCTGATAGATTCTTTCGAGCCTCATTTTACATATTTGTTCAATATATAATGTTCTAATCTACAATAATCATTCCTTTCCAGTCGATTAACAATAAAAATAGAAAACTTAAAACTAAGTTTAACTCAGTCATAATGGTATTTGATGATCAAGTAATATACATTATTTGAGTGTATGCAACTAATATATGTTCTTGTGACATAGATGATTTTTGCGTTGATATTACAATATTGGTCTGTTCATTTCATTGCGAGTCCTCATGTAGTATAAAATTATCTTTCTGTACTAGTAAGCAAAAACCTGTAATTTTTTATTTTTTCCAACTTTGAACACAAAATACACCAGCGACAAATACATTAGCATGTACATTTTAATCATGGAAAAGAAATTTTTATTCTGTGAAACCATTACGAAAAAATTCGACAAGAATAAAAATGTAAAAAACGCTAATTTTGTCAATAATATAGGCGGCTCCATATATAGACAATAAGAACTGTGTGCGTATTAATACTTTAAATTAAGTGGCGTAATGGATAAAATACAAAAGACTTCTAACTTCGATATCCCAGATTCAAATCCCGTTAAGTAAAAAAAAAATTAAAATGTAATGAAAAATTACAATTAATTACAATTAAAAATTATTTAAGATTTAGGCATTGTTAATAATAAATTTTAAAAAATTTTTGTAATATATGTATATACTTTTTCTAATTTTATGTTTAAATGTTAAAAACATTTTTTCAAATGTTAAAGACTATTTTAAACATTAAAAAAACATTTTCTTCTAAGCTTAAAAAATGTTTAAATAACAATTTTTTAAATGAAAATAAGATAACTTAATTATTTTTAACATTTTTAAAAACGTTTTTAAAGATATTTTTTAAATGTTTTTAAACATTTTTATAAACATTATCTGCTGATTGTAATGTTGTTATCATTTTCTGTAATAATAATTTGATAATGTGTGATTTTATATGTTTTCATGGCGGTAATGATAACGACATATTTTGAAAGAAATCCTTATACTAATTCACTTTTACTCGTTACGTAATGAGTAAAGTAACGAGTTACTTTTTTTTAATGAATAACATGACGTAATAATAATAAGTTACTCTTTAAAAGTGACTTTTTCATCTCTGACTTTATTGTCATCTCACTTTATTGTCAAAATTATAAAAATATTATCAAATCGTTATTGTAAAAAAATAATAATAATGAAAAGTTGTTAGTGTTAATTAAGTAAGTTATTAGTAACTCGTTACTTCTCCCCATTCCTATATTTTAGACTTACCGGTCTCGTTTATATCCCAAATAATTACGATGGCGCCTAAGTTGGCCAGCCTGAGGGAAAGAAGCCTCCCCAATCCTCCACCTCCCCCTGTTATCAGGGCAATTTCGCCACCTATATTCTTCATTTTATACTTCTTGGGAATGAATGATCTGATAATGCCATCCAATATCGAGAAAGTCGACAATAACAGGAAGCCAATTACTTCCCCAATTGATTGTAAATATGTCATATTGATACTATATACACAGACCTCGTATCCGTTGTACTTGTCGCGTAAAGTTAAATTCACAGCTTTTGCTCGTCGAGCTCTTTGCACGGCTTCTCTGCGACTAAGACTATCGATCGTTCAGTTTGTCATTTCTGAATCGCAGTATATCGAAACTATTTTATAACTTACAGAATAGCGACTGACGATTACGCTGATGATTCAATGGCTATAATCTGAAATATAAAAAAGTAATCTTTAGCTTTAGATAATATATCATCACGTTTACAAAAAAAACAGATAATACTATATATAATTTATATCCTCGTTGAATAAATTTATATAGTGAATATCAAGAGGCACAAGAACTTAACGCGTAAAATATGGATAATAGGAAGTTTTTGTAATACATTTATCCAGATACAATGAACGCTAAGGTTAGGTTATCTTCTTTTTAAAACTAATTAAAAAAAGGATAACGTGAGTTTAACGTTCATCGTATCTGGATCCACGTTATTGCAAAAACTCCCTAATAAATACTCCTGCGCTTAGAATATATACATTTAAAATACAGTAAATATTTAATTATAAATTTTAATTACAAATCCGCGTGTGATTTTCTTTACATATCTTATGTAGATTATTATTAATTTTGTCAATTCTGTCTTATTTTTCTTAACATGTAGCGAATTCAATTGGATGCAGTCTGTGGTGGAAATAAAAATCTGTAAAAATACTTATGCAGAAGCATACCTTGTTACTTCCACCATGCTCTGTGCACATTAATACACATTAAAATCGTTGCGTTGTACACAAATTGTTTAATATAAAAACGATTAAAATCATTAATACATTTTATTGTGCTGTTAATAACATCATATTTTATAATTCAATATATTTGCATTTAATTTTGACACAGATTAAATCAATGTAACAACAGTTTTAATATGTATTAATACGTCCGAATTCGCTGATATTAAATTATTCAAAATTGCAGATCCCTATAAGAACCATTACTAGATGTTCATGTGTATATATAAATTTTTTATTAAAGTATGGATCAAAGACGATTAAATTATTAAATGTTTCTATCTTGGAAGTTCTATGTTAAGGATTATACCTCTTATTTTCATTTTCGTACTAAAATTCATTTTTACGTAAAAATGAAAATAAAAGATACAATCTGCTCCAATAGCCTTGATCTTGACAAATCCAAGATATGATTCTGAATAATATTTAAGAGGTTTTAACCATTGGCTGGACATAATGCTAATACCGGCGGTACTGTAACTTTCAAGCCTTATAACTCGTACAAAAGTACTTAATGAAAAAATATTTTATTATAGTGTTTTGGAAAGCTCTCGAGGTATGCTACAAGAGTATGCAATGAAAAAGCGGGATTCCATATGAAATTTCGAAGTTGATCTTTAAATGACCTTGAAATATTCTTTAAAATCAAATTTAAGGTCACTAACTTTTTTCCCACCTCAAAATCGCACAACATTCCTCTCTTATTTTTTTTGT
>JAANIC010003060.1:104251-142562 GCA_017607545.1 Acromyrmex charruanus | reverse complement strand
ATCCCTTTTATAAACAATTTTAAATGATATATTAAAATAATAAAATTTATTATTAATAATTTTTTATTAATAATATTTAATGTTAAAACATTACATTAATACGCAACGTTTCTGTTTCTTAACATTTGAATAATTCTTATGTATTTTATTTCGTAAAGTGAAAAAAGAAAAGTTGTAAATTGTTTAAATTTGTAGAATAAATTTTCAAAAATAAAATTTTCCATTTCTTAAAATCTGTGATGGAACTTTTTTAATTTTATTTTCTTTTTTAGCAATTACAAATATATAAAAATCATTCAAATATTGAAAAACAGAAACGTTGTAACACGTATAACAAAAAATGTAACATATATTCTTACCTATCGATCATTGTTCCACACGAGAAATTGAGTTTATAGTCATATAAGCGGAAGTATGAGAAGAAAAACAAATATTCAAAAAAAAAATTATTTAGACACGAAAATGCACACCTGTGTTTACACAATGCAAGACATACTTTGCGGAAAGTAGTATGTGTCTTAGCAGTACTATGGTCGTCGGTATACTGAATGGAACGCGTTGCTTCGACTGTGCCTTCACCTCGAAATGATCGTCGAATCAGCGAGACGCAGGTCGTTGCGAAAATCGCATGTATATCCAATGTAGATCCTCATATCCTAGCGTGTACGTTACACACTATTCACCAGCAAATGAATGTACGGGATGATGCGCATGAAAATAGTTCTCCATTGATAAGTCAATGCTTATAAGAATTTTATTGATAGTAACAGAATAATGAATGTACAAAAAAATTCTTTCAAATTATAATAGTAAAGGAAAGATTAATCAGTCTAAGTAAGTTGGTGATAAGCTGTTATATAATAAAAAATAAAATAAAAAACTGAAGTGAAAAATTTTTACACATTTTTACATATAATTTCTATAAATACAAATTGATACTCTTTTAAATGGTTCTTTTTTATTTATATAAAAATATTAAAATAATGTTAGTGAGAAATGAATGTTTTATAAGTATGGTCACATATTTTGATATAATTAAAATATGAAATATTTTATTGTATAAAATGTTTTTTTTGGATAATTTAATTGTAATATTCAAACATTGATGCATGAGATATTTTTCCATAATGTACGTTTTGGCATTTTATGCAATTAATTTATATGACATCATTCATTTATATAACATACATATATATATACACAGTGCATTCAAAAAGTTCCGGGACTACCGCGCACTAAAATCGGGAAGTGGCGCTATTTCTGCTCCAACGCGCGAACTACTTTCCGCCGACTTCTGGCTAGCTACTGTTAAAATTTCAAACCGCTATCTCGATTCAGTAGCGAGTTTTGGCTGATAGAGTAAAGCTGTGATTTTTTGTCGCGTCACAATTTTAATTATGGAGCAGAGAGCCGCCATCAAATTTTGTTTTAAATTGAAGAAAACTCCAAGTGAAACCCTCGAATTGTTACAAACCGCGTATGGAAATGAATGTCTTAGTCGTAGTAAAGTGTTCGAGTGGTGGTATGCGCGTTTCAAAGCCGGTCGGGAGTCACTGGCAGACGATCCGCGAGAGGGGCGTCCCTCCACTTCCACCACTGATGCGAACATCGAGCGAGTGCGCGTTGCTGTGGCCTCCAATCCACGTGCTACTGTTGAAATGTTGTCCGACGAGTTACACATCAGCGAGGGAAGTGTTCACACCATTCTAACCGGAAAACTGGGTAAGAGCAAGATCTGCGCGAAGTTCGTTCCTCATTTTTTAACACCAGAGCAAAAAATTCGTCGAGTGGCAGCATCGGAAACTCTCATCGAAATGGCGGATTCGGACCCAAATTTTTTGGATAAAATTATCACAGGTGACGAATCATGGTGTTTTCAGTACGATCCTTCAACCAAACGACAGTCGATGGAGTGGAGGGGTCGCGGCGAGGGGAGGCCGACCAAAATTCGCGCGGTGAAATCGAAAATCAAGACCATGTTGATCACGTTTTTTGACTCTCAGGGCATCACCCATAGAGAATTTGTGCCTCCAGGGCAAAAAGTGGATGCGGTCTTTTACAAAAGTGTCCTGGACCGATTATTGGCACGGATACGGCGCGTGCGGCCCAACCAGTACAAATCCGGAGACTGGTTCTTGCTTCATGACAATGCGCCCGCGCACACCGCGATTTTGGTAGCGCAGTTTCTAGCCAAACGGAAGGTGACTGTCATCACCCATCCCCCCTATTCTCCGGACCTCGCCCCGGCAGACTTTTTCTTGTTTCCCAAGCTAAAGAACGCTATGAAAGGGGACCGTTTTGACGATGTTCCAGACATTCAACGCAATGTGACGCGTATTATGAACTCCATACCGGCTGAGCAGTTTAAACGCGCCTTCCGACACCTCTACGAACGTTCAAAAATTTGTGTGGAAAGAGAAGGCCTATATGTAGAAAACTAATAAATATCTTTTGATTATCTCGTTTTTTCTCTGTTTTAAAAAATAGTCCCGGAACTTTTTGAATGCACTGTGTATACTTGTACTATTTTAAATTAAATATTTATGATGTATAAAGAAAATCTTGTAATTTCAGAAACTTAAAATTTCTTATTCAAAATTATTTATAGTTATACGAAATTAATAGTTCTATTTACTGAAATTTAATACTATCAACATGACCCGAACGAGGGACTATTTTTTAAAAATAACTCATATTTTTTAATAAGTTTAATAGATATTTATTATATATTTATTATATATTATATGGTGTGCGGCAACGTTAAGGGGAGGGTAAGCTTCTATTTTGACGAAAAAATCGATTTTTCAAAAACATCATTTTTGGGTGCTAAATATATGTAGAATTAAGGTACAAACACTTTTAAATCGATTACCGACCGAGAAAAAGTTCTACAGTCGGTAGACATGCAGCAGCTTTCGTCGAGCAACGTGACGGTGAACGTATCCAAGCAGCCAATCGTCGAAGCCTTGACAGTTCAAAAGAACGAAGAACTGAGCTTCGAAACATGAAATCGGCTGAAGAAACACTTTTCGAGGAAGAGGAAGGAATAATGTACGGAGCAGGCATCGCTGATTGAGCGTAAGAACCTTATTTTATATGATTATACCAAAATTTTTACAAAAAAAAGTTTAAACGCGTTTTTCTCGAAACAACGTTTTTCGACCTGGCTGACACGATTCCAAAAAAACTATTTAACCGATCGAGCTGAAATTTTAAGGGGTTGTTCAGGACATGTGTAGTTATCGCAGGTAGTAAAATCATGAATTTTCAATTATTTTTAACCCGTTTTTTAAACAATGTTAGTGGCAAAAAAAGGGTAAAAAAAATCAAAAGTCCGCCATTTTGTTAATTTTTGTCCAAAATGTTTGGTTTTACTACCTGCCATAGCCAATCGTTCATATTTTAATATCCCGTTTGAATTTTTTGTTTCAGATGTTCCTAACATCAGATATCGTGTCAGCCAGCTTTTTTCAATCTACTCTTGCAGCCGCCATTTTGTCCCAATATGCGAAGGACATAATTCAAAAAAATTTTTTTTGTACACCTGAATATATCTACCATACACTGAATAAACTAAAAAATATATATTATACATTTAACTATGAAAAAAAAAATGTACGAAATACGTTAAATAGAAGCTTATCCTCCCCTTAAATACTTTATATTTAACGACCATATACACGCAGATAGAGTGATGCAAATCAGTGTAATTTTTTGACAAATATAAATAGTAAAATAATATTTCTTATATAAATTTTTTGTTTTCAAAATAATTAATTTTTTAAAAATCCACTATTATTTATTTGTTGAAACAAGGTATAAGAAAGGCATTAAATAAAGGTGTACTTCCTTTCAGATCTAAACTTTTTTTAGAAATGGGATATACAGGGTGCCTCGGAACAAATATTTGTCCTTAAAATCTCATATCCCTGACTTATTGCTAAGCAATTCTTCCGTTATCAAAATTTTATTCGATACTTAGTTTATCACCAATCAGAAATCACGACGCCGATGTCGCTTCTCTCATATATAGGACTCTATTTTTGATAGGGCTCTATTTTGATCAATTCGTAACAATTCTTTCTTCTGAGTGGTCAACGAAATATTTGCAGCGTTAAATGAATCACACCCATATTTAGTGACAAAGGTAAATGTTAAGAAGAGCCCAAATTTTAATAAAAATACACTGAATCGATGCATTTTTATGTAAAAATAAAGATTTGATAAGAAAAAGTGTCGCTCTGCCTTCGCGAACCGAGATATTAATCCTTAAAGTCGATGACTTTAAGGATTAATTATTCGGGCTAGAAAATCTGTCATCAGTGGTTCACTATGTATTTTTCACTATGTATGTGTTCACTATATATTTTTAAAAACATAAATTCTCTACTAAAGTAGTGAATTTGTATTTTAAAAGCAATGAATTTGTGTTTTTAACGCAGTGAAGCACTGCTGTGACTTAAAATGGAACGCAATAAATTATTCTTCCAACATACTTCTACACTACTTTGATTTGAAAAAAAGTACAGCTGAAACTCATCGATTGCTTGCGGAAACTTATAGTGAATGTTCCAACGGAAACAATTTGTAGAGATTGATTTCGACAATTCAAAAGTGATGATTGTGATGTTCGACAAACAACGGCCAGGTTAATCGAAAAAATTCGAAAATGAACAACTGCAAACTCTATTTAAAAAAAACTCTGCTCAAACTCCAAGCAGAATTGGTTCAACAATTTGAAATCGACAAATCAACCATTTCACGACGTTTACGAGCCATGGAAAAGATTCACAAAGAAGGGAAATGACTGCCATATGAATTGACCAAAAATGCCATTGCCAATCATTTAAAGATCTCGATTTCTTTGCTTGCAAAACAAAAAAGGAAGTTTCTTGTGGTGCATCATAACCGTCGATTAAAAAATGGATCTATTTTGACAACCTGAAACGTAAAAAATCATAAGTTGATTCTGGCCAACCAGCAACATCGACTCTAAAGTGAAATATTCATGATCACAAAGCAATGCTCTGTATTTGGTGAGATATGGAGGGTATCATGTATTATAAGTTAAAAACAAACAAAACAATCACCGCCGAATGTTATAGACAACAATTAGAGCGTTTGAATGATAATTTGCAAAAACGACCATCGCCGAAAGGTGATTCTTCTCTTCTTCCCCATGATAACGCTCGACCCCATATTAGCTGTGAAACAAACCCTGGTAGAACTCGAATGGGAGATTCTCCTGCATCCAGCGTATTTTTCAGACTTGGCATCAAGTGATCATCATCATTTGTCCACGCTCTGGAAGATTCACACTTCCGTAATTACGGCGTAGTAAAAAATTGGTTGTAAATTGGATTGGCTCAAAAGACATTTTTTCGTCGCGAAATTCAACTTCTGCCAGAAAAGTGGGAAAAAGTCATAGCTTTGTTCCGAGGACAAATTTAGATTCTTATCACATTAATGTAGGACGCAAAAATTAAAAATTTTTTTACAAACCTTAAAATGAAATACTTTTTATAAATTGTCTGTTTAAGGCTTAGTTTCACCATTCACAATTAACGCTTAACTGAGGTTCAACTTATTTCTCATCTGTTTCTAATTCTAGCATTAGAAAAAAATGAAGAATTAAACCTCGGTTAAGAGTTAACCGTGAGTTGTGAAACTGAGCCTAAAAGTAATAATTTCTTGAATAAATCTTTGATTTATTTATAATAGAAATAATTAAATATACTACATAGCTCTTCTCTTTTGAGTAAATATTTTAATATCTTTCTTATTTTTTTATATAGATCCAGTGCTTACACTATGTCGTGTAGCAAAGAAGAAAAAATCAAAATTCAAAAATCAAATTTCCAATAGTTTACTATGAGGAGTAGAGCCTACATTGTGGCTGACAGCCGTTCTCAAAATCGGCCGGCAGATTAAGTTAGAAAAGAAAGCGCTCTGACGGCTGACTCACGAGCCACTAACTGACAGGCCTGAAATAAATACAAAAAAAAACAGTCAATGCAACCCCCTAATACATCAACAGTCCACTTAGAATACTTATCAAAGTACTTTAAGACTCATAGTCTTATAACTTACTAAGGCCGGTATTCATAGTCGGATCTTATATTTGAGACCGTCTTAAGTACGGTCTTAAGAAGTCACGAACCAATCAGAAGGCACACATTAGCGACTTAAAACATTACACTTGAGACAATCTTAAAATATGAACCGACTATGAATACTAGCCTAAGACTCAAAGTCAGATCTTACATTCAAGACCATCTTAAGTGCAGTCTTAAGAAGTCACAAACCAATCAGAGGGTGCCATATTAGCATCTTAAGATATTACTTAAGATATTACTTAAGATAGTCTTGTAAAATAAGAGTGGACTATGAATACCGTCCGTAAGCGAAATGGTTGAAATCTATTTCGCTTACGGACTTACTCTACTCTCTATTACATCCCCAGCTATAAGTGATTTATCGATTAATATCGAATTAATATCGATCGATATTGAATTAACATCGATTTGACGTCCAGCGACGTTGAATAAACATCCATTTGATATTAATCAATCAACGGCCATTTCTGGCTGAGCCGGAAAACCAACTCCCGACGTGTCTACAGCCTCTACTGCTACTGTTCATTATAGACAACGCTTATGGACTACCGCAGACAAAATTCCGTAACAGTAAGCATAAGGCGTAAACTTAAGCCGATAAGCCAATCGGGATATTGCTTTAGATCTATGTAATCTGACGGAAATAAAAATAGTAAAACTTGTCCTTAAGGCAAATTTCAAATAGTTAAAATTTGTCTTAAGCGTCGTCTACATGAACAGTAGCAATAAGAGGCTGTAGACACGTCGGGAATTGGTTTTCCGGCTCAGGCGTGAGAGTAAGCTGATTTTCTGGCTCAGCCAGAAATAGATGATCGATCAACGACCTTGATTTTGCTCTCCAAAGTGTTAACCTTGCTTCCCCCTTGCGAACAGCTCCTCCTGCTGTTTTTTTTCAAAATTTCGAATTTTTTCAACGAGATTCCTAAGAGTCAATACCCTTTTTTATCGCTATTCTAGCTAGATCGTCTACCCTCTCATTCTCTTAAATTCCTTTATGGGATCCAAATAAGTTTCACTTCGGCGTTCTTTTCTTTTACGAGACGAAGGATCAGTGCCTTAATTTATAAAGCACTGGTCACCTGGCACTAGAATTTTTATATTAATGCTTTGTTATTTCTACTAAAAATGCATAACTGTGGTTTTTTTTTTTCGTAGAAAGTGTAAGACCCAAATCATAAAAAATTCTCCCTACTTTACTCGTTGCTATTTCTACTTCGCGCGGGAAGACTTACCTTCAACAGGGATATATCGACGAGTAGATATAAACATCGTTCGCATATTAAAGTATCTTACAATTCTGTGTATTTGAATCCAATTTAATTACATACATATATATCATGTAGAACAGTGGACTAAGCATGTTACGTTAAGCTCTCTTTATATGAATCCTCTAAAATACTTCTTTGAACTTTCCGAATCTGCAATGGACCTGTCAAGCCGCTATTAAGGCGTGATCAGACTATGCAATGAAAATAGAGATTGAGATTAAGATTGCAGATTGTTCACACTATGAATTATAACCAACAGCAGTTGAGATTACTAAGAATCGGATTGATACCAACCACGACATGTCAAAAATCTTTCCTTTATTTCAAATTTCTATTTTTGGAAGCATTTTTCATATACTTTCATTAAATTTTAAAACTTATACTTTTATAACTTTTTATAATTCTTATTTGTACATATATATACATGATACAAAAATTAATCAATTGATGCCTTTTTGGCCAATACAAGATGTTGGTATGAAAAATAATTTATTCAGTTTCTTGAGATCTTCACCATATATTTTTATGCTATGTAAACGATATTGCTCTTGCAATTAACAAGCCACACATCAATGACTTCTGCCGTAGAAGTGTCTAGGTTATATAAAATTGATCCAAGTCTCTTACTATTAATGCGATCCATGAGATAAAAGTAAACTTTGTGACAATAAAGGTTTAAATCTATATGATAATGTCCGATTTTGATTTTTTGTACACAATTATTGATATTTCATTTGCCAAATTCTTTTTTTAAAGTCCTAAGTTGGCTGAGTATGTATTGTAAAAATGGCCTTGACAATTTTGGAAAATTTTATCAGGTTTTCTCTCAAGGAAAGTTTGATAAGAATGAAGGAATCCGGAATAATATGCCGGAATGGTTTGTCAGGAAATCGTGCGAATAAACAGTCCTGGTATTGTAGCCGATTACTGATTTTATTCGTACGCGACTCGTAAGAGTACAAAGACCGAAAATAGTATAAAAACGTTTTGGTATGTGACGAATCTCGACCGAGTATGTTCGCGAAAAATATTCGGCGAAGAGCGAGAAGAGACCGTGCTCCGCTAGCTCCAATTATTATACCCGTGTGCTTCATTTCCGGAGCATGAGCACCATAGTTCTGTTAAGCGAACTAAAGTTGATTAAATCGAATGTAGTTAATAATCGAATGCAATTTATAGATGTCGCTTAAATAAAGACTTATGTGATTACGTTGTGGCTACTGTTAAAGAGCCTGTAATTAGAGTGGCCATACGAGAGATGACGTCATATTTTAGCGAAATTCTGCGAGAGAGAAAGAGATATACGGTCTCAGTCTATCCAACAGACTGTCAATTTTAGGGTTAGGTGCAACAGCATTGAACGATATAGATACGTAAAGGTACATTGATAAAAATAAAATTATCGAAATTATTTTAAAAATATGGTTGGATGTACAATACCATTTTGTAACAATTCATTAAAAAAAGGATATGTTATGAAAATAATTCCGAAAGACACAGAACGCCGAATGAATTGGTTAGAGTATAAATGGTAAATATAAAAATTGGACACCGTCAAAAAATTCATCTGTATGTGAGGTAAAGTAATTTATTCATTATAAATAATGTATTTAAAATATTAAAATAAAAATGTAACATAAAATATACACAGATTAATTATAATATTTGAAGTGTCTTGGCACTAAGTATATGTATAGTCATCACATTGGTTACGAATTTAATTCTTTCTCTTTTTGTCGTAATCTTTTCAATTATATATCATTGTGAGTCTAAATCAAATAATATGATAATTACGATATTTAATATATAATATTTTATGAAATGGTATATACATATATAATATTTTTCTGAATTTTTGATTTTTTTTATATTATTACAGATGCATTTTGCTCCTAAAATGTAGGAATAGAGAATGGATAATAAACTAGCGCATTTAATAGCGCAAATAATGTGCAATAAATAACGTTTTGTATAAAGTAATGTGCAATATTACAAAATGTACAATATTGCAATAGTACAAAATAAATGAAATTTTATAATAAATAATATATATAAAAGTTTTATTATTTTATATACAATATTTATTTATTATCATTTTTTAATTTGTCACAATTTTTGAGCATTTTTTAGCATGAATTCAAAATTTAGAAAATAATGCATTTAAAAAACTGGAGGGAATGGCTAAAATATGGCGGACCAATCACAAGTGATACCCGTATGGCGCTCTGATTACAGGCTCTCTAGCTGCTGTGTCTTTGTGGCGTCGTGCGTGTCTGGGCGCCGGCGATGGGCAACTAATGATCAAGGCAGAAAATCGCTAAGTTCGCAAAGAAATGTTACTCATTAATTCTGACTCATATATCATAAGGCGGTTTAATATAAACTCAAATGAATACTTAGGTTCGAACCTGCGAAGAATATTTCCGAAGCCTCAGTGGTCGAGTTGGCTAAGACATTCTTCCCGGCAAGTTGAGAGGTCCCAGGTTCGAACCCTGGCTGAGGTAATATTTTTCGCAATAAGTTTCTTTCCGTTTTTTAGGAGTTTTATTTAGAGGGGGGGGGGATTAATTTTATTAAAATGTTTCATAATGATTGTGTTGAAAGTCCGACAATTATCGGCGCGCAATCACATTTGGAACAAAAAATTGATTAAATATATTCGTAACATCTAACTTTGACCGTTCTTTATTTTATTCGATTTATTAATAAAGACTTAACCTAATAACAATTTTAATACGAACACATTTTCCTTATGAGCTAGAATAATATTCATTAGTTTTTTGCACTGGGCGAATCCAAGATTTGATCTTAGCTGAGGACAAATTTTGCTGACAGATTGAAGCCTGGCATGTCTGAAACCATATATTTATTGTGATCTAATACTTTGACAATTTGGTAAGATCCTTTATAAGGAGTGTCAAACTTTGGACTTTGCCCTGATTTCGCGTGCAAATTTCTTATAATTATTAGATCATTTATTTCTTATACTTAGACGATACAACCGTGTGTCATAATATTGTTTGTTGTAGTCGCGTAATTTTTCATGGTTTCAGCCACCAATCGGCGTTTCGTTCAGATTTCAGATCTAAATCTACTTTAGTTAAATCATTAATAAATTCGACAAGTTTTTCATCGAAGTGATTATGATGATCGTAACCAAAAAGTAATTTCAACGGTGTGTTTTTAATGCTAGAGTGAAACGTGTTGTTAATAACGTATTCTGCTTTATCAGACAGGCTTTTCAATCTTCTGGAGACTTAATCAATTTTTTTAAAGAGGATTTAAAAAATCTATTAATTCTTTCAACGAGACCATTAGAAGGTGACACTACCGCAACTAATCGGTGTTTAAGCGTTGGCGATTTAATGAAATGCTGAAATTCATTGGAACTAAAAGCGGATCCTCTATCGGTAACTATTTCTTTAGAGTTTCCGAA
Source organism: Acromyrmex charruanus (assembly GCA_017607545.1). Classification (NCBI taxonomy): domain Eukaryota; kingdom Metazoa; phylum Arthropoda; class Insecta; order Hymenoptera; family Formicidae; genus Acromyrmex; species Acromyrmex charruanus. The sequence continues at coordinate 131,742 of JAANIC010003060.1, read as the reverse complement.
AATATCAAACAGCAATTTCATATTATAATTCATTTCATATTATAATTTCCTTAGAATTTATTTTAGTAGCAAAAAGCCATGTAAAACGAATGAAAGAGTCTAATATTACTAACATTAAGATATGCCGATAACCATCAATAGTCTGCTACAAAAGACCAAAGTGGTCGCAAGATTTCAAACGGAACCGTTGAAGATGGTAACAACTGAATTTCACCTTCATGTGAATGTGAAGTAAAGTTAGACAATAAACGTATCATACAATGTTCAATATGATTTAATATGTTTTCTTTTTCACATATATTTACCAATTCGCTTTGTAATTCGTTTTTTTCCAAGATATTGAAAACCTTAATGCAATCCATATTGAACTTAAAATTAACCGACTTGCGTAACCAGTTTCTAAGCGGTGCAGACTTAACTGAGAAGTCTTTAATGAACTTGTGAAAGAAATTTGTCAACTCAAAAATTGTTAAATCTCCGTAACATTACGTAATTGCGGAAATTGTCTAATCGCGTCTGTATGTCGCGGACTGATCATAATTTCATCGTGTAAAATAATGTACTCGAGGTACTCTATTCGTTTACGCGGAACATTGAAATTTACATTAGGAAATATTTAGTCCGAAACCGTATCGTTTCAAGGTTGTCAGAACATCTCGAAGTGTTTTTATATTCGCATCTATTGTATTCGAAACAATCATAATATCGTCTCTGTACAATTACTTTGTTTTCACGAATAAACGGCAACAGAATATGAACAAACTTTTAGAAATTCAACCGAAGCCTCACAAAAACCGAAAGATAAATGAATATACTTGTATTGTCCTTCGTGTGCGGCGAATGAGAAATACTTCGTGTGACCCGTGTAACCCCTTAACTTGATAGAATCCATCACGAAGATCGAGAAGAGTGAAGACTGACTTACCAAGGAGTGCTATGTAGTCCTCGATAATAGGAAATGGATATTTCTGTTTAAGGGGGGAAATCCCTGTAAAAAATTTTTTTTTTGCATTTTTTGTTTTTTTCTTAAAAAAATCATTTATCATCTGAAGAATGCTTTTTCAGTATTTTTAGCCCCATAGGAACCCTGAAAAGTCCCTAGATAGTCCCTAATTTTTCGCCAACGACTACGACGCGCATCGAGTGCAAAGACAAAACCGGCGCTCATTAAGTTCATCTAAAGAGGCCAGAACAGCTCGAAAGGGAAAAAAAACTGCTGAAATGGATGATTACCTCGAAATCGAAGGCTTGCTGTATGGTCCTGGCATCGCAGAGTAAATAGTAATCATAAGTTACAATAAACTGTATTTTTCATGCACGAAAACTTTAAACGCGTTTTTCTCAAAACGTGTTTTTTTCCGCGCCGGGCAAGATAACTCAAGAACTAATGAAGCTATCGACTCAAAATTAAGTGCAAATTGTTCTAAATTTTATTGGCCTTTGCATGAAGCTAAAAGTTTAATTGAATATTCATAATAAATATTATTTTCAACCATTTGTTTACAAAAAAAAGGTGTGTTTTTCGTTTTTTCGGCCTCTAATTTTTATTTTTAATTTTTTTTTACTAAATGTAGGTTCATGCAAAGCGTAGTTACATATTTTAATGGAAAAAATGTTTACTTTTGATTACCGATGATTTCTACGACCTGGACGTTGCCCGGCGCAAACTCGAGGCGTCAATTTTGATCATCTGTAGCGCCGCCATTTTGTTTTTTTTTTCACCCAAAAAAATTTGTACTTATAGATTAAAATGTGTCCAATATCATGTCCTTTTTCTAATTTCAATAAAAGCTTTCAGTTTTTCACAATAAATTACTGAAAAAACCGTCATTTACAGGGATTTCCCCCCTTAAAAACTCACTGGTTAAGAGGACGAAGATCGACACATAAACGTAGACATCTGTCTTTCCTTTTTACGGGGACATCTCGCGCGCAATAGGAAGAATTATTTTTTTTTATGATTCCCCGATTCAAAAGAACATTCGTAATTTTTTGAATTCGCACCTTTCCGCTATGCGCGAAACGGCTAGGTGCAAAAGCGAAAATTGAGTCGTTTCTAAGATGTACTTCGACTTTGTAATCGTCATCACAAAATTCGACGATCTTTAAATGAGCGTCGAGAAGTAATTCTTTTAACTTGTTAGTACAACCAAGATCGAAATCAGTTTCAATTTTGCTAAATCGCTTATCGTTGTTATTAACCTTTAAGCACGCACGCACGCACGCACGCACGCACGCACGCACGCACGCACGCACGCACGCACGCACGCACGCACGCCCATCACCACCCGGACATCACTGGCCCTTAATTCCTTTGCCTCTCGCCCGCTCGTGCTTGTCCCCCTCCATGTCCAACGCTTCTCTTCTATTCGTAGCTGTGCACCGGCGCGATGACGCGACGTATCATTTCGTATAGCAGTCATACGCGGTTTCATTGAAAGATAAACACGTATACCGAGAAAGAAATAAAAGTAGAAGAAGCCATATTTATTTTATTTTCGTTTGGAATCTCTATTAATCCTAAGAATTATATTTGCATACTTGCACACTTGCTTGCGACAGCTTTAAAAGTATGTGATAGAAAGACTGGAAGGTAACGTTGGAGAGGGTAAGACTGGAAAGTAACGTTGGAGAGGGTAAAATTGAGAGGCCTGCTTACCGTTGAAATCTTAGTGAGGACACGATCACATGACCATTTGGAAGAAATGCTGTATGTACTTATACTGGCGCATCGTAGCCAATACGGTGGCAAGATTCTAATCCAGCTAACAATCCAGCAGGAAAACAAGCATCATGTGTCACAGACTTTACAAAATCCCAGGCCACGTGAAGGACAACTGTTATAAATTACGCCGCAGGGAATAACTCTCGCAGCAGCCCATTTCTACGTCAGTATCTGCAACCTCTTTGATTCCAATCGCTACAGTGTCCGCCTACGAGGTAACTACCAAGAATTCGGATAGTTCAACCTAACAGTAGAAAAATTAATATAAAAAATTTAGCGTTAGAGATTAGCGCGTTGAATAATGTTAAGTGCGATTTGCGCGCACTCGTAAATACGGGTAGTCTGAGCTCATTTATCTCAAAGTTTCCTGTCTTTAATAAGTTTTTGAATGTAATAAAGATTCGATTATGGTTCCGGAGCTCACCTATCGTGCGTTGAATGATGAGATAGTCGGTCGCGATAGTCGGTCTCGTCACTTTTAAACAATTAGATAATCAAAAGTTCAGTATTACGTTAAATATACTAAAAGACGATGGTTTTTGTACTGATCTTATTGTTGGTCGAGATTTTCTCAACACTCACAAAATTACAGTGATACAATTCGCCGAAAGAATCGAGACATGTTTTCGCGCGCGCGTCCTCGCAAAAATGCTCTCACACATACTTGCATGCTTAAAGATTAATAACAACGATAATCGATTTAGCGAAATTCAAACTGATTTCGGTTCTGATTGTACTAACAAGTCAAAAGAATTACTTCTCGACGTTTATTCAAAGATCGTAGAATTTTGTAATGATTACAAAGTCAAAGTGCGTCTTAGAAACTTTTCGCTTTTGCACCTCGCCGTTTCGCGCATAGCAAATTCAAGAAATTACGAATGATCTTTTGAATCGGAGAATCATAAAAGAAATAATTCTCCCTATTGCGCGCGAGTTGTCCCCGTAAAAAAGAAAGATGGATGTGTACGTTTATGTGTCGATCTTCGTCCTCTTAACCAGCGAGTTTTAAAACAAAAATATCCTATTATCGAGGACTACATAGCATTCCTTGGTAAGTCAGTCTTCAATCTTTTCGATCTTCGTTATGGATTCTATCAAGTTAAGGTCGACGAGGGTCACACGAAGTATTTTTCATTCGCCGCACACGAAGGACAAGAAAAGTCAAAGAAATGCTTGATGATCCGGATACTTACACCAAAGTCATAAAAAACCCTATCATTATTCTCACAAAAAAAGTCCACGAACTATTATCACACTGGAAAAATAAAAATTACATTTCAAATAGTACGTACAAAAAAAATATCATGTAGTGAAGGTAACTTAGCTTGTGCACTTCCAAAAGTGCATAAACCTAATTGTCTCTTTAGGATCATAATATCTTCAATTGACAGTTCTTTATATTCATTGGCTTCATTTTTACACGACATTATTTCTGAAAAATCCCCTAAACCTTTCAGTAAAATTGAAGTTTTCATCTTGCACAGAAGTTAAAAGGTAGGCGGTTGGAAGCTGATTATTCTTTAGTCTCTCTTGACATCATCTCTTTGTTTATTAACATTCCATTAGATTTGGCGATTGAGAGTGTACCTAATAGATGGAATTATATAAAAAAATCAACGACTATTTCAGAAAAAGAATTTTTTATAGCATTAGAATAGGATTGGGTAGAAATTAGTTAAAAGTTAAAAAAAAAAGTTAAAAAGTTAATAACTTTTAACTTAATTTAGTTAATTTTAAATGCATTAAATTTTAACTTAATTAAGTTACTTTAAATGTTAACTTTTAACTTTTTTTTAAATTAAAAAATTTTTTTAACTTTTTTAAATATCTTAGAAAAAGACTAAGGGCGTATATTCGTAATCTGTTCATATTTTAAGACCATCTTAAATAATTTCTTAATCCATCCTTCTAATCTTAATCCTTAATACATTCCTCTGATTGGTTTATGCGGTTATGCCTTATGTAAGTCTTAAGTCACAAGAAATTACAGTCAATATTCTTCTTGCATTCAATTGTAATTAATCGATTTCTTATGGCTTAAGATTTTGATCTTGTATCTTCTCTATGTGCTGGCTATTTTTTTAAAGTTATATAACTTATACGAGGGCAAGTCAATAAGTTCTTAGAAAATCTGTCAGAAGACACTCGTAGTGTCATATCACATTACTTTTTGACAAGTGGCATCTTTCAGCTGATTACTGTCAAATTTTGAGCGGAATTCATCGCGTGGTTTCATTTCTGTAGACGATTAAAGCGAACAACCTTTGTATTTTTTTTGCAAAAAAAAACGAGTTTCGTGCAGTGATCAAACATCTACATATGAAAGGTTTAACATTGAAAGAAATCAAAGAGTTAGATAGCACATCTATTGTTCATAGCACATCTGCACCAGCGTTTGCGACTGTATACAATTGAGTGAATGAATTTAAACGTGGTCGTACATCCACATGTGATGCACCTCGTTCGGCACATCCAATTGAGGCTGCTACGTCAGAAATCATCGATAAAATCCACGATATTGTTTTAATTGATCGACGAGTGAAAGTGCGCGAGCTTGTTGAGGCCACAGGCATGTCACATGACACAGTGATTTCAATTTTGCACGAACAATTAAGTATGAAAAAGCTATCAGCAAGATGGGTGCCGCGTTTGCTCACTGTGGACCATAAGCGCGACCGTGTGACGATTTCAAAACAATGTTTGGAGATGTTTCAACTGTAATCCAGATAAATTTCTGCGTCAATTCATTACTGTGGAAACATGGATTCATTACTTCACACCCGAGATGAAGGAACAATTAAAACAATGGACTTCACCGAGTGAACCAGCTCCGAAGAAGGCGAAGACCGTGAAATCGGCCGGAAAGATGATGACCACAGTTTTTTGGGATGCGCGCGGTATAATTCATATCGATTACGTCGATTTCCGTCGAAGCAAACGATCAATGGTGACTACGCAGCCTTATTGGACCGTTTCAAAAACATTTTAAAGAAAAAAACGTCCCCATTTGGCAAAGAAGAAAGTGCTCTTCCATCGAGACAATGCACGGGTTCACACGTGCCCGGCACCGATCGTCAAATTCAACAAATTCCGCTATGAATTGCTTCCTCATCCAGCATTCGCCAGATTTAGCCCCCTGCGACTACTTCTTGTTTCCAAACCTGAAGAAATGATTCGGAGGAAAGAGACTCGCCATCAGAGAGCAGCTCATCGCCGAAACAGAGGCTTATTTTAAAAGGTTGGACAAATCATATTATTCGGATGGCTTGAAAAAGTTGGAGAATCGTTAGATCAAGTGTATCTAACTGAAAGGAGACTATATTGACAAATAAAAATGAATCGATCAAAAAAAATGTTTTACTATGTTTTTCTAAAAACTTATTGACTTGTCCTCATATAGTTATATCGTTATGTATTATATACTTATATGAATAAAAAAATTAAAAATTTAATTTACTTAATAATCTATTGTAGTTATTTAATCTCATTTTTAAAAAAATTAGGACATTTTGATCTAAAAAATAATTTTTTTCAAATTAACTTTTTTTAACTTAAGTTAATTCAATATTGACTTAACTTAAGTTAATTTTTCCTTCAACTTTTAACTTAACTTTATTATTTAATTTTGTAAAGCCATTAACTTTAACTTTATTCAGTTAAAAAAAATATTAACTTACCCAAGCCTGCATTAGAATTAGTACTTAACTCGATGTATTTCAGTTTTAATGGGGAGATATACAAACAAAACTTTGGCACACCAATGGGATCGCCTTTATCTCCTATTATAGCAAATTTAGTCATGCAAGACTTAGAAACTAAAGTAATAGCAATGTTAGGCTTTCAATTGCAATCATTGAAAGGGCTCAAGCACTGATTTCGAATGATCCAGGGCAATCGTTGCGAAAATTAGCATCGATTGTTGATGTAAGCGAGTCAACAATGCTGAGGAGAACTTTCGATACAAATCGTACACATTAAAGATACGACGGTTGCTCTCTGAAGCTGCCAGGACAAGCCGAGTTGCTCGCCTCGGCTCCCATTCTAGCCTCCCAACAGCCCAGATTTAAATCCCTTGGACTACTACATATGGAACGTAGTTGAAAGAGTCACAAACAAGTCTCGATATCCCAACGTGACGTCATTAAGGACCGCTCTTGAGGCAGCATTCATCGGCATGGACAGCGCCACATTACAGATTACAGCGTGCGTGCGAACGCTTCAGACCGAGAATAGAGGCCGCCATTCAAGCTAATGGGGGATATATCGAATAATTGTGCTCTACAGGGATTCCCCAAGTGCCATGTAAAAGAATTTTTTGTAATATTTAATTTTTCATTAAAAAAATTTTGTTTAAAGAAATTGTTTGATTTGTCCGGATTTTGGTGACGCACCCTGTATTTATACTGTGTGCACTGACCGCAACCAATATGGTGGTAAGATATCTAATCCAGCTAACTATCCTGCAGGAAAATAAGCATCGTGTGCCGCCGGCTTAAGTACAGATGACCCTTCTTTATCGCACTGCTTCGTGTTGACCGCTGCTTTGTTTTCCCAGGGCTGCATTCCTTGGTTTAGCCGACCTCGAATCGACAGGGGTACGTTTATTGGGCTCGATTGACACCAATCTGATGTATGACATGCAGGAACGAATCTACGGATTTTGAATGTAAGGATACTGCTATTTTTCTAAAAGATCTACTACCTATGCCACTAGTTAAGAGATGGATGGTACTCTTGAGATTGGTACTCAAGATTGTGCATGAGCATAAGTTTATCCATTGCGTATTCCAAAAATGACTCTTTGAAGAAGTTTCATTTTCTTCCTTCAATTTTTTGTAAAGCTACGTGATAAAGAACTTTTTTCGTGAATCTAAGAATGGTTTCTTTAAAGCCTAATCATGATTCTATATTCATCGCGTTCCACATCCTATGTCGTACCACCTCTAGCTATGTTTGCTAACCTGGATGTAGCTGCTAAGAGCGTAACGTCGTTCGGAACCTTGTAGATCCGGGCTACCTGATCGACTCGTTATCTGATAAACCCAGAGCTGGACATTCTCCGACTCCTTGCCATTGAATTCAAGTATCTGCAACGCAATGAGATTGCATGGAAAAAAGATATCGATGCGAGAGAGCTTCATCTTTGATGAAATGGCGACGAGGAACTGTGGCTATGAGGGATCACCGACTTCTGCATCGGTAAGGCTTGTTTCAACGCTGTTGATTAAGCGGAAACGTTCTGAGTAGTGAGAGCCAGAAGCATCTGCTGGAGCACTGCTTGTTGCGTCTGCTGACTCTCCAGTATTTGCTGCTGCATTTGTTGCAACGGGTTAGTAAGAGACTAGCACTGCTGTGTTCATTAACATTTGCTGAGTTACATCTACTCGATCCTGCTGCGACGTTTTCATCGTCTTGTGAGCTTGCGCCCCTTAACATGTTCGTGAGGCCGTTACGCTCTCTATGTGCTATAATCGCATCGATTAAGATTTTCGAGTTCTCACTCAAAGGTAAACGATAACGTTCTTTCTGCAGCTCGGCAATAGACATTTTGTCTAAATGCGACCGATACATTCTTAGAGTCTCTAAATGTAACTGCGAGACTTCAAGATGGACGCAACACGTGGCAATTAATTTTTCGCTAATGCGAATGATCACTCGTTAATTTATTCGCAATGAAGAAAAGCGAAGGAATAATTTTAGGAGCGACTTAAATTCAGAGAAGTGGAGGTGAATTCCAGAGAAGTGTGGGTGTATCCCATTTCTGAAAACTGTAAGGTGACTGAGATTATTTGGAGAATATTATCAGGTTTTTTTCTCAAGAAAAGTTTGATAAGAATGAAGGAATCTGGAATCAGAATAATATGTCGGAATGGCTTAGGAAATCGTGCGAATAAACAGTCCTTGACACATAATATTGTAGCCGATCACTGACTTTATTCGTACATGATTAGTAAGAGTACAAAGACCGAGAACAGTATAAAAGCGTTTCGGTATGTGACAAATTCGGTATGTCTCGACCGAATATGTTCGCGAAAAGCGAGAAGAGTCAATGCTCCGTTAGCATGTGCTCCAATTATTATATCCGTGTGCTTCGTTTCTGGAGCATGAGCGCCGTAGTTCTGCTGAGTGAACTAAAATCAATTAAATCGAATGTAATTTAATGATCGAATGCGATTTATAGATGTCGCCTAAATAAAGACTTGGTTACCTTCGATAATTTCGTTAATAATTTCTTACAGTATTAAATCGGTGATTATTTACTTCGGAACAATCGCCTCCCATATGGCGATATGCTTAAAATGATCAGAATAACATTACAAGAAAACTATACGGTCAATATTGCTCAAATTGTGGGATTATTTGTGTACAGTATTTATCTACATTTACATCATATAAAAAAATTAAGTTTCTAAGTTGGCTTTCGACTAAAGGCCGTGGCATACAAAAAATTTAAGGCATTAAGACGTAAGCAGTAAGGAAATCAACATATTGGCTACTGCTTATGTTATGGCTACAGTATAAAGATATACAGTAGGGACAAGATCCTGTTTTCCATTCAGCCGCGCATATTTGCTTGCGTATCATTAGCGGCCATGTCTTTGGAAGTACCCGATCAAAGCAGAGAATCCACAGTTTCTCCGTTACTGCAATCGCAACAATGACCGTAAGACGTAAACTTAAGCCGATGAGTCAATCAGGATATTGCTTTAGGTTTATATAACCGGTTGAAATTCGCCTTATTGCAAAGTTATGGATAAGCTTACTGTTATTTCCATTTCTGTTAGATTATATAGACCTAAAGCAATATCCTGATCGGCTTAAGTTTATATCTTATGGTCACTGACATATCGCTACGCTTGCTTAGCGACGAGACATTACTATGTCTCCTGAATAGCTCATTATAGCAATTAATTTTATGAAGCAACGTGACTGTACGTGGACGTATCCGACTAATCACCGATTTGGTGGAAGATTCTGAAAAGTTAAGATTTTTTTATCTCCTTTTTTTGTTGAATGTAGGTGGTGGTTTCTAATATTGTACTATTGATACGGTATTTGGTCACCAAAGACATGGCGGACCTTGAAAACTCTGAAAAAGATCAAAGGTGCCGACGTTGCTTGTCCCTACTGTATATATATCCTTATACTGTGTTATGACTTTACGGATTCTACTGTAATTGGTGAATTCCCTTATTGCTTATATTTTACCATGTGCTTATGTTTTAAGTTTTTTTGTGTGCTTTAAGGGCTGCCGCATACAAAATTTAGCAACAGTGACCATAAGACGTAAACTTAAGCCGATCAGGATATTACTTTAGGTCTATACAATCTAACGGAAATGGAAATAACAGTAAACTTATCCATAATCTTGCAATAAGGCGAATTTCAACCGGTTATGTAGACCTAAAGCAATATCCTGATTGACTCATCGGCTTAAGTTTATGTCTTACGATCATTGTTGCGGAATTTTGTATGCGGCAACTCTAACAGTCAAATCTCCTTAATCATTTGCACTTCATTGTTTTCTCGTTACAAAAAGAAGAAATTTTTATATCAAATAGCAACCGGCGATTAAAAAATGGATTTACTGATGATAATCCTAAGCGTAAAAAATCGTGGATAAATTCAACCGTCGACATCGACTCCAAAACGTAACATTGAAATAAGGTTCTTGTTGTGTATTTGGTGAGACATGAAAGCCGCGTCTGTTATGAGCTGCTGAAATCAAATCAAACAATCACTGCTGAGCGTTATCAACAACAATTAATCGATTTGAATCATGTTTTGAATCAGAAAATTCAATAACAGCTCAAAGAAAATGTAAAGTGATCTTGTTGTACGACAATAAACTTGTTGCTCGACCAAACGTTATAAAAACAGTTAAAAACACATTAACAGCATTTCAATGGGAAATCTTACCATATGCCACGTATTTATTAAACTGTGATCTTTCGAATTTCGATCGATATAGCACGGCCTTACTGACCACTTCAAAACATATAATGAAATAAAAAAAATGACTCGATGAATGAATTGCTTCGAAGAACAAACACATTTATTTATTACGGAATCCACTTATTGCCAGAAAAGTGGGAAAAAATTGTAGCTAACGATGGAAAACATTTTGAATAAAATATAATTTAACGTCTCTCTAAAATAAACGTGTTTTTTTTTGGCCCTCAAAAATCCCTCAAAACTAACCAGAACACTTAATAAATATTACAACACACACATACACACACGCACGCACACGCACGCACACACGCACGCATGCACACACATACACATACACACACACACACACACACACACACACACACATACACACACACACACACACAAATAAATAAAATCCATTTTTTTTTTACTTAAAATCAAAGTACCGGTTATAGGTAAAGGATAACGATTGCTTATTGGAATTTTCTTTTTCAGTTTATATTTTGTTTGAATGAATACTCATTAAATCATAATCATAATCATAATTTTTTTATGAATAAATATTTTTGAAAACCTAAAATTTTGACTGAATATGATTACATTTTTTTTAACGTGAAAATGTTGAATAAATACAATTTACAGCTCAATTAAATTTTTGTGTTCATCGGGCACAGTCAATCGTAACATAGTCAGACAGGATGCTCTCAACGTAAATCTTTTTCTTTGATGATTGTAATGATATCGATATTATTCATGTTGTTTTGTTATACCAGAAAAGGTACTGAAAAATAAAAAGTTACTTTTTAACTGTAACAGATTATTTTTTAGAATCGGTAATTAATTACTTTTTAAAAGAAAAAAAAATGATAATTGTAACTAATACTTTTACAAAGTAACTATTCTAATCTTGATATAATTCATGCCATAATACCTATAATTCTTGGTATTCTCTCAATAATAAAAAGATGTCGCAGACATTACTTTCGTCACAAATAATTTCTTTCTAGCATACAGAATACATAATTGTAAAGAACACTTCATTTAGTGACTAATATTGCAATAATTAATAGTTTCTTGTAATATCTGTTTAGATACAAGAAATGATTAATCTGCTGGGTTAACTTTTTTAACAATTTAAGTATTAATTGATAATATTACGCAAGTATAAAAATACTAAGATAAATAAAACAATCTTTTACATGTAAATACGCAACTGTGTAAATTTTAGTATTCTCACATATAGTATTTACAGAAATATTTAAAGATCAAGAAAAAAGAAATTAATGAGATATTCTCTAAAAGAAAATTTCATTTATACGCCAAACGTACATTCATATTACTGACAAATATTCATTACATAATATTCGTAACATGTATGATACTCTTAAATTAAATAGAATTACAAATAATTACAATATTAATATTTGTTAATTAAATTAAAATTTATTTTGTATTATACGAATTAGTAATTAAAATTTCCCATTTTAATTGATAATTTATAAATGGTAATAGAAGCTGTATATTCCATTTTTTTGTCACAAATCATTACGAAAATAATATTTACTTATTTCAGACAAAAGAGAAAATTTCTATAGCTAGATCTTCTAGATCTTGTAAGAAAAATCTTTAATTCGAAACTTCAATAACAATCTTATGTACAATATTAAGATAGAATCCCATGTTCCTTGGCACGATATAGCTCGTGATCCGTTTTAGTTCGCTTAGGCTCGTTGTAGAGTCCCGAAATTGATATTAAAAAAATCTAAAATTGTAATCCTATAGCGGTCCCACGACGATCTCACGGAGCGCTGAATCAGGCTTACCATATAACGAGCTATGGCATCGCGCGACGAGCCTTATCAAAACAGGGTGCCTCATTATTGTTCGCCTTAGCTCGCGACTCATGGATTATCGGTTTATCGAACTGGTCGAATTGTCGAAATTATGCGAGTCCAAAGGGTCGCCAGGGCTCGCGCCTTGACTAAACGAAATAATTATAACTGCTGTGCGTCGTTGCACCACCCAATTTCTTTATATTTGTATGTAAATACGTCAGAGCTTATTTATTATTGTTGATCGAAACACTTAAGTTAAGATTTTTTGATCGTTCAAGTCGTAGTATAAAATAGGAGTAGGATGATGAAAAAATTATCGAATCTATAATTACGCGAAAAAATTTATATAAAATGACTTTTTGCAAGCATTGATCACGTTCGGCCGAATATTTGTTTCGCTATTATTGGAAGTTTCTTTCGCGCTGATAGAATTATACTTTAGATCTTCTGTAGTCTTATATTAGCGAAGAAAACTTTCAACAATCGCAAAATAAGCATTCTATTGAACGCGATCATTGACGAGCCCAACAGCGCAAAATGTCTTGTCGGCTTGTCTATCACAGGCTTCTTTGACTCGCAAAACTTACCGCTATCTTCGAAAACGTGTCATGAGCCATAAACCGCGAGCGATAACAAACCATTCTGATCCCGACGCGTAGAGGCTTTCAAAGTTATGATGAGCCATGGCGAACAATGCTGAGTCATTCTGAGCTACTGGCCGTAGGACCCTACCTTTGAAATAATCATTTTAATCACAAATACAAACTAAAATAGTTTTCTTTAAACTTATAAAAAAAACTTTCATTAGAAAATAAAAATTTTACCTGAGTGACATTACAATGCTACAGCAAATTGATCTTTGGTTTAAAACCCGTATCAGACTAGAGATTGAAATTGGATTGAAAGTTGATCAATCAAAGCAAAAGTCACTAAAACTTGAAATTAGTTTTCTTTTTCTAATAAATTCCAGTCCAATTTTAATCTCTAGTTTGATACGAGCATAAGTCTCTTATTTTAGACTTGAGTTAATGCAAAGTGCAAAAATTGAAACATAATTGCTATAAGTCAAACGTACAACAGATCATTGGTTATTGTAAAAGCCCTAAATTTTGTATAAATATACATATAAAGAAAATATTCGAAAAATTTTTCACTTAATTATAGACAATTTGTTTTGAATTCATTCAAAATGAACTGTCCATAGCTAAATTAGCTGATGAATTTTTACTATCGGGAGATTGCATTGCAATGTAGCGTCTTCGTAAAATTTCCTGCAAATCATTGCATGGACTATTCTCACGTTTCACCCGCATAGGATGGCCACCTGGAGACCTATAAAAGATCAATATACAATCTTATTTTATTTTCTGAGAGTTCTTGTATCACTATTAAACGTTGAATTATAGTTTTACAAACAAGAAATTATGCTTTCTAATTATATGTGAATAAAAAATAATAATTTTTTTATATACATTCACATTCAATATGAATTAAAAAATATAAGATATACAAAAAGTCCCGGATCTCTTATCTTGATAATTAAAATATCTTGAAAAGTAAGCATTTTTGAGAAAAATGTTTCATACAAAGTTGTAGAGTTTAAAATGATCAATTTACTGATCTTGTCAATTTAATCTTGTGGCGCTATCAAGAACAGGTCAAGGTCAAATCGATTTTTTTAAATGAAACATCCTACTCTTTATTTTAGAATCTAACAACTGGTGTTAAGAGCTTTTAAAAACACTATAATCCTTTTTTTAATTAGTACTTTTCGAGTTATGAGATTTGAAAATTACAATCGTTGGTATTAACATTATCTAACGTGTATTGCATAGAGGTTGTCCGGTCGGATTTATAAATCGTGTATATTTGCGCGCGTTTCTGTATATCTCTCTCTCTCCTTCCTTCTCTTTCCCTCCCCTTTCTACACACAGTTATGTTTTATTGTAAAGTATTTATTCAAAATACTAATGCTAACTGAACAAGAACATATATCCTTTTTAATGATGCGAGCTTGGGATGAGATCTTACACACAAGTGACTACTTATCAATAAAAAGATAGGAGCCACTCTAACTTTTAATATCTTTTTCCCAGATGTCCCACCTCTCATCACAGATTAAATTTTCGGAAAAAAAAAACAACTTTTTAATATTAACTGCTATCTAAAAAATTTTGATTAAGACGAGAATTACAAGGATTTAAAACCAGGGTTGTCACAAATTGCTCATCCTAAAAATCCATAACTTTTCCCTGATTTCCAGACAAAATTTCATGATTTTCTCTCATACTTTCAATATTTTTTTGAATTTTTATACTTTCGTATTTTTATACTTTCCTGATTTGCAAACCATCAAATATTTTGTTGAGGGAGCAATTTAATATAGTAATATAAATTACTATTAATGTTGCTAACATCGCCTGCATTTTATTGTTAAGTTAATAGTATTCCAAAACTGCGTAGATATGATGTATATTAAACTTTAAAGTCAAGAATTTTCGTTTTCCAGAAAATTTTATAAAAATTCTTGATTTTTCTTTGATTTTCTTTCCGTTTACAATTTTCCTGACATTTCCCTGTTTTCCTGATTTCTAATTTTAGCAATTGTAGCAACTTTAGAAACAGAAAAGTACATGGGTTTGCTGGGACTTAATAAGTTAATCAAGATTTACAATTATTTATTAATCAGTGAATTAAAAAGGACCTCACAACTATATTGTAAATCTATTCTAATGCAAATTACAATGTATTAAAAAATTGTCTTCAATTTTTGTTTACTACAAAATTTATCTATATAATTAATCTATGATGAAAGTTTAGATGAAAGTTTTTACCAGAAATTTTATATACAAATATTAATCTCAACTACCTTGCAACTGGTCTTAATTTTACATTATCGATATCCTTCAGCATATCACCCGTCGATTTCTCACTCAATAGAATTTTTTTGCGATCTTCAATTTTGTGATCTTGCAAACTAGCCCTTCTCGCGATATGGGGTGTTGTGGGTGGTAAAAATGGAAGTGGAAGTGGTGGTGGAGGTGGAGGAGGAGGTGGTAATGGCACTGACAAAGACTTTAGATTATCTTCTCCATTGGGCAGAGACGCTACAGATGCATCTATAAGACAAACATGAATCTTTAAATCTTTTCAGATATTTTTGAGTATAACAAAATATACTTTTTACATACATTTGGACAATTTATTATTTTTCACAATTGTTGAAATTTGTTCTCTAAGCTCTTGTAATTCTTGCTCTAACGCGAGCAATCGTACTTCTGATCCAAAACTAATCGGCTCGAACAGATCTGACCTGTTGTCAAAAAATTGTTAGTGTTACAAACTCAATTTTAAAAATATTATAGAATAAAAAAATATGAACATATCTAATTATACAGAGTATCTCAAAACCACCGTATATTTTCATAGCGTATTTTAGAGGTAGAGTAAGAAATCTTAATACGAAAATGTCGAAAGTACAATAGTTTTAAATTATAACCGATTGTATAAAAATAGCCAGTAGGATCGTATAAAATCCGAGCATTTATATTGATGCGCTTGTAGTTACGCGTACATCGATCTGATACTACATTCACGATTAATATTAAATTTTTTTTATTACACTGATTATTTATATATTGTATATATATATATATATATATATAACAGCATTCCCAATTATTGTTATTAAAATTATTAAGTCACAAAAATTTTACGCTTGAGAAACAACATCAAAAATAATTATAAAATTTAATGTGTTGCTTTCTAACACTTTTATGTCTTAAAACAAATAAAATCGTGTAATTATTAATTAATTATCGTATAATTGTGTATTAATAAATCAAAGAAATAAGATTAAATTGCCCATATTTTTATAATAATATAAATTTCCATTAAAATCGCAAAATCTTGATTTATGGAAATTATATATTTTACTTCTCTCAGGAATTGAAAACTTGAGAAAGAATATACATTGAAAATGGAAAATAATAATTAAACAATTTTAACAAATCTACTTTATGTAATATCTTCATAAATCTATTTTATTTACTTTATGCAGTTTTTATTTTTTTAATGCGGAATAATAGATTAGACAATGGTCGCGTTCAGCCGACTCTGTTGCGAAGCGAAAGATATATATATATATATATCTTCTGCTTCGCAACAGTATTATATATATATAAAACATTATCTCAGCTAGGATTCGAACCTCTCGATTTTCCGAAGCAAGTATTTTAGTCAGTTTCGACCACTGAGGCTTCGGAAATATTCTTTGCAATAACTGACATGTATACTGAGAAAACGCGTAACCGGGCAGCGTATTTTAAGAAATAAAAACCGAGTTAATGTAGAGGTTTACAATTAAGTCGCTGTTTCATATTACATAGTTCCTACTGATTATCAATGTGTTAAGGATTAAATTTATGAACTTAGAATATTATATTATTCGAAACTTCCAACTTTGACCGATCCTTAACGCGCTCTCTCCTATATTGTTACATTAACTCGATCGATTTCTATTTCTTAAAATAGCCTAGTTACGCGTTTTCTCGCTATACATGTCAGTTATTGAAGAATATTTCCAAAGCCTCAGTGGAACTGACTAAGACATTCGTTCCGGAAAGTCGAGAGATTCCAGGTTCGAATCCTGGCTGAGATAATATTTTTCACATAATATATAATATTTTTAAAGTTTCTTAAATATAATATGAGATCTAGACTTTAACGAATAAAATCATCATAAGTAATCATGCCGACACATGCTGTTAGTATGTATGTATTTATTCATGTATATGTAAAAGATTAATTACACAAACATTTCGATCCTTTGTTTAGGATCATCTTCAATGCTATTCAAATTAACGCTTTCGTTGCGAATGCCAAGAATTAAGAATTAAAACTAGATTTACAATTCGCTGTTTCATATTACATAGTTCCTACTGATTATCAATGTGTCAAGCCGTAATGCGTCCAATATAGATCCCCATAAAATTGACAGATTAACTAATAATAAATTAATTACATACATAAGTACATAAAGTACAGGTTATACTTTAACAAACTTACATGTTAAGCTGTTAGACTGTTGCTATCCGTTCGACATATGGGTCTCGTGTGAGGATACGATAAACAATCGATGTATTTCATGCAAAATAATTATTGTGGAGAGGGAGAAAATCTCACATTGTAAGTAATATATCTGAGTATGCAGAATCTAACAAATTAGTATCATTTTTTTAATTTAAACCATTTTTTTACTGTTTTATATAAATCATTTCGGATATAAGTCTTTGTAAAAAACTCTCTTCTTCCAAAATCTCTACCTCCTCCCAATTAAATTCGTGCATTGAATCCAATCTATGCTCCGTTATAACCGAATGTTGTTGGATGTTCCAATTTATCCGGTTCTTATGTTCTTTTATTCGTGTTTTTAACATTCTACTCGTTTGGCTCACGTATGACGCGTCACAATCTTTACATTCAATTTTGTACACTACTATTTGTATGTGACTATTTAGGTAGTTTATCCTTTAATACTCTAATATATTTACTCAAAAGTTTCTTATTTGAAATAAAAAGAGAATTATATTAGGTGTACAACTTTGCTTCCGCCGTTTTCCTATAGATGGCTTTAACGGTAAATGAAAATAAATAGATCATATACGTCATACAATAAACTTGGGCATCTGTCAACATAACCCCATAGAAACATTAGTCGATTTGTGTCTGCATCATAAAGTTATTCTCGATTGAAAATGTCAGTTTACGAGCCAAATTCTCGTCATTTGCGGGAGGTTTTAATTTTCTGCTTCAATATGAAGAAATCTGCTGATGCTCATCGAATGCTCTCAAATACTTATAGTGAGGCCGCTATTAGTGAAAGAACGTGTCGTGAGTGATTTCAACGCTTCAAGAACGGTGATTTTGACGTCGAAGACCGGCATAGCGGTAGAAGAGAGAAGATTTTCGAAGATGCAGAATTGGAGGCATTACTTGATCAAGACTCGTGTCAAAATCAAAAAGAATTGGCATGATCATTGAGAGTGACTCAACCAGCCATTTCAAAACGCCTCAAAGCCATAGGAATGATTCAGAAGCAAGGAAATTGGGTGCCGTACGAGTTGAAGCCGAGAGATGTTGAACGGCGTTTGTTTGCTTGTAAACAGCTGCTTGAAAGGCAAAGACGGAAGAGATTTCTGCATCGCATTGTGACTGGGGACGAAAAATGGGTTCATTACGATAACCCCAAGCGCAGAAAATGCAACGCGAGATACAGATTACTAAAGCCATCTATTGGAAAAATAATGGATTTCTTTTTACTACACCTAATATTATATTATTCGAAACTTTCAACTTTGTCCGATCCTTAAGACGTCTTATTGTCACCATCATTAATTGACGACAATGACAAGACAATTCTGAAAAAAAAACAGCACTCATTGACTGTCAATAGTTAACGAAAGCAACAATTGTCGATAAAACGTTTAGAGAATCCCGCAACTGAACGCAAGGATTATCTAGCGATATATTACTATTTTTGATCGGCTATAATTCAAAAACTATTGTAGTTCCATTTTCATATTAGTACTTTTTACTCTATTTTACCTCTAAAATACGCTATGAAAATGTTGGTGGTTGTGAGACACTTATAACTTAACAAAACAATATACTGACCTTATGGGATATCCATTTGTATCAACATAATTGCTACTAGTTTCCTCATTAATCATAGAATTTGTCATCAAGTGTAATGGTGTCACACTAACATATATTTTTGGTGGAGGCTTCAATGGTAAAAAAGATCCAATTCTCCTTACAATACTTCTTCTTTTACCATAATATTTAATGTCGCCCATCTGTAAGAAAAAAGATTAATGTTCGAAATTTTGATATAAAAAGTTTTTTCAAGATATGTGAAGTAAAAATTCGGAGAGAGAGAGAGAGAGAGAGAGAGAGAGAGAGAAAGCGAAAGCAAGAGTATATTTATACTCAAGACTTAAAATATTATTGCTAACTTTTGTCATAAACCTGTGATAAAATACATACATGGTTTCTATACACAGAATATAAAAAATATTTATTTTCTAAATTACAATTATATAATATTATTAATAATATCAAAGTAATTAATTACGTTTATATTTAAAAGAAGGAAGTAGATCAAGTCCTCGAATAATTAAAATTAAAACAAATAATAAAAGGGCTACGATGTTCGTTGCTAACGATTCAATTTAATAATATTCTTGAGGCTTCCACGGGTGCTTTCTATTTGAAGATTATGCGTTTCGCGGGTTTCTTCCGTGTCCAGATCCATTCTTGGAATAGCAACATTTCGTGAATCTTGCAGTCCACTTCCTTCATCAGGACAAGGACCAACCTGATACTGAACTGCAGTTCTTCCGGGCAGTTCCTTTTTATATTACACTACTTGTTGGAGTGATGAGGGAAGGAAGAGAATTGTGAGTAGAAGTGGAGAGATAGGGGAAATTGGTCAGTCTTCAATAACTGGGAAAATGGTTTTCCATATTTTATTTATATTGTAGCCATTATTTCTATTTAGATTGTAGGGTGTTTTTGTATCTCTATGGCTTCTCTATACTTTCTTGGAAAGTATGATGTTATGTTGGCTATTGTGGTCGTTTTGTCAAACAGTATTTGATGTCCTGTTTCGATGTTGTGTTCTGATAATGCTAATTGCGTGACGTGTTTTAGCCTGACACCATGTTGGTGTTCTTTTATCCATAGGTTGACCATTCTCCCAGTTTCCGGGATGATAGAATCATACAATATTTGAATAGTCACCTGAATAGTCATCAGTACAATATGTCATTTTTCTAATAAAACTTACAATTAAGGATATACACCCAAAAGGGTCAAAAAGATGCATATTTTTATGAATTTTTTTTGCGAAAATTATTAACTTTATTCAAACAAAACTTTGATCTATATTCTATATGATCAATGATCTATATGTATATATTTAAAAAGTAAGTGTTACATAAAACTTTTAATTTAAAAAAAAACAAATAATTTTGTATAAAAAATTATATTTTTTATACAATAAGATTGGAAACAAGACCGTTTATGTTAAATAACATTATTTTAAATACGAAGCGCCGCTACGGTCTGAATGTTGAGATATTGAACTAATATACATAAATGAATTAATTTCAGAAATAATAATTGCGTGCCGATATGGTTGTCGGACTTTCAACGCAATCAATCTGAAATATTAATAATCTGAAATATTAATAATCCCTCCAAATTTTCCAAATAAGTTTTTTAAGATTAATTTGGGAAATTTGGGGGATTATTAATATTTCAGATTGATTGCGTTGAAAGTCCGACAACCATATCGGCACGCAATTATCATTTCTGAAATTCATTTATATGAATATATATATTAGCTTAACATCTCAACATTCAGACCGTAGTGGCGCTTCGTATTTAAAGTCATATTTTTTATATTCACAAGTATGCATTTAAACGCCATTTTGTCAAAATTGAGAATGTAAAATTGGCTCTCTCTCTCTCTCTCTCTCTTTCTACGACAAACATTTAATATATTTCAAGAATTTGTTGAGTTTTTTGTTAAAGATAAAGAATCTATATGAAAGCTGTAGTTACTATAAATCTATTGTTATTAGTACCAATATAGTTGTGCCGACGCTATTTGTTAATATTTTTAATTAAAAACGAGGGTCATTCGATAACTCAGGTAAATTTTGCGAAATGACGCTACAATAAACTGTATAGTATATGAACAGAAATAACACTATTCAAACTTGTCTCATACCAAGTTTCAGCCAAAAGCAACGCTTAGTTTACATGTGGCAGATGTTGGAAGTGAGCATAGCAGTTGTAAAAATGGAGAAGATGAATTCCGTGCAGTAATTAAACATTTTTATTTAAAGAAGTGGACGGATCAACCAAAGATAAAGCGCGCCCCGGACGTCCAGTTGAAGTCACTACGTCAGAAATGATTGAAAAAAATCCATTGTATCGTTATGGAAGATCGCCGAATGAAGGTGCGTGACATAGCTAAGATTGTAGGCATCTCAGTAGATAGGAGGATAATATCTTAAACAAACAAAGAATTAGAAATGAAAAAGTTTTGTGCACGATGCCGCTATTGCTGATCATCGATCAAAAACGCACGCGAAAAGACATTTCACAGCAGTGTTTGTCAATGCTTAAACGCAATTCACAAGACTTTTGACGTTGATTCGTAGACAAGACTTGGATCCAACACTACACACCCGAGTCAAAACAGCAGTCGAAGCAGTGAACAATACCTAGTGAATGTGCGCCGAAGAAGGCGAAGACTGTTTTGTCGACCGGAAAGATAATGGCCACTGTTTTTTGGGATTCCCAAGGAATCATCTTCATTGTCTACTTACAGAAGGGTCAAACAATCACAGGAGCATATTATTCTATACTTCCGAATTGTTTGTACGAAGAACTGCGAACGAAACGACCGAGATTGGCGCGCAAAAAAGTCATCTTTCACTATGACAACGCTCCAGCTCACACCTCCACAGTCGCAATGGCAAAATTGCATGAATTAAAATTCGAATTGCTGCCCCATTCACTCTATTCTGATTTGGCCCCTTGTAACTTCTTCTTATTCTCAAACCTCAAGCTAGGAAAAAAGAAATTTTCGTCCAATGAGGAGGTCATCGCTACTGTGAATATATATTTTGAAGGCCTCGAAACTTTCTATTTTTCCGAAGGGAAATTGGAACACCGCTGGACTAATTGTGTAGAGCTCCAAGGAGACTACGTCGAAAAGTGAAAAAAAAATTTCCGGAAAATAGGTGATTTTATTGCTGACTTATCGAATGACCCTTGTATATAAATGTTATGTAACATTTACTACAAAAAATAAAAAAAAATTGTAAAAATTCATTAATTCTTAAGTACCGGTAACGAATATTTTTATAGAGTAACTTTTCCAACTTTCTAATTAACATGTACGAGTATCCCTTATGGAAAAAACTCAAATCATTTGAGCGTTTACACTTAATTTAGAGTTATTTCGGATGTTGAACGTTATCCTCAATTTGAGAGTTAACTCGAGTGTTACTCTTAAAATTGTATTATTTATTCTATAAAATTATTTTATTCAATTTTATTGCTAAAATATGTATTATTAATCTGCATCATTTCGAATTTTTCAGACGACAAAATTATAATTAAAAAAAAGCTTTCTCCCCATTTGGAAACTAATTTCCTCATTTTCCTAAGCGGTCACCAATCCAATCTTGTACCCATCCAACGGTGCTAAATCTCTGCAATCGTACGGGAACTGCTACTTCGAAAAGAACGTCATCCATTCAGAGAGAATTAAGGGAGAATGGAGCACAGAATGCTCCTCTTCTAATTGGTTCCGCCATTTATAGTTCACTTCCGCAAATGTATGCATGTGTGTGTATGTACATATATGTCATACACACAATACTAATGCAATATAATACTAGTGTGTGCAGCACCGTATGTTCCATCACGCTTCAACCATATTTCCTACTCACTTCAATAGTGCACTAAAAATCGGCAATTTCCGGATAAGTCCGCTCTACTCTCCCTCGATTCTCTCTGCATCCATTTATTTGCCTTTGACTCTACTCGTGTTTCTATCCCCACCACCGGTAGTCTATGCTATGGGTGCTTATAGAGTATCTTTTAATTCTTGTTTAACACTCGGTAAACAACAAGGATAAAGAAATACTTCTTCGTTAACTGCTGCGTAAATGAATGCAGGGTATATGTCGATGGTTACAGCGCCTCACCATGAAAAATAAATGCCCGAACTTATAGGCGTGGAAAAGTGACATTTTGACGACAAAGTTTGTTTTGCATGCCATTTCGTTATTATTCGCTTAATTGTGAAAATGTGATTTGTCTCGTACTTATGAAAGTCTTAAAAATGGCCAGAAACTATCTTATCTTGATATTTTATATGTAAAAGCGTATATTTCACTCGTTTCAACAGGTGTTAAACCGTGTGTTTTTATCCGAATATAACTCACTTTACGTGCCTTTTATGACCATTTAATGACCATTTATGACTGACTATCATGGGAAGAAAGAACAATTTTTGCTCATTTTTAAAGCGATCTCATCATTTAGATTTGTCCAAATTGTCTTTATTTACAAATGGCATGCAACATAAATCAACGTGTCATTTCTTTAGAGTGGATATAAAGAGAGTGGTGTCAATGCATGTGTCTAATGCTGATTGGCTCCGCCTTATTATTAGTTAGAAAGAAGACAACGTTAAAGAAAGAAGAAGTTAAGAGGAATTGCGTCATATAGATGGATGTAAAACACCAAATAGCGACTTCCAGCTAATTGGCGTCACTCTTTTTATACTCACTCTAATTTCTTGCCTATGACGTCATGATTCCAACGTGGCCGCCGCGGCTACTCAGGAGCCTTAAATAAAAACTCATTAAATTTCTATATAGCACGAATGTCTAAAGGACGTCTTTCTGAAAAATATTATGAGAATGTCCTAACGTCTTGAGAACATTCCCAGGAAGATCTCTAGGATAACGTGTGCTATTTGGGATACATACAATTTATTTAATAGATTATTTATTAATAAGATTTGCAATTTGCAAAAAGATTATATCAATCATGCTCTTATTAAAATGTTTTGATAAATCCTTTATGAAAATGTACTCTTAAAATTGAATGCTAACCCCCAATTTTGGACATTTACTCTCAAATTTGTGTATACTCTTAAATTGAATCTTTAGCTGCAGATTAAGTTTCTTTTTAATGTTTAGACTGAAACATTAAGTTAATATACGTATATTCAAATACCGAATGTTTATATTTAAAATTGAGTGTATACATTAAAAGATTGAGAGTGAATACCCAACAACTGAGTGTTCACATTTAAGTTTGAGTGCATACGCTATAAACATTTAAAAATTTACTCTCAACGCTTGAATTTGACACTCAATGTTTCAACTAATAGATGAATGTAAACCTTAAATGGCTTAAACTTTGAGTATTATTTTCAAAATTGAGTGTTAAGAGTTACTTGATTGAGTATATCAACGCTGAAATGTTGAATATTGACACCACAGAAAATAGTATATTTTAACTAGACATGAAACGTCTTTTTAATAATATCTATTGACCAGATATGTCACAGTTATACATCCATTAACGTTAAGAATTCGAATGAATTTATTAAGTCTAATGAGTTGAAGCAATACTGCTGGATCAACAACAATTAATCAGGCTCAGTAAACAAAGAAAGAACGTTCATCCATTTATCTGCCTCTCATTCTACTCATATTTCTACCCCTACTATCATCATCGGTAGTCCATTCAATATGTCGATAGCTGTAATACACACAAACACGAGCCCATGTACATGCACTCGCTTTCGGCGCACCGAGAACACATGTACAGCCGGTCACAGAAAGGTTGCAACACTTTTTTTTCGATGGATTTCGGAATACTCCCTACTCACCAAGATTAGTTCTTATTTGTAGAAATAAATAAGAACCAATCGCTCGGTGAGCAAACTGCATTCCGAAACCTATTGAGAATAAAATGTTACAACCTTTCTATTGTACATGGGCTCGTACGTTGTGCGTATGGCTACCGGTTTCGCTAGGCCGCCGTCTGAGTCTATGTCGCCATCGTCAATGCAAAGTACTTGACTAAGTACTCAGGAGCTCATTTTCACCAACGTAGATTAACTTTAATCTCGGTTCAACTTACTCTTCGTCTTTTTCTAGTTTTAAAGATTAAAAGAAGACGAAGAGTAAGTTGAACTGAGATTAAAGTTCATATATGGCTATAGCCCCTACCACGATCAAGTCGAATATATTTTTTTGTAATTTTTACAACTATTTTGGTAAAAAAAAATGGCAAAAATCGAAACTTAATTTTCGACATGACGTCATTTTTTAAATTTTCAGTTTTTTTCGTTCTGGTACCTGCTACAGTCAAACTCATACAAACTAATTAAGAATTTCTTTTTTTACCGTTTCAAGAAACAATTCTGGTATACCTAAACTCAGACAACATTACGTCTAAAATGCAGACATAAGACGTCTTGAACTATCTTGAAGATGTCTTATGTCCGTATTTTGGACGTAATGTTATCTAAGTAAAGGGATTATATAGAAGTCGTAAATGATCGTGGAGTCTTAAGTCGTAGAAAATCAATCAATCACAACCAAATATAAAGAGAATACTCGATTAAAATTATAAGTTTCCTACGACTTAAGACTCTACAACTGTCTACAACTTCTATGTAGAGGACCCTTTATAGCCTCAGCATAATAATGGTCGTAATCGAGTGGCGAATCGTGAGTCATATATCAACGCACAATATTTTGGCGTATCTGTATGTCGTATCGATCACATTACGCATCGATTTCTTGTGATGGTAACATGTCTACATCAGGTCACCTTTGATAAAATTACAAATCGTTAACGGTTTAAGTGACATAATTACATATAACTTTTCAAATATTTTAATACTTTAGATATAAATTGTCAATGCATATGTAACGAAATAATGTCTAACAAATTTCGAAATGATTAAAAAACATAACCTTATATATCAAGTCCTTCGTACATTATCGAATCAGTATATATGCAAAAATTTTTATTTATTTGCAATGTTGTAATATAGTTGTTAACAATTGTAACAATTATACATTGTTAATAATTGTATTATTACAACATTGCAAATGAATAAAAATTTATTATTTCTTGTTTCTGCCAGATTCTTTCGTTTACAAAATCGCGTCGAATAAGCCTAATTTTATTGATTTTGAGCTGCGAGATGCTAAACTGTATAATTAAGGGAGACCGCGGGGATAGTTGGTACATGAGACAGGTCTGTTTCTTATTGCTGCTCTGAACTAGTGCACACGATATAATAAGTTGAAGTAAACATATATTTGTGCAGCAATAAAAAAACACCTTAATGTTGTTACACTTAAAATTGCTGCAAAACCGCAAATGATAACATTGCATAAAAAATATAATATTTTCGTAAAAATATTACGGTCATTCTGCAATAAGTTATTTCAAACTGAATAGCATATTTTCAGAAATAAAAAATATTTTCGGTTTGTCATAGCCAAAAGTAAAATAAATCAGTGATATATTAAATGTTATATTTATTAATCTGCTCACCATATCATAATTTCAACTATTTCTATAGAATTCTTATTTTATAAACAATATCTTACAGTTATATTAACATCTTAACATATATTTTTTGCATAAGTAATAATTGAAACACGTAAATATGACACCCCGGGATTAATTGTGATGGAATGTGTCGTTACAGGTGTAACTGCTTCTCCATCGTCACATCTAACCTCAATATAACCTATTGTAAGCATAATAGGGGCAACCAAATGGTAATCTTAATGCTGGATTACTAACTGGATTAGAATTTTGCCACTGTATTAGCTAACGATGCTGTCAGTGAGCATTGCAACCGATACGATAACAAGATTTTAATCCAGCTAACAATCCAGTAGGAAAACAAGCATCGTGTGCCGCAGGCTTTACATAAATTTATATTTTTATTTTTGTGATATATATAAAAAAAAGAGAAAACTGTTAGGTATATCATAAATGTTATTAATGTATACGCACGCACGCACGCACGCACGCACGCGCACATATATATATATATATAGTTTTAAAATTATTAATAAAGTATATATGTATATATGTATTCTTTTATTTCATTTAATTAATATATAATATAACTTTATATTAAAAAATGAAATATTACAAAATAATGTAATCTGTATTCTAATTATAATTAAAATACGCTATTACATGTTTCGGTTTTTGAATTAGATCTTCTTCAGATATTTACTTAATATAAAGATATTATCATCTAATAGTGTTGATTGTGAAAAAAATACATCATGATTTTAATAACTTAACAGCTTGATAATATTCTTATGTAAATTTGAAATAAGAAAAATGTGTTC
>JAANIC010003060.1:0-104182 GCA_017607545.1 Acromyrmex charruanus | reverse complement strand
GTAAACATGCGTCAAACACATTTTTCTTATTTCAAATTTATACAAGAACATTATAGTTATCAAGCTATTAGATTATTAAAATCATGATGTATTTTTTCACAATCAACACTATTAGATCATGGTAACATCTTTATATTAAGTAAATATCTGAAGAGGATCTAATTCAAAGACCGAAACATGTAATAGCGTATTTTAATTATAATTGTTTAGAATACAGTATATTATTTTGTAATATTTCGTTTTTTAATATATAATTTAATTTGTTATTGATTCTTATATATTATCCTATTGTTATATTTATTTTTTATTAATATCAAAAGTCCTTTATTATTATTGTAAATTTTAATATAATTTTGAAATCTGGATATGTAACAAGTGATCTCAGTAACTGTAACATCCGATCCCGCATATGGGGGGTTATAATATGCATGATCTTATGTACTTTATTAATACTAGAAAGTTAATCATATTATTAAATTATAAAAATAATTTTTGTATAGCAAGCATGTGGCTATTGTAAAATGATCTTACGGTTTATATTCTAGTTATTTATATTTAGTTACATGCAAAAAATTTCATTAAAAAATCTATATCAACTATCCCTGATCTTCCCAATGTCTCCGTATCAAATGTATGCAAGCTAATTTTGTTATTTAAACAAATTTTATTATTGTAGTTTATTTTTATAATTATTAATTGACTATATACTGAGAGATTTATCATTATTATTTATTATTTACACTTATTTTGCAAGTAATAGATTCGAAACTTAGATATTTCAACAATATATTTCCAGAAAGCAAAGCGTATCTCAGCAAAATCGTACAAATCTGTGATTGCTTATGATGCTGGCAATTTGCTACTCAAGTAAATTTGTCTTCAACGATTTCGAATATACCGACATTGTAGTAACATGCAGACAATGTGTATATGTATTGCCAGCAGTTTAACAGCAAGATAGTTTCAATGCTATCTTGCGTTGTCGGTAATATGATAGCATTGTATAATGCTGCATATGGCAACATGATGGCATAATACGAATTTTGACGATGACGATTTTAAAGTTGTCGGTAAATTGCTGGCAAGTTGCTAACAAATGAGAACTCAGTTACTACAATTCTAGTAGCAACATATATTTAGCAATGCATACTTAGCAAGCAACAAAACAGACACATTGCTATCTGGATTAGCACAAATTCCTGTTATTTTTAAGTAAAATATCAATGACTGCGTTCAGCAAAAAAAGCAGTTTTGCAACTGTTGTAAAATTCTTGAATATGGTTGGTTTATACATTTATAGTGAATTCGATTGGACGTATTCAGTGAGCACGGGTGCATATTAAAGCCGTTATACACAAAGTAACATAAAGATGTTTATAAATAAGCATAGAAATTGATAAAATCGTGAAATACTCAATACATTTTATTGTATTATTAGGTAAAATATGTATTTTATAATTTGAAATATTTACATTTTATTTTTATACTCAAATGAATCAGTGTACAACGAGTTTAATATGCATCAGTGCATATTAGTGCTTCCAATCGAATTCTCATTAGATTCAGTGAGGAACTAAGAGCAAAACCAATCATATTAAAAAAATTTTATAATAATTGCAAAACTGCTCTTTCCATTGAACGCAACATTATGTACGTTATTCCACTACCTTAATCTTCTTTCAACAGAATCTCATTTTTTAAGAAAAGGCAGAGCAACAAATTTTTTTCTTTGACAATCTTTTAACAACAAATGAGGAATAAATAAATACTATTAATTTGAATTGATTCTGTTCATTTTATTCCATTAATTTATAAAGCTTCAACCAGATGTTCAGGTTTTCCATCAGCCAGAAGCCGGAGTGTTTATTTATTTTTTACAAATTTAAATTTATGTACTTAAATGCACAATCAAAATATTAATAGTATCTTTAAAGATTTTAGTTGCTAGCAGAAGTATATACATAGGTATATACATAGGTATTTTTTTTTAAACTAATATATATATATATATATATATATATATATTCTTTGTTAAAATGAAATACATTTATGTTTGGCAAGAATGAGAAGAAAAGTTCTAGTTCAGTCCAATGTAGCAGTAAAAAATACAAACCTCATATAACTTATTATAGTAAATGTTAAATATAAAAACACTGCCCAAAAATAACATAGCAGCATCTGCAAAGTGCTAAAAAAGCATTTATATAACACATTTTTAACGCTTTGTAGATGTTGTATGCTACTTGGGTGATTTTTTAAATTATTGAATTTACATATTTATAATGTATACAACTATACATTAATAATTTAATTACATCAGAAATTTTTGTATTACATTTAAGTTAATAATACCAGCATGATAGACGAAACAATTATTATTTTAATAGGCATGTTGAGATAAACAAAATATCTTACCTTTATCAATTACCAGGGTCTCGAAAATCTCGACCTACGTTGATGCAGAAGTAACAAAGTGAAATCGTAATATACGGCGTAAATATTCAATAACGTATATACATCAGGGTGGTCTCAAATTCGTAATAGTTATAAAATAGCTCGTTACATTGACCCAACGTCAGCACGATTGACAAGTAGCCATAGTATGAATCTGCTTGCATAGGATTCCGATAAAATAAACAATATTTATTGCCGTTACTTATATATTTTATATCATACGATTTTCATCCATCTTTCATTCATCTGTACATAACAACGTATATGTACTTTTTACATGTACTTCGATCACTGTGAGAAAGAGGTTAGAAGAATCCAAGCAAAAAATAAGAGTGCAACGCAACTACAGGTTCAGTGTTGCCAACTCTCGAAAAAAAAAGAATAAATTAAGGGTCAACAGGGATTATCAATTATGAAATTTTTTTCGTAGAAGAATGAAAAGTGAAAAATGAAAAATTTCTCTAACTTAAATGGTTAAAATTTTCATTTTTTACTTTCCATCCTAGGAATAAAATTTCATGATTGATATCCAGGTTGTGTTCCAAAATTCACTGCCAGCGCTGAAAATCTAAGTTTACATCATGTATACTATACATTTTCAGCGCTGGCAGTGAATTTTGGAACACAGCTCCAGGAGTGATAAGCCAACTTCATTTAGGGACTCCACACAATAAAAGGAACAGAGAACAGAGAATAAGAATTTCAATCTATCAGAAATCATGTATTGTGGAATACACAGTTTCTGATAGGTTGAAATTCTTATTCTCTGTTCTCTTGTTCCTTTTATTGTGCAGAGCCCTTTACACCTCATTTATGGTGCATCTGCATTCTATCAGACTCTGGCTGCGTTCGCTTTGATGCTTATAGCGCTTGTGAACATCAATTATTATTGTTTAATATTTAATAATCAACAAGGATAAAATGACGCTTAAAGCATTGTGAGCACCAAAGCAAACCCAGCCTCTATTATGTATTGTCTCGTAAAAAAAAATTTTACCATAAAACTCACTTCTGACTTATATTTTATAAAGTTAATACGAAGCCTATGAAAGAACTAAATTTTGCGATTTCATTTTTAAAAACATTTTATTAAATAATATGCTTCTTATTTACGGTGCAGATATCTATCTTTATACCGATATTTTAGTATTGTTCATTTTGTCTCTCGGAAGCTCGGGATCGCTCCGAATGGACCTAGCGTAATTGAAATATAGGGATTCACACTACGTACGATATTCGTCATATGACATCTGACATTCAGACCACATCGACAGCTGACACGAAAAATAAAGGTTTTATGCGCATACATACAATACATAATGGAAGTAAAAAGATGTGCTTATGCGCAAGCATTTTTTGCTGGCCAATGACAGAGCCTGACTCAACTTCGCCATCTTGAATAATTTCTAATGGGAGATTTTTAAACGAAGAAACGCAAAATATTATACGCATACAATTAATTAGTCTTATTGTTCATACGTATCGCCGAAATTAAGAAAATTTAATAAAAAATTGCTGGTTAGTACGCGTATTAAATACTCGATGTAAACAAGGTTAATAAATGCATAAAATAACATTAAACATTTGATAATTTTTGGACTAATGAATTTATTTAGTATCAATAATTAAATATAAAATTATTTTTAATATTAAATTATTTTATTAACATTTATTTTTAACATTTAATATTTTATTAACATTTATTAATATTTTTTAAACATTAAATTATTATTTAACAAATATAACAGTAAATAAATATAAATTTAACATTTAAATATTTTTCAATTAGTAAATTTTGACATTTTTTTATCACTAGTCATTGCGTATACAGTATAGTATACAATTGGGTAATTATGTCCAACAATATTTCTTTTGTGATATTCTGGTCAAAGGCATAGAAGACNTAATCGTAAATAATAAAAATAAAAATAAATTATTATAAATATTATATCATAAATTATATTATATTATATTATATTATATTAATATTATATTATACAGGGCTCAACAAGATTTACACTTCTCGGCCGATTTTCGATTTGGTTTCGCCTTCCGCTATTCGCCTCAATCAGTCCAAATGCCGCTCGACGTTTAGGAGAGTATTGGTTTCTGTACACTGAAACTTGCCGCGCGGCAAGCAGTTCCGCGTCCAGTGTGCAGGAGCCATATGACACTCATAGACATGAAATCCACCCGCTTTGGGCGCTCACGCTAAATTTCATTCTATATCTTTTTTTTCCGTTTATTACATAACTAAGATAGAATGAAGTAACGCATAGCGCTCAATCTTACGCGTTGCTTCATTCTATCTTAGTTATGTAATGAACGAAAAAAAATAGAATGAAGTTTATAGCGTGAGCAGCCAAAGCGAGTGGACTTCATGTCTACGAGCGTCATACATACTATTACTCCTAAATGACGAGCGGCATTTGGACTGCGCGGGGCGAAAGGTAAGGAGAATACAATGAGAAGTTTGAATAGAATAAACCTTTGTTTAACATTTACATGAGCGTTTATGGAAGTTCATTGAGAGTTTAAAAATGATCACTAAAGTGTTCATAAAGCGAAAATTGCAACATTGCAACGTTTGGAAGGCATTCTCTGACGAAAATAAGAAGTTTCATAAACGTTTGTTTAACGTTTATATGAGTGTTTGCAGAAGTTTATTAAGAATTTAGAAACGGCCAGTAGGGTGTTCGTAAAACGGAAATTGCAACGCTGCAGCGATTGGAAGGCATTCTCTGAAAATAAAAAGTTTCATGAATGTTTGACGTTCAGTTCAAGTGTTGAGCCTGCTGAACGCAGACGTTTTATTTAAAAAAACAAAATTTTTTATTGCAAAATCTCATCGTATCGCGCCTTTTACCCTATTTTATGAGGTTTTTTAAATGCGAGAAATTGAATTTCATTGTGTCCCTCTAGTGGCCATGTCGTGCACTACTTGAAAATCGGATATGTAAAAGAATGTTTGCTAAACGGAAGAAAAACGCTTGTGTTATGGAGTTGAGAAAAATGTTTTTTGGGCGTCTTTAAACCGTTTGCGTAAAATCCTTACAAAACGTTTACTGAGATTCAGTAATTCGTCACATTGGAACAGCGTTTGTTGAATAGAAGAAAAATGTTTATCTCAACGGTATTGAGAAAAGCGTTTGCTAAATGTTTGAAAAATCTGACAGTGAACTCGAAGGCGCATCCATGTTTACTGAGCATCCTTTGGAAAGCGTTACTTTAGCATTACAGAATTTTCTTGAAACGATATATGTTTGAGAGCGAGTCAAAGCAAGAGCGGCAGCGAGAAAAATTTGAGCGAGAAGGAGTCTGAACTACAGTTCAATTTACGCGAATCTCCGATTATAAGTCGAACGCGACGGTTTTCTGGCGGCGGAGCGTCTCGCAGGCGATTGTACTTTTGCAAAGAGGTCACTTTAATCGAAAAAGGCGAAGAAGAAGCGATCCGGCCACAGCTTGATTCGGCCTTTTATCCTTTTGCAACACAAAGACTTTCTTTTTTAATCGCCTATGAGAGTCTAGAAAATTATGAAAATTGAGGTGATCCCCACGATTCGGGTCGCGAGTGACAATTCTCGACCGCGACGGCCAAGCGGTACGCTTTTGCCATGCGCGCCCGCCAAATCAGGAATCCTGATTGGGGTGTCGGTGTGTTACGCGTTTCGCGTCACACGAGTGCTGTGACTAATCTTCGATTATCGTTTTGGCAGTTGGATTTATGTACGTACGATATGCGGGTTGATTATATTTTTTGCCTTTATTGACGAGGTGATTGTCAGTTTGTGTTTTTTGGAAGCTTCTAGAAACGTTTGAAATTTTTCTAAAAGCCTTCCGCCCGTACACCAAATCTACGAAAACTGACTTTTAGGATGCATCTCGAACATCCCGCCCACCTTGTCACGCAGTGACGAAAGTAATGCTCATGCTCGGCAAGCGTGCAGATGTCGCACGTTATTTGGAAGATCGCGACGCTTCAGGTGGCGCAGACTGATGATGCTTGCGCGTGCAGGGCACGATGTCGCGGAAGACTGTACTTACACATGATCGGAGACGTTTAAATTTGAACTAATAAGAAAGTATTTAAGAGATAATGACGCAGACGCGGTCATGAAATCTAGCTATGATATCAATTGAAGAAAAATTAGCAGATAATCGTGATTAGATGTATAACTTTGTTTCCGCCGTTTTCCTATAGATGGCTTTAGCGGTAAGTGGTAGTCGAAATAAATAGATCATAGACGTCATACAATAAACTTGGGTACCTGTCAACATAACCCCATAGAAACATTAGTCGATTTGTGTCTGCATCATAAAGTTATTCTCGATTGAAAATGTCAGTTTACGAGCCAAATTCTCGTCATTTGCGGGAGGTTTTAATTTTCTGCTTCAATATGAAGAAATCTGCGGCTGAGGCTCATCGAATGCTCTTAAATATTTATGGTGAGGCTGCTATTAGTGAAAGAACGTGTCGTGAATGGTTTCAACGCTTCAAGAACGGTGATTTTGACATCGAAGACTGGCATAGCGATGGAAGAGAGAAGGTTTTCGAAGATGTAGAATTGGAGGCATTACTTGATCAAGACTCGTGTTAAAATCAAAAAGAATTGACACGATCATTGGGAGTGACTCAACCAGCCATTTCAAAACGCCTCAAAGCCATGGGAATGATTCAGAAGCAAGGAAATTGGGTGCCGTACGAATTGAAGCCGAGAGATGTTGAACGGCGTTTGTTTGCTTGTGAACAGCTGCTTGAAAGGCAAAGACGGAAGGGATTTCTGCATCGCATTGTGACTGGGGACGAAAAATGGGTTCATTACGATAACCCCAAGCGCAGAAAATCGTGGGGAGTTCCTGGCCATGCTTTCACGTCGACAACCAAACCGAATATTCACGGTTCCAAGGTCATGTTTTGTATTTGGTGGGACCAGCTTGGCGTAGTGTATTATGAGCTGTTAAAACCGACTGAAACAATCACAGGCGATCAGTATCGAACGCAATTGATGCGTTTGAGCCGAGCATTGAAAAACAAACGGCCTCAATACAACGAGAGACACGATAAAGTGATTTTGTAGCATGACAATGCTCGACCCCATGTTGCGAAAGTGGTCAAGACATGAAAACGTTGAAATGGGAAGTCCTACCCCACCCGCCATATTCTCCAGACGTTGCTTCCTCTGACTATCACTTGTTTCGATCAATGGCACACGGTCTGGCTGACCAGCACTTCCGGTCTTATGAAGAAGTAAAAAAAATTGGATCGATTCGTGGATCGCCTCAAAAGATGACCAGTTTTTTCGACGCGGGATTCGTACGCTGCCCAAAAGGTGGGAGAAAGTAATGGCCAGCGTACGACAATACTTTGAATCATAAATGTATAACCAGTTTTTTACAATAAAGCATCGAATTTCGGAGAAAAAAAACGGCGGAAGCAAAGTTGTATACCTAATACATCGTCTTAATTGCGCAATATTTGAGAACGTAATCAGAAAAATTTCAAAACTAAACGTCGAAAATGTAATATTGTACATTGCATTAAGCGGTAAATATATTATTACAAAGAATTGCCCAATTTGTTGTATTCGCATCATCGAAAGATGCGAAAGGCAGATGAGATTAATTCTATGACTATTACCGCGATTACATGCGCTTTGACTGACGCGAGTACAATGAATAACATCGCGCGGTCTAATATAATGTGCGGTTTTACTGCTCTTGCGAGTCCGTGTGTAGAGTGGTCGAGGCAGTGGGTCCAGGCAGCATCACCAATTTGACTAGAGATCAGATAAACTCGGAAGAGGCTGTGCGAACTGTTACTACTCGAGTCACACCGTTCTCTCCTGGATGCAGTTTTGTGATGCGAGCTAGAGGTCATTTACTTGGTGGTGATGTCTCTGAAAGTATGAGGCACAATGAGCCAAGCTGAGGCGCAGTGCTTACCTTGCACCACTTCGAGCATGAGATCAAAGAATGCAGGTATTTGCGTGACCACCTTTCCCAAAAATGATCACGCATTTTTTGAAGATGCTGCCAACGAGAGAAAGCTCGTTGCCTTCTCTGTGAGCGACGGTTGTGGAATGGCTAGCAGCGGGGCTCCGATGAGCAGATGTTCTAGAGTAAGCGCGGAGAGGTCGTCGGGATCGTCAGATAACGCCAGCAAGGGCCGAGAATTCAGATAGGCCTCTAGCTGAATTAAGAGAGTGCTCATCTCCTCGTAGGTGAGCGTAGTATCGCCGATTACTCTTCGAAGATGGTACTTTATCGATTTTACTGCTGCTTCTCAGAGGCCTCCGAAGTGAAGTGCGAAAGGTGGGTTGAAGTGCAATCGGATTCCTTCTGTGACAGTAGCATGCGCGATGCCGTTGACGGAAGATGCACGAAGAAGCTCTTGTATTTGTCGGTCAGCGCCAATGAAGTTCGTGCCACAGTCGGAGTAGATATCCGAGCATAGTCCTCTCCGTGATGTGAATCGACGAAGTGCGGCCAAGAATGCGTCCGTCGTGTAATCGGAAACGATTTCAAGATGCGTCGCTTTAGAGCAGAGACACACAAAGATTGCGATGAATGCCTTGTGGGACCGGTGCCACAAGGCATTCAAGGCGTCCTCGATTCGTGCGAATGAATATCGGCCCGACTAGTCCGATGCCGGTTCTGAGGAATGGACGAGCAGGAGTTACGCGTCCTTGAGGAAGGTTACCCATTGGCGACTGTTGCGTGACTCCTCTCCATCTGGTACACGTGACGCACTGATGCAGCCAGTATTTTGTTATAGCTCGCCCTCGAGAGATCCAGTATCTTAGTCGCAACAGAATCAACTGCACTCCTCCATGAAGTGTTCGGCAGTGACATGACGATATCAAGAGGCGTGTGAGGTGTGAGTGCGGAATGATCATCATGCCGCTCGTCTGAAAAGAGAACTGCGTGCGACTTCGACTCTCAGCACTCCTTGTTTGTCGATGAAGGGACTCAAGATCCATAACTGGCTGCGAAGTGGCGCTGACTCTTTGTGGCAGTGACCTCGTGCGCATAGTGCAGTGCCTGGATTGCTTGGATCCATCGTCCCAATGCGGCGTCGAGCTCTTCGGGTGTCAAGGTCGACTCCAGACTTCCTTTCGCCTTTGGCATCCTTCTTGGGCGCAGTCAACGTAGACACCACGCTGTGACCTTCAGGAGCCGGTGAAGTGAGGAGAATCGGAGGAGAAGCTCCGGTTCCGTAACAACCTTTGACATTATAGTGCGAGAATGGACGCGTTGCTCGAGCAATTTCTCCGATGGAGTTTCAGATTGTGTGCTAGGCCAAGAAGAGTTGTCCTTGAGCAGCCAAGAGGAGCCTTACCACCAGAGTGGATAGTCTATAAGTTCGCCCGGTGTTATCCTTCGAGAGGCGCAGTCGGCCGGATTATCCTTTCCGGGAACGTGACGCCATTGTCCTTCTGGAAGTGCCTCCTGTATCATGGACACGCGGTTGGCCACATAAGTCTTCCATCGAGAGGCATGACCCTGAATCCAGTACAGAGAGACCTTGGAATCGGACCAGAGAATGACTGAAGCTATGGACAGGCTTAAAACAGTACGTATGTGTGCGACTAATTTTGTGAGCAAGGCGGCGGCGCACAGTTTCAATCGCGGCAAGGACACTGACTTGATCGGGGCGACCTTGCTCTTTGCCGCTAGTAAGATAACGTTGACACTGTTAGAGCTGATGACGCGAAGATACACCACGACTGCGTACCCTCGTTCGGACGCGTCGATGAATCCATGCAACTCTCGCGTCCTTGGCGCCCGTGTTCAACCAGCGGTTTATTCGAAACTGTTCAAGCCTTGGGAGTTCCTCCAGGACACGACTTCAATGGTAGGCGTCTGCTTGAGGGAACGGGGTGTTCCAGTCCAGCTTTTGCAATCACGCTGATTGAAGCAGGATTTTTGCGCGGATCACTACCGGTATCAGCCACCCGAGTGGATCAAATAAACGCGCGGTCTCTGAGAGAACCTTCCTCTTGGTGAAATTTTCAACGGTGAGACTTCGGATTGAAAAGATGAATGTGTCGTCGATCGGGTGCCACTGCAAGCCCAGCGTTGCGTGACTCTCGTGTTCCCACGACCGCGAATCCGCGAGATGGTGATCCGCAGGAATATCGACGAGAATTTCAGAAAGATTGGCGGCCCATTTTTTTAGCGGGAACCCGCTCGCCATGCATAGCTCACAGAGCTCGAATTGTATCGCGATTGTCTCGTCTTTAGTGCTCCGGTCACGATGTCGTCGACGTAGCAATCGTGTCTCAGTACGGCGGAACCTCGCAGAAATCTTGCGTTCTCGTCGTCGGCGAGCTGACGAAGTGTGCGGATAGCGAGAAATGGCGCGAGACAGACCATATGTCACTGTGTTCAATCGATGCTCGCGAATCGGATCGCTGACGCCAGAAAATGCGTTGATAATCTTTGTCCTCGGGCGCCACAAGAATTTGGCGGTACATTTCAATGTCCGTCACGATCGCGTATCGATGCCACCGCCACCGGATCAGTACATCGGCAAGCGATAGCAACAGGTTAGCGCCGACTAACAATTGAGTGTTTAGTGACTTACCAAACCTTGTACTCTGAGATCCATTGAATACCACCATGAATTTGATCGACGCGCTCGATTCTCGAAGCACTCTATGGTGAGGTATGTAACATCTTGTTTGTGACTCCGATGACCTTGGCGCTAATTCCATGTGATTCAACTCTTCGTATTCTTTTAGAAAGGCGTGGTACAGACGTCCGAACCGAACGTCACGTTCGCATTCACGCTCCATGGCGGTGAGCAGTCGCTCAGCTGATTGGCGGGTATCTTCAAGTGCGGTTGGCGATGCGGCAGTCGCACAACGTACCTTCCTATAGCTGTGCGGTTATGAGTTCGAACAAAGATTTCCTCGCATCGTTGTTCTTCTGGCGTGGTGGATACTGAGGTTGAAGGTTTCTTTTCCTGCTCCCAAAAAATGTTGCACGAGCGTGGTCAGCGATGCACTGGAAGGAGCGCTGTGGAATCAATGAGAGATTCTCGCCGCAGACTCTCGAGAAAATCCATCCAAGCAGAGTGCACTGAGCGACGGAAGTGTGCGGATCGCCCTTTCGAAGGCCCTCTTAAAATATGATGGAACACACTTTCGCACCGAGTAACAGCTCGATGGGATTAGCGGCCGAGAATTGCGGATCAGCCAGTGAGACCTTCAATGTGCGGCCATGTAGTCTTGCATATCGTAGCTGCTCCTTGATAAAGCGAAAGACGTGGCTTGGATGAAAGCAACAGCGGTAACTCGAGCTCCATTGATCCTGGAGGTGAGATTGAGAGACATTTTTTCGCGGCAGGAACCCGAAGGTAAGCCACCGATTCCGAAAATTGGATCGCGACAGGACTAGCGCCTTGGAGATCAAGGATACTTTCGATCCTTGATCGATTAAGACTCTAACCGGGTGTGGATCCCCGTGGCGATCAGCGATAGTAATTCTCGCGGTAGCGAGCAGAATGGCCTTGCATTCTTCGTCTTGACTTATAGCGATCAACGCGCTTACGTCGGCGGGCTTCGTAGTGACGTACGCTTCGTGTAGGAGCGTGTGATGTCTCGCCTTACACGTAAAGCACGTTTTCGTTGATTGGCATTTCGCGATTGGATGCGAACTGAGACAGTTGAAACACAACCGGTATGTTTCCGCGACGGACTTTCGTTCGAATGCGGATTTCGCCTTGAATTGTTCGCACATCATTACATTATGCCGACCTTTGCACAGAATACAACCGGGAGTGATTACACGTTTAGCGACGTGCGATTTCGCGATTCGCGGTGGATCCCCGAAGACCTTGGTGACCTTTGGTTTTGCGGCCTTGAGAGTCAGAGTTCGCTTGATAATAAAGTCCATCAAGGTATCATGATTTGGCAAGTCCGTGAAATCGCTTGTGTGAGATTCCCACTCGAGGCGAGTCTTCGATAAGCTCGATGATGAAATGATTGAAGAAGTTGAAGCCATGCGAATTAATTGGTCTTCCTATGCTTTCTTGACCGTTCACGGTACTGATCGCTGCATTATAAATGCGACTAAGTTCCTCGGCGGTATCGCTTTTTATCTTTTGTTTACTGCGGTAAACGTAAAAATTGGAGCGCGACAACTCTTTTTTGTTCTCGTAATACTCGCATAACAGCGCCCACGCACGAGAATGATTATCTCCGGTTACGACTAACGGACGTATCAATGCTTCCGCGGATCCTTCTAAGCAATGCTTTAGGTGATGGAACTTCTCTACGTTTGAGATAGACGGATTATTAGCGATGATGGACAAGAATATGTCTCGAAACGATGGCCAGTCTTCAAATGCGCCCGAAAATGATCGGATTTTCAGCGCCGATTTGGTGGAAAAATCGTTTCCCATTCATTCGGAGAAGCGATATTTGACTTCTCAGCCTTGAGCTTTGTCAGATAATCGTTCAACAGGCTATGCTGCTGCACGTAAATATTTTCTGTGGAATCCGCGAATTGAGACGTACTATACTCACTTCCATCGTAGATTTCCTTATAACATGCTCAAATAAGCTCATGCTATTTTTCGAACTTCCACAGTTGATCGAGAAGCGCTAAGCGGGTTTTGACGGCGTGGAGAGTGATGTTGGCCATCCCCATCTTCTTTAAATTAGCCGCTGATCTGGCCATGCGACCGTGGATGTCACTCTGTCGGTCAGCAAGGTATTTATTTCATCACTCATGATTTTACTTACTTACTTCTCTTTTTGTTCTTTTAGATATAACGCGCACTGAACGTGATGGTACTTCCGAACAAGCAAATCGAGGAAGGTGAATCCGGCTCGAAGGACCAGCAATGTTCGAAAGTGAGTCAAAGCGAAAGCGGCAGCGAGAAAAGTTTGAGCGAGAAGTCGTCTGAACTATAGTTCGACTTACGCGAATCTCCGATTATAAGTCGAACGCGACGGTTTTCTGGCGGGGGAGCGTCTCACAGGCGATTGTACTTTTGCGAAGCGGTCACTTTAAAAAAGATCAATTCGAAAAAGGCGAAGAAGAAGCGATCACAGCTTGATCCGGCCTTTTATCCCTTTTGCAACACAAAGGCTTTCTTTTTTAATCGCCTATGAGATTCTAGAAAATTATGAAAATTGAGGTGACTCCCACGATTCGGGTCGCGAGTGGCAATTCTCGATCGCGACCAAGCAGTATGCTTTTGCCATGCGCTCCCGCCAAATCAGGAATCCTGATTGGGGTGTCGGTGTGTTACGCGTTTCGCGTCACGCGAGCGCGCGTGCGCTGTGACCAATCTGACTTCAATTACCGTTTTGGCGGTTGGAATTTGTGTACGTACGATATGCGGGTTGATCATATTTTTTGCCTTTATTGACGAGATGATTGTCAAGTTTGTTTTTTGGAAGCTTCTAGAAACGTTTGAAATTTTTCTAGAAGCCTCCGCCCGTCGCACGTATACCAAATCTACTGACTTTTAGAATGCATGTCGAACAAAATATATCATATTTTATAAGTATTCTGAAAGTGTTTAAAACCCAATATATTTTATAAGTGTTCTGTAAGCGTTCTTATAAAGTTTGAAAATGTATAAATTCTTTAAAAATCGTCATTGAACGGTTGTCAACGTTTTATAAAATTCCGTATTTTCGTCAGGATAGCGAAAGCCAAGTCGAAAATCGGCCGAGAAGCGCAAATGTTGCCGAGTCCTGCTATATTATATTACAATGTATTACATTATTAATATTATATTTATAAATTATTTTTACAAATAAAAATAATTGTAAATAATATAAATATAATATAAATAATATAATATAAATATAAATATAAATATATCCTGTAACTCGTCCAATGTATTCATAACATTGTCCTCTATATATTCCATTAGAATATATTCTATTGGAATTGCGTGACGTCTCAGTCTGACTCGTACATTTCCGGAATCTTTTACTAAATTCTGCAAATTTTTTTTTTTTTTTTTTGGTAATGGAGGTGAAATGCCTACGCATATCCAGGCCTCGGGGGAGAGCCTGGGATATGTGGGGCTCGCATCCACTAAAACCCCTCCGCTGATCCTGATTCAGGGATCCCCGGGAACGCGTACAGCATACTTCCGGGGACCCTTGGGACTCGCCGGTGATGGTCACCGGCCAGTGTTTTCCATTATCTCGATAAAATTATCTAGATAACTATCTAGATGAAGGAATGGCTTTATCTTATCTTTATCTAGATTATTAAGAATACAGATTATCTTTATCTTATCTTAGATAAAAGAAATGTTATCTTTTTCAAATTATCTAAGATTGTACAAGAGTATTATAGGAAATTTCTATGTAGCGGCAGAATATAAATTTCCCTTAATGCAAAAGCTTCTTGCAAACTGGGCCTAGAAGTCCGCGTAAGTTTGCGGCATCGCGGCGTTTGCGCAAGTTCGCGACATTCGCGCAAGTTTCGTAAGTTAAGCAGTTTTCTAGCGGTTATCAATTCGTGATGGTTGAGCTAGAGAACCTGTAATCAGAGAGTCGCCAATTGACACGTGACTCGAATCGCTCGTGATTGGCTCGGAAC
Organism: Acromyrmex charruanus; assembly: GCA_017607545.1. Taxonomy (NCBI): domain Eukaryota; kingdom Metazoa; phylum Arthropoda; class Insecta; order Hymenoptera; family Formicidae; genus Acromyrmex; species Acromyrmex charruanus. Next base: position 89,149 of record JAANIC010003060.1, on the reverse strand, counting down.
TAAAAAGGTTAGAATGACAGTAACACAAGCTACGATTTTTTCTTCCTATCATTATCACTCTAACCTTTTTGGCACCTTAGCTCCAAGTCAATCAGCGATGGACGCTGACTTGGGAGAGATGACGGATCATCGCCTGATCCGCATGGAGCTGGTGTCCACCCCCGCGGAGGTGACTAAGACGCCGCCGACGAGCGATGGAGCGTCGATGGGCCCTGCGCAAGCTGGACCCCGGCGCCCTCGAGGTGAGCCTCCTCTCCTCCACCTGGCCGGAACCTAACCCGGCCCGCTCGGTGGAGGAGGAGGCCGAATGGCTTGGGGACGCCATGTCGCGCGCGTGCGACGCGTCGATGCCCCGCTGCCTTCCTTTTGCGAGAAGGGCAGCCTATTGGTGGTCCGAGGAGCTAGCTGAGCTACGACGGGCCACCGTGGCTGCCAGGAGAGTGTACACTCGCCGCAGACGGCGGGGCACTGACGCAGAGGTGGAAGTGGCCGCTGGGGCGCTCCGTGAAGCGAGGAACGCTCTTAGGGCGGCCATTAGGAGGGCGAAGGCCGACGCCTGGCGCGAGCTAGTCTCCTCCCTGGACAAGGACCCGTGGGGGAGGTCCTATAAGATTGTGACGAAGCAGTTTCGTCCATGGGCCCCCCCAATAACGGAAACCCTGGACGCTCAGTTCCTGGAGGACGTGGTGGCCGCCCTCTTTCCCACGAGGGAAAGAGACATCCCCGAGAGGATCGGCCCCCCGTCCGGATGGACGGAGGAGCTGAGCGTCACCGGGGTGGAGATGAAGGAGGCTTTCGGCCGTCTGAGCGGGAGGCCGCGGGCGCCGGGATCCTCCGGCGTACAGTCTGGCTCGCCGCGGCCCCCATCGTGGGCGATCAACTGAGGCAGCTCTTCACGAGCTGCCTCAGAGAAGGTATATTTCCCAGGTCGTGGAAGATGGCCAGGCTTGTCCTTCTACGCAAAGAGGGCAAGCCGGCGGAGAGTCCCTCCGCTTATAGGCCAATTTGCCTGCTGGACGATGCGGGAAAACTGCTGGAGCGAGTCATCGCTGCCCGCATCGTCCGGCACCTGTCCCGGGATGGTCCCGATTTATCCCGCGGTCAGTACGGCTTCCGGGAGGGCCTATCGACTATCGACGCTGTCAGGCAGGTCAGAGCCCTCTCGGAGCAGATGACCGCGGGTGGGGAGGTAGCGTTGGCGGTATCACTGGACATCGCCAACGCCTTCAATAGCGTCCCATGGGGCCGGGTGGTGGGGGCTATGAGAGAACACCATCTCTTACCCCCCTACCTGGTCGCCGCAGTTGAGGACTATTTCCGGGACAGGCAACTGGAGTTCCATGATAAACAGGGACTCCAGCAGCGGAGGGACGTGTCGTGCGGCGTTCCACAGGGGTCCGTGTTGGGCCCCCTACTCTGGAACGTCGCATACGACTGCGTTCTCCGCGCGGCCCTACCCCCCGGCTGCCGCGTCGTCTGTTACGCGGACGACACGCTAGTGGTAGCCGGGGGCCCGACCTGGGGAAGAGCCGTGGGAACGGCGAACGTCGCAGTGGCGTGCGTAGTCGGCTCCATAAAGGAGTTGGGCCTGAGGGTGGCCCCCGCTAAAACGGAAGCACTGTTCTTCCACGATGGGAAGAGCGGAGTGCCCCCTCGGGCACATATAGTGGTGGACGATGTCCGCGTCCCGGTGGGACCCACTATCAAGTATCTGGGTCTCACCGTGGATGGTCGCTGGGGCTTCGTCGAACACTTCGACGAGCTAGCCCCGCGATTGGGCCGTCGGGCAGACGCTCTGCTCGGCCTCATGCCCAACCTTCGCGGTCCGAACGAGTCGGTCAGGCGGGCATATATGCACGCCGTCCTGTCCGGGGCCCTTTACGGGGCCCCGGTATGGAGTGGGAAGGCTCTGGCCAGCCGCCGCATCAAAGAAAGGTTGCACAGTGTGCAACGGCGGCTGGCCCTTCGCATATGTAGAGCCTACAGGACGGTGTCGTATGCGGCTGCCATGGTCCTCGCGGGGATCCCCCCTGCCGAGTACGTGGCCGACGCCCTGGCAGAGACCTACGCCAGGGTGAAGGCCATTCGGCTTCGGGGGGGTATCGTAACCCCGGGGACCGTCGACCGACTGAGAGGGAACGCCCGTCGGCGGGTCTTTGGAGAGTGGCGTGCCACTCTCGAGAATAGCCCGCCGACAACGGGCGTCCGGACTGTGGAGGCCATCCTCCCCTGCCTCGAGGAATGGGTAGGTAGGGGATGGGGCGGACTATCGTTCCACGCGACGCAGGTGCTCACCGGACACGGATGTTTCGGGGAGTACCTGTGTCGCATAGGTAAGGAGCCGAACGCGCGCTGTCATCATTGCGACGGGGACCGGGACACCGCGCAGCATACGCTGGAGGCCTGCCCGGCATGGGCGGGCGAGCGCGGTGTCCTGGTCCGAGAGATAGGGGGGGATCTCTCCCTGCCGGCTGTCGTGAGGGCGATAGTCGGCGGGGAGAGAGCATGGAAGGCCTTCTCCTCCTTCTGCGAACGGGTGATGTCGCAGAAGGAGGAGGCTGAAAGGCGGAGGGAGCGGGCCCCGGGTGGACGTGGCCTTCCTCTGCCGCCACCGGGCGGTGGAGGTGATGAAGGGGGAGGTGTTGCGCGGGGCGGTGGCGTTGGGGGACAACGCGGGCGCCGGCTACAGCCGGATCGCTCGCGCCCCGGGTCACAGCTCGCGCATGCTCGCCGTCGGGACCGCCCCACGGGGCGAAAACGGCGGCGACCTCCTCTCCCTATACCTGAGGAGACGGAGGAGGAGGAGGACGACGAGGATGAGCATGGGGGGGACGGGGTCAGAGGCCCCTCATCCCCCGTCATCACCGACGGCCCCGCGTCGCGGACGCGGGGTGCAGTGACGCGGCGGCGAGCTGCCGACCCCAGGGTCGCACCGCCGCCGGACAATGGATAACCCCCCTGCGCGCGGGGTTGTAGTGCCGCCGCCCCCTAGTCGCACTGCGTGACGGGGGCGGGGTTTCTGCATCGCCGCGCGCGGGGGATGCGCCGCGAGAGCACGTCTCGCGGCCCCACGATATGAGGGGACTCTTGAGATCGGCGCCCCTTGGGAGGCTGGAGATTCCGGCGGGGGCCGGGATCCCCAACTCCCGTCCCCCAACAACAACCGGGATGGCGAGCGCGGGGGTGGTGTCCCCCCCAGCGCCCGAATCGGGCAGTTAGTGCCTTCGCACCACCCGGGGCTCTCCCGGGCGGGTAAGACTGTCGGCCACAGCCGACCGGCCAGAGGGGCTCCCAGAAGAATGCTGCACGTGTTCCTGGGAGCCCCTCAGTTATGGCCTGTGCAGGACACCCGGAGGGGGTTTAGTGAGTGCAAGCCCCACATAACCCCGGGCTCTCCCCCGAGGCCCGGGGTATGCGTCAGGCATTTCCCCTCCGTTACCAAAAAAAAAAAAAAAAAAGTCAATCAGCGAGCGATTTGAATCACGTGTTAGTTGGCGACTCTGATTATAAACTCTCTAAGTTAAGCTCTCTCTCAGTCATCGGTACGCTTTCCGTTAGTTTTATGTGTTCGAAAGAACGTTCTACAATTTCAGGCTTTTGTCATGTTTTGTCATCGTGTAGTAAAATTGCTCTCTGTCGTTATTTATGTATATAATATTATAAAATCGCTCATGTCAATTATTCTTTGTCGTTGCGTAGTATCACCGGGTAAAAGCCGATTCGTCGCAAGCACTATAATAATAAAGTGTGCACTAATTAATCCTATCGTTAAATTCAGTGCAAGAAACTATCCGTTTCAAGCTCATAGGAAGACTCTTTCAGTATTTTGCAAAGGAGTTTCCAAATGTGTCTATTGTTTTAATATTGTGTAATATTTAATTGTTCGCGTGATTTACAAGTTATTCTGTGCCCTTTGTTTGCGTAAACTCACGTCATCATTAATACATACAACTTAAACTTACGTAGTAACTTTAGTATTGTGAAAAATTATTTTTAGTTCTTATTGGGCCTTGTGGTTTAAAAAAATATTTTTTATAGATTAAAACATAAAACAAGTGGAAACTTCAACCTCGAAACATAAAGTCAACGATAACGTGGACGACAATAAAAATTCTGTATTGTATTCAACCTCAACCTCTAAATTACCATTTATCCTAATAGGAGAATTTTATGAGGTGTTAAAAAACTCTACAAATCAGAAAATAATGACGCAATGTAAAAATTGTCCCAAAACTATAGTGATTCGATAACTTCTACATGGAACTTTGTTAGTCATTATAATGTAAGTTATACACAGTGCGACAAATATGTTCCCAGACACGAACCACATCTCAGCAACCAGTGGCGACATATGTGCGTTCAAACATACATTTTAAAGGTTGAACATTTTGCTATCATCTGTCAAAGTTTCATTCATTTTGGTTGACATATAACGAAGATATGACAATTCATGTTAAACGAGATTTTGGTCGAGGTAGAAATTTTAATATGGAACAAAGAGTTTTAAAGCGATTGATCGAAGTTTTAAAGCGATTGATTGGTAGAATTCATCGTATTCGCCCCGAATATTGTGATCCAGAAGATTGGTCTTTGTTGCATGATAATGCACCGAGTCACACTTCATTGATTGTCCGTCAATGTTTGGCTCGAAATCGTGTTTCTGTGTTAAATCATCCACCTGATTTGGCCCCCTGCTTCTCATTATTCCCAAAATTGAAATTGAAATTGAAAAGACGCTTTTTTGATGACATTCCGACCATCCAATCAGCTTCTACACAGGCACTAGAGGCAATTCCGCAAACTGAGCTAGAATATGCATTTGAATCACTATTGAATCGCTGTAACAAGTGTATTGAAGCCAGAGGAGAATATTTTGAATAATAAAACCAAAAAATATGCATATTGTTGTTTCAATTATGATTTTCAGGCCCTGTCCGGAAACATATTTGTCGCACTGTGTATATTCTCTATATTTTTCAATTTTGATTTTTATTTGCGTGTTGAATTTTAATCGCATGATTTTAAATAGAAAACATTTTTTAATTTTGCTGTTATCTTTGTTCTTCTTTTCTTTCAAAGAATACATCCTTACTTAATACAAAAAATAAAACTAAAAAGATTAGAAAAGAAGAAGTATAGTAAAACAAATATAAAACAACAAGATATTATATCAATGATGCAAAGTAAATCGCCTACTGCAGTGAAGAAAGTAAATATTATTTAATTTGTAACATACTCTGATTTTTATTAGAGTTTTCAAGTTTGGTAATACCAAAGCTACTAATGCATAATTAAAGCAATATTTTTGTTTGAAAAAACAAATTTATTTATCATTTATTTTTTTATAAGTATAAAGAATAAGTATAATTTCTCTTTTCTTTATTACAGATACATAATTTAATTTTAACTTACTTCATCGAAGAAATGCGTCCTTTAAACACGATCTATGAATCATCATTCAGAAATTTAATCTGTGGATTAACAGGAAACAATGATCTTGAAAAAATTTTACCTGGAAAAAGTGCTTTGTCCACTGAGATTAATAACTCCTACAACGAAAAAACATCTAAATTGAAAGAATTATTACAAAAGCAAGTTTATATGTGTTTAACTGCTGCTATTTGGTCGTGTCGCAACGAAAGTTTAGGAATGACTGTCCACTTTATTTTGGAAACGTTTGAAAGAAAGTCTTATACATTAGCTAAAAGAATATTACTTTACAATCATACTTACAAAAATATTGCATTAATTATCCATCACACATTGACAAATTTCAGTTTAGATGTATCTAAAGTTACTCACTTAGTGACTGATAATGCCATAAATTTTGCTAAATCTTTTAGATGCTTTAGTGTTACCAAACTTGAAAATTTTAATCAAACTCGAAGTACACTACTAAATAAATAAAGATATTTTGAACGATGAGGATTATTCGGATTCAGATATTGAAATTAACGATTTTGGAAAAATGTTAATAAATATTGATAGTGTAGGAAGAGTATATGTTGTGTTTACGAATTCTTATTTAGTTGGTGCGTTTCCGACTATGACGATATGCGCTAGAGTATCAGCGCGCTTGCGCAAGATCGAAAGGTAGAAGAAGGTAGGAACAAAGAGGCAGTCGAACAAGAGCGAGGCACGTGCGTGGCACGACGAAGAGTTGAAGTGCAAACAAAGAGTCTCTTCTGAATTGTCGGCCAGCGATACTGGCTCACCGAACATTCCATCATTTGGATTCATCTAATTTCCTACAATTTGGGGGCTCAACCGGGATTTATACGATAAGAACTGGTGAGAGACAAAAGAAGAGACGAAAAGACAAAAGACGAAAAGACGCAAAACTAAAGACGATTAGACGAGAGAGAAAAAAGACGGAGAAAAGACAAAGGAAAAGACGAAGAGACGAAAAGACGAAAAGACGAAAAAGAAAAGACGCAAAACTAAAGACGATTAGACGAGAGAGAGAAAAGACGGAGAAAAGACAAAGACGCAAGACGGAGAAGACACGACGACGAGAAAGAGGAAAGAAGAAGGAAGACGACATTCAAATCCCGAAGACATTAAGAAACCGAAAGACATCGAGTGTGCAGCTACGAGGGGGCGCAGCGACACCAGAAATACATTGGCAAGACCGCGAGTGTGTCGGTAACGTCAACATCGAGAGGGCAGTGACAATACGACACGAGTGCGCGCGCGACAGTAGCGCTAGTAACGACATCGAAAGTGTGGTGGCGGGACTGCGCGACATAAACGAACGTGAGTCGGTAGTCCTAAGTGTACGCGAACAAGACGGTGCAACTGTTGTTCTCACTGTTGTGAGAACGCGACGGCAAGCACGTGTGACGTTGCGTGAAGTGTGCGGAGACAAAATGAACAACCTCGCGCAAATCGAAACTATCAGACAAAAGATACGTACGGCGTCGACCATCGCCGTGACGGCTTTGCATAGATTTATTTTCGAAAAAGAAGGCGACCGCAAGAACCGACAAAGACTCAGAGACTTCGAAGGCTTCATTTTCAAGAAAGACACGACGGGATACGTGAATAAGATAGAAGCGGCGCGAAAACTTTCGATCGGCGACTTAATATCATGCTGCAACATTCTTGGTTTAGAATACGGCGGAAACAGAGAAGAGATAATAACAGAGAAGAGATATACTACACGGTTTAATGGATCTAGATACTCTCACGCCTAAAGATAGTGAACAAGACGGTGAATTAGACGAAGATGCGAGTGACGAGGGAACAGCTGATGAGCAAGACGATGAAAGAGAGGAACAAAAAAGCAACAAAGAAAGTGAAAACAACCTCGAAGAGAACCACTCTATCAGAGGCAGCCAAGTGAATATGAAATTCGCAATGACATATCGAGACGTGCAAGACTCAATAAAAACTTTCACTGGAAAAGATGCATACCCGGTCGAAAGATGGATATCTGAATTCGAAGATGCGGCTAACTTATTTGGATGGTCGGAATTACAGAAGCTAGTGTTCGCAAAGAAATCACTAGTTGGACCTGCTAAAATGCTCATCGACAGCGAAGGCATCATCAAGTCGTGGAAGAAATTAAAAGAAATTCTACGAGACGAATTTATAGACAAAATAAACAGTGCTCAAATACACGAAATGCTGGTCAAAAGAAGATTGAAGAGAGACGAAACCAGGAATATTATTATGTGATGAAAGAAATAGCTGCTAGAGGCAACATAGAAGCAGAAGCACTCATGAAATACGTGATTGATGGACTTCCGGAAGACGCGCAGAGCAAGATTATATTGTACGGAGCTAAAAAATTGACGGAATTCATGGAGAAGCTGAAAGTATATTCGGAACAAGCAATTCGGAACAAGAATACTGAGAGGATGAGAACGAGAGAGAAGAACAGCATGCAGAAGAAGACAAAAGAAGCGAGGAAACCAACAACATCAAAGAGTGGTGAAAAAGAACAAGAGACAGACGTGCGGTGCTACAATTGCGGCGGTAAAGGACACAAAGCTAAAGACTGCAAGAAGAAAGAATTAGGTAAAAAGTGTTTTAAGTGTCAAAAATACGGGCATACCGCAAAGTTGTGTAACGCGGCAGACGATAGTGAAGCGGTAGCGGATAAAAAGACAGCGGTGATTAATACGGTTACTGATTCACCGAGCGATAGAATGTTTAAACGAATCACGATAAACAGTGTGCGGGTTAATGCGTTAATTGATACCGACAGTCAAATCATGGTAATGCGCAAAGACGTTTACGATAGAATGAAATTAGACAAGCTACGGGGAAATAGTATTTGTTTAACCGATTTTGGGAAAAACGAAGTACATTCATTGGGTTGCGTAAACATAATTATAGAAGTAGACGCTGATGAATATCCGTGTGTAGTTTGGCACGTTATACCAAATGAAGCTACAAATTCAAGCATCATAATAGCGATTTTCTAGCGATGACGGAAATGACCATCAATAACGATGGAATAACTATACGAAGAGCAACACCTGCTCAATTGTTAACACAAATAAACGTGATCGAAAAGCAACTGTTAAACATTGGTAACGTAACGGATCCGAAAACGCGCGAAGAAGTAGAAACGATTGTCGAAGAGTATTAAGCAAATAAGTATAAGACAACGGACGTGAGCATGCGTATTGTACCAAAAGATGAAAGGCCTATGTTTCAAAAACCGCGATTACCGGCACCTGAGCGTGAAATAGTCGAAAATCAAATAACGGAATGGCTAAACGACGGGGTCATTGAGAAGTGTACGTCGAAATACGCGAGTCCAGTAGTCGTTGTAAGAAAGAAGGACGAATCACCGCGTGTATGTATTAATTATAGGAAAATTAATCGAGTCATAGAAAAGGACGGTCATCCCTTACCACTAATCGAAGATCTACTAGATAAATTAGAGGATGCTTGTGTGTTTAGTACGTTAGAAAAATGGATTTTTTCATGTATCCGTAGAAAAATAGAATCGAAAATATACGGCGTTTGTCACTCTGAACGGTCAATATCAATTCTTGAAAGTCTCTTTTGGATTATGTAACTAGCCGAAGGTTTTCCAAAGATATATTAATGCTGCTTTCTGGGATTTGATTAGACAAAATATAGTGTTGCTTTACATGGATGACTGCATCGTGCCGGTGCAAACGAACAAGAAGCGTTGGAACGCTTGCGAATCGTACCAAAAACAACTAGCGATTACGATTTACAAATTAATTTTAAAAAGTGTCAATTTCTGAAAAGAACTATCGAGTTTCTAGGTCATATAGTAGAAGGAGGCAAAATTTACCCTTCCCAAGAGAAAGTCAAAGTCGTGATAGATTACCCAGAGCCGAAAGAATTAAAAGATATTCAAAGCTTTCTTGGATTAACGGGTTACTTTAGAAAGTTTATACCTTCGTATTCTACGATCGCGAAACCGTTGAGCGACATGTTGCGGAAAGATCAATCGTATAATTTTGACGATAAGGCTCGAAACGCGTTCATACAATTGAAGACGACTCTAACTCAGAATCCAGTACTGAAAATATATCACTCGCGACACGAACGGAAGTACATACGGACGCATAAACGTTATGGAGCTGTACTTCTGCAGCGTTCAGACGAAGACAACTTATTACACCCAGTATATTTTATGAGCAAAAAGACTAAAAAAGAGGAAAGGAATTACACGAGTTACGAATTGGAGGCGCTTGCGATAGTAGAGGCACTTAAAAAATTCCGAGTGTATCTGTTAGGAATTCAGTTTAAAATAATTACTGATTGCGCGGCTTTTCAAAGAACTATGAGCAAAAAGGAGTTAAGTACACTTATTGCGAGATGGGCTTTAGTGTGAGAGGATTATGATTACATCATAGAGCACAGACCAGGAACTCATATGAACACGTCGATGCTTTGAGTCGGCATCCGGTTATAATAATAGCGAAAAGTCCAATTATACCACAAATTAGGAGTCAACAAGCAAGCGATGAAGAGATTCAAACGATAAAAGAAATTGTCAAAGATAAATCGTATAAGAATTATCACATAAGCGGCGATTTATTATATAAATTTCAAGATGGTAGAGATTTACTCATTATTCTTAGAACATTAGAATTAGACGTAATTCGAACGATTCATGAGAAAGGACATATGGCGGCAAAACGAAGAGCGTATTCGTCAGAAGTATTTTATACGTGATTTAAGGAATAAAGTAGAACGACACATTACCAGTTGCGTGCAGTGTATATTGATGAATCGCAAAGAGGATAGGCAGGAAGGATATTTACATCCCATTCCCAAACCTGATGTGCCATTACACACATATCATGCCGATCATTTAAGGCCGTTAAATACCACTAATAAAAACTACAATCATATTCTCGCTATTATTGACAGTTTTACTAAATTTGTATGGTTGTATCCAACTAAATCTATCACAGCTCGCGAGATTACAAGTTGGTTAGACGTTCAAAAACAAATATTTGGAAGTCCGAAACAAATCGTGACGGATAGAGGCACAGCTTTTACTTCCCAAGAGTTCAAGGAGTATTGTCAGAGTGAAGGAATTGAATACGTGACAGCTACCACGGGATTGCCAAGGGCAAACGGACAAGTGGAACGTTTGAATAGAGCAATCATATCGATACTCTCCAAGTTATCAATCGAAGAGCCTAAATGATACAAACATGTAGATAAATTGCAACGTATATTAAACTCCATGTTCAATCGTAGTGGTAAATGCGACGCCTTTCGATTTACTATTTGGCGTAAAAATGCTCGACGAAACCGAAACTGAAATCTGAAACTACGCGAAGTAATAGAACAAGAATTTCGATCGAAATTTGAGGAAGAGTGAAATTAGAGCTAGAGCGAAAGAACAAATTCTGAAAGTACAATCGGAGAATTGTAAGACATATAATCTCAGACGTACAGAATACCAGGTGGGAGACCTAGTAGCAATCAAATGAACACAATTAAGTCCAGGCCGAAAATTACGAGCGAAATATTTAGGACCATATCGAATTGAGAAGGTTAAGCCTAACGACACATATGATGTGATTAAAAGCGGCTTTCACGAAGGACCTGTAAGTACTTCTACTTGCGCTGAATATGTTAAACCTTGGAATACAGTTAATTATAAATAATCAATTTTATTTGTAAGACGTTAATTATAAGTAATCAATTTAAATTGATAAGACATTAGTTATAAGTAATCCATTTTATTTTTGTAAGACGTTGTAATGTTAAGTCGACTAATAGTAAATGAATTCAAGCGATCATAGCAAACACGATAAGAGTGTTTTATTTTTTAATTTAGTGGAAACCGTTTTGTGTGACGTTAAGTTAACAGCTGGTGTCGTGCGAGACGCACGATTGTGCAGAATGGCCGAATGTAGGAAGAGATATATTTCGTTTATAAATTTTTATTTTATTCGCGCGTTTCCGACTATGATATGCGTTAGAGTATCAGCGCGCTTGCGCAAGAAGGAAAAGATAAAGGAAGGTTAATAGAGTAAGAGCAGAGTTGGAAGATGGCGGAACGCGTGTGGCACGTTAAAGCGTAAAGTGATTTGTGTATCTCTCCTAAATTGTTGTCCATAAATATTGGCTCACTTAATATTACATCACTGAAACCATCTTATTTCCTACATTAATTAGCAATTTTATACAATGAATACATTTTATTTTAACATAAACAAACGAGCTTCATATTTCTAATTTTAGAAGCTAAATTTCTCGTCTGTACGAATACTTTTTGAGCATTCAAACAATACAATTTTTAATTTTCACTTATTTTTCGAATGATATAATTACATCTTTTTATGTATATATAATTTTAAGAAACATACAGTCCATTTTATTCTTTATGAATAAATTATTAATTATTATATATAAACAAGAAATGAATCATTAATTAAACGTCGAATCGACATCAAATTGATGAAATCATCATATTTATATCGATTCGACATCAATTCGATGAATCATTTCTCGCTGGATAATATTTACTTTTTTAAAAATAAAGTTTTTTTAAAAAATACTTTCTCTGTACTAATACTTTTTGCACTTACTGTATGAATGCTCAATGTGACGACAAAATGTTGCAAGTTATTCCGTTCAGCGAACCTGGCAAAATAGACATTTTCTATGACTAACTTTTTTTCTCCTTATTCTATTTAAATGTCCCAATTAGTGACAAAGTAACTTGTGGCAAAAGAGAATTAATAAATTGTCGATGTATGTCACAATAAGTACATGAAATTAATATTTTTTAGCAAGTTTGGATACATTTAAGATTACGATAACATAATTTTTTTTATTTTCTTAAGAATTTTTAATTTATTTATTACATATTTATAAACGTTGTTTTTGTGCCATTTAATGACACATGTATTCGAAATTGTCCCAATTTATGACGCATATTGATCCATATCACTGATAGATGATGTAAATATATAACGTCTCTAATATTGACACGTCGTATAAACAAAGGAACATCCTTATTACTGACATCCAGTTAAATAATCTTATATTTAATTTAAATTATGTTTAAACGTATCTATAGATTGCCACTATTTGTACTCAATATATTGTTAATTTGATTAAAACATTGGAAGTTAAACAATGGAATTAAACAATTTAACTAATGAAAATATATTGCCGTCTTAGGTTAGGAACTGCATCGGCTATCACAAATTGGTACAAAATCATGAGTGTCCCTATTACTAACTTAAGCAAGACAATTCATAGATTAGAAACTCATATTTGTATATTTTTTAAATTCTGCAAGACTGTTAGTTACATTATTAATATTGTTTCTTAATTTAATAATAATTGATATTTATAAATTACATATTTCATTTAATAATAGGAACGTTTTTATTGATTTATATGATATTTGTTTGAAATGTCAGTAATAAAGACAAACAAAATTTGAGTACCGATTAGTGATGCATTAATTAACATGCATTAATTAAAATATGTATTTTTGTGACGTTTTCAGTTATTATTCACAATGTTTTTAATATCTATTTAATTTTGGATGCTTAGTTTTATTTACTTTTAGTTTAATAATAATTAGAATCATTCGACGAAAAGACCGTCGATATAGTCGTCGCCTTACAAGATGTTAGTGAGCTTTTGTTAGATTTGTTGTCATCATTGATAATACGCTTACAATTATAATATTTTAGCGTTTACGAAAGCGTTTAATTTTATTCAAAATTCGTTGTAATAGATAACATATACAATTTTGAATACTAACACATTTTTTAGAATGAACATACAACACCCATTGATCTATATTAATTGATTTATTAAGAAAAACAGTCACGATTGTCACTAATTGGGGCATTTACTCAGCTAAGTCTTCTTATTCTTACTTCATAAAACTAAATCTTAGGATTCCTTTAATATGTGGAATAAAGTATAAAATATCTGACTTTGATGTATCTACTTAATATTTGTATTTGTATATAGAACAATTATGCAATCATATTATATTTAAAAAATCATAATTTCATTAAAAAAAATAAAGTTCTCTAAACCTTTATGGTATTTCTATCTAAAAAAAAATTAACGTAACCAAAAAATACGTTCTTCTGGAAATTGTTCTTTCATTTTCATATGAAATGTTTGTTTCATAAAAAACAATTGAAATATTCAAAATTTTTAATTTCAGTCCTTTATATGGATTAGATTCAATGGATTTAGTTACATTGAATTTATATCGTAAAATAAAATAATGTAATATATATAAAATCTTATAGAAATCTAATATCAAAATTGACAAATTAATCACTTATTTTTCCTATTAAAAGTGCTGTTAANACTTATTTTTAGTATTAAAAGTGCTGTTAACAATACTTTTAATACTCAAAATAAATGATTAATTGCGACCAGTACTAGTATTAAACTTCTATAAGGGAAACCCAAAAATTAATAGAGAGTTGATCATACATTTAGTAAACTTACAAAATTGTTGTCAATACTATGAGCTTGTTCAATACATTAAATGTAAAAAAAAATAAATTTTAACCTCTTATAACTTTATATTGTAAAGCATTATGCACTTATTACACGCACATGATAAAAACAAACATATAAAAAAATAACGTATTAAATGTATTTAGCATGTATGTTAACATTGTAAATATACAAAATATACTCATTTTTCCTTTATAGGATTATTGCTTTTATAAAGGATATATACATAGTTAATGATATATGTCATAAGTTTTAGTATTTTTTTCTAATAAAAACACTTTTATAAAGATAAAATTTATCTTATAAAACAATTTGTCTTTTTTGCATTTTCATATATTTTATTTATTAAGACATAAAAATTATAATCTTCTTTTGCATTCTGTGTACTTTATACACTGCTCTATAATGTAATTTTTAAATGTCAAAAAAATTCAGCGAAGATTCATTCTAGTAAAATATAAAATGGCAATTTTTATTACGATATATAAATTGTTCATGTACCTCAACGTCTTGAGTAACCAAAAAAGCATTGATATTATATGTAATATTGGCAATCAACATCTTAATTTTTTTTTTGAACATAATATCCACTTTTGTCTGATGGTATTTATTATTTATATAGCCAATACCATTCTTATAGGCGATGCACGATTGCAATGCAAGCCTTGGATAAAAATAATTACAATTGTTATTAAATATATATTGCAATATATTGTAAATACAAATAAATGATTAGGAAAATGATTAATTAATGTATCTCGTTTTGTGTGAAGAACAATAAATGATAGATGTCGGAATTTTAGTTTATTGAAAAAGTTGCATATTAAGCTAAAATAAATGTGAAAAGAACGACAAATATTGCGTACGAAAAGACGTAAGAACTGTAAGAAATTAGCAAAAAAAATCTAAAATTTTTTAAGAATTCTTTTGAAATTTTTCAACTATGGTATAGTTTTTGCTCAAGCTTTGTTGATCATGTTTTCTTGTATACCATAAAATCCGATCGTATAATGATATACTTTTTATAATTAATATTAATAATCGCGATTCTGTGTGCCGTTTTACAAAGAAAACTGCTATCTTTTCTTGATATTATAAAATTAAAAAAAATAGAAGAAAGGAAGATTTCTCAAGAAATATTATATGCTTTACTTATGCTCATACAGATGTAAAAAATATAATAAATTTAAATTTAAATATGATAATTATCACATCACTTTTTTACTTCGCGAGGAATGTTAATTGGCTATTCCGTTGCTTTTATCGTCTGCAAGTTCTCGATGCCTACGCGGACAATTGAATTAAAATCTTGGATCTTTTCATATTGCTTGTACTTCTTACTCTCAATCTTCGCGTCCTCTTTTTTCAACGCTCAAATGTGTGTATGTTCATCTTGTTTTAAGTACAAAAATTTTTAGGAATTTTAATCAATACACAAACGAATGTCTTCTTGTACTTTTTTTAGTTTTCTGACTTTCGCAATCGCAGAATAAGCCCGGAATTACAATAGATTTTTAAACCTTAAATCATAAGAAATGGACGAATCATAGTCAATTATTGCATTCGATTGTAACAGGTAAATTTCTTACGGCTTAAGTCTTATAATATCTATTGTAGATCCGGACGAACAGTCTTTTCACATAAATTTTCATTGTCGCATAAAAAATATCCACAAAGAAGAATCTAATCGTATTTATAAAGGCAATTTTAATGGCACATGTAATATGCCGTTGGATAAATCAAGATACTAAAAATATGAGTCTAATTCGGGATCATTAATATCAGTCTATTATTATTTCAAAATTATTCGTTGTATGTATATTTAAAAAAAGAAACTTTAAACTTACCAATATTTGAAATCGATTTTTTGCCGTTTCTTACTATTTTCTGTAAGGTTTTCGTCAAATTTGAGCGAAATAGACATGATAACGATCGATACGTTACACTAATACAATTTGTAGAAATATTTGTTAAATATCTTTTTTAACAATATCCTATTTCACAAATGATGCGTACTGACGGTTGAAATCGGAGAAAAACGAACTCTTTCCTTGAAAATCAATATAAATTTATCTTCGTGTTATTGAGAGACCAGTATAAATATTATCTACTTAGGGTTTGTATTCATGATGTTAGAATATGATTCGAGTTATTTATATTAGAAATTAGCTTTTATGATCTATACCAACTTTAAAATATTAAATAGTGCTATAAGTTGTGAATGATTCTAATCGTTACTATTGGTCAAATGGAACATCCCCGTTGTCATCGATTAAGATTATATAATTATTCCACACAGGAAGCGCTCCTGTTTTTAAATTCTTCAACACGTTGCTGTGCATTTATATACAGGGTGATCTATTTAAATCGACCATCTGAAATATCTCGCTTATTTTTGATGATATAAAAAAATATTTCGAATGGAAGTGGAACTGTTTCGAGAGGGACGTATTTTGATCATATTGTCTTTTTTCTAGGTGGAGGCTCCAAAAAGATATAAAAGTCATCTCCACTTTTTCAAATGGAATTGTATAATTTTTTTTACACGATATGATTTCTCTAATTATTCTATATATAAAGGTATTATGGTAGTTATATCAAAAAACCAATAATTTACGAGATATTTTATTACATTACTTGGTAATTTTTTGAGGCTGGTAAAATAATAATTTTCGAAAATTACATAGAAAAATAAAGTATAATAATTTGAGAGTATTTAGTCATTAAGTTAAAAACGCTTTGTTAAACATTAAATTTTCATTTTGATACTATATATTGATATAATAATTAGACAACCGACAACAGGCAGGGATGCCAAATCAGGGACGATTTACGACGGGAATGGCATATTTGCATACGCTACTCACATCGGCCTGTTCCTAGCAATTTTTCGCTGCTACACCAATAAAATTATATTATTTTTAATTAGCCACTTAGTGATGTGGACAATTGATATACACCCGTTTATAATATCGCGATCAATACCATCAGTCGGCGATCTAACGCGACAAGTAGCCACACACTTAAGGATTAGTCGTCTATATGTCATACAGACATGTTTGTTATGATTAAATAATATGTTTAAATTTAATCAATGACCCTGTTATTCTATCAGCGATTCTTGTTAGGGATATTAGAAGAATGTTGTTTTATTTTATACATAAGTACGGAAATACAGCGTATATTTGTATAATACATAAAACTATAAAGACAAAAAATATAGCAAAAATTACCAATAAATTATTATTTTACCGCAATTTTATCATAAGTAATTGTAAAATTGAATTTGACAGTATTTTTACAGCTCTACTTTCATTTGAAACATTTTTTATCATATATAAGCGAGATATTTCAGATGGTCGATTCATATACACTTCCCTATATACATACATAGAGTAAGGTTGCCGAAATTGCACCACTTTTTACCTAACTCATAACTCAGAAATTATGAAGTTAAGTTTTTTACAGCTCTATAAACTGCACTCTTTTCCCTTTCTTGTATAAATTTTTTAGCGCCATTATAACATTTGTAATGAGGATTCTTTTCAGTATGGTATGATTTTGGCAATGAGGAAATTTAGTGCACTGGAAGTAGCATTGCATCGAATATGAGAAATTTTTCAGGCTTCAATTAGATCAATCGCTCGATCACTAGTGATCCCTACTTGTAGAGTAAGACAAGGGATAACATGTGCTCAGTTTGTAAGCATCTCTCTCTAAAACTTTGCCGTCTCTTCCCTGGCAGAAAAATTTCTGTGCCAAAAATTCCTAAATGTGCGGTTTGGAACACGGAAGTAGTTTGGCGTAGAATTTATCTGTTATGCCAAAGTAAGTCAATTCATACCTTTGTACGCCAGACAACGCCAAACAATGCCAAACTACGGCAAATGCCTACGCAAACTACTATGCTAGAAAATACGCCTAATTATGCTCAAAAGTACGCTTAACTACGCTAAAAATTACACCTAAGTACGCGAATGAACCATAGAAATAGTTTGCGTAGAATTCTACTTCTATGTCAAAGATTTACGTCTTCCTATACGAAACTATACCCTAAGCATAGTTTCAGGTACATTTACACTGTAATACGTATTTAAAGTAACATGATGGTATCTTGAACTCATTTGAATTCAAGATACTATCACGTTGATGTTATGATGGAATTAGAATTCCATCGCAGCATTGGTACTTTAATATTAAAGCCCAACTTTGAGGGCTCACTTCATATGCGAAATACTGCACTGCTTATATATTTTCCCAAGTGATTCTTATTTACGAGTTTATGCATCTCTGCCGCGGCCCTCGGTGGAGATAATATTTATGAATGAGTAAAAGTAATTTTGCGTAAAATGGCGTAGAATGGCTTACTTTGTTACAAATGGAAAAATTAAAAGGTAAGTATTGTACTTTGACATAGAAATACATACCTCAGAAAACGATTTTTTCGTGCAACCGCGTAACTTGACGTAGACATAATTATTTCTGTGCCCAACTGCTCGATTGTAGAATGTGATTCTGTTTAGAAAAACATAGAATGGCATACTTTCTCCGAATACTTACAAAAAAATGCAAACCAATTTAGAGGAGTTCGGTACAGAAGCGCGTAGTTCAGGATGTAATGATCATTAGTTGCGCGTACTTTGGCGTACGTGCTGTACTCAGTTTGCAAGCATCTCTACATAATCTTCCAAATACGCCATTTTACATTTTTCAAGTAAATACGAGTAACTTGTTTTTGTTATTTCTGTGTCCAACTATCAGACTATAGAGTATAATTCTGCGCAAAAAAGCGTAGAATAGCATACTTTCTTGAAACACTATAAAAGAATAAATATTAGTTTAGCGTAGTTCGGTATAGAAACGCATAGTTCAGGAAGTAATGATTATTAATTGCGCGTACTTTGGCGTACTTTCTATACCTAATTAGATCCAAATACGCCATTTTATTATACATTTTTCGCGTAGCTTGGCGTAATTATTTCTTTGTTTAACAACGCGATTTTACGCCACAGTCGTAGAAATAGAAAGGCATACTTTTTGGCGTACTTTGGCATAGAAATTTTTCCGCCAGGGTTTCTATGGATGTCACGTTAGGGACAAAGGCTACCAATTGTGAAACGCGAAACATGGGGCAATATTTACAGTCTGTTTTTATTTTAAAACTGTCTTAAATAATGTCTTAAGATGCAAATACAGTCCTCGGATGGACTTATGACATCTTAATGGATGGAGGCATTTCGATGATTTCTAGGTCACTTCCAATTTTTTAATGGAATTGTATAATTTTTTTACACAATATAATACCTCTAAGTATTCTGCATGTAAAAGAATTAAGATAGTGTATCAAGAAACTAATAATTTACGAAATATTTTATATTTTATTCTGGCATAATGTTGACGTAAAATATTTAATAACTTATAAACAATTAATTTTTTTATAATCGTTAATATAATTTTATAATAATTTTTTATAACCTTAATATTTTTATGAACACAGTATTGATATGAATAAATTGATGGAAAGAAACACATAGTTGCTTCAAAAAGAAATATGTATGCAAAAAGGTTAATTTTTTAAATAAGCAACTATGTATTTTCTCTCTTTTAATTGATTTATCTCATTATTCTGTTCATAAAATTATTAAGGATTACAAAAAAATATTAATAATTTACAAGTTATTTAACATTTCATGTCAATATATGTATATATAGCATAAAGTAGAACAAATCTCGTAAAGGATTGGCTTTTTGATACCACTACTTTAATAGTTTTATATACAGAATAATTAGAGGAAGCATATTGTGTAAAAAAAAATCATACAATTCCATTTTAAAAAGTGGAGGTAATCTTGAAATCTTCGAAATGCCTGCCCCCATAGAAAAACTATATTGCCAGTATATTGTACCCCTCTTGCTATACAACTTCAATAAATATATTATTTCATATCTCTAAAAATAGCAAAACATTCTAAGTGAATAGAGTTACTGCCCCATTCTGTATATATATATAATAGAATAAATGCGTATATGTAAAATAGAACGTATTCTAGATCTCTTTACAAATAATTCTTTTAAATTTAGCCCTTTTGCTGCTAACGTCGGCTATGTCCGGCATTCACAAAGCGACCGTATAGACGAACGTTGGCTATAGCCAGCATTCGCGAAGTAATTTATTCTGTTCCTTATAATAAGAGTTACGCCAAATTATCTCGTACAGCCATATACAACCAAGTGTAACACTGATTTTGTCAAATGATATATATTTAAACATAAGTAGTAGTAGTATATTATCTATAATGCCATGATCTATAATGGCATGAAGGGAATAATTAAAACACGGTTTACGAAGAAATTATAATCATTTTGTTTAAGGAATAGTTTTTCTTTTAAATATGTCAACGTTGTTCAGGCGTAATTTTAAATGTCAAAAATGTCCATATATGATGTATACACTTTTGGCGTGGGGTCTCGATCAGTGATGGTATTCCGATGGACCGCTTTCTGAGCAAAAAGGTTAATAAAACTGTTTCCATTAAGTATAATGGTAGCATACTTTCTTTCAGATGTATTCTACAGTTTTGTCCGCTACAATAATTCTTACGACGCAGGTATATATCAGACTTCCTATTCTCGTAGTAATGCATGAGAAATTTTGTTTGGTTATGATTTGATATAAATACAGTGTGTACGCGTATATATAATTAAATACATTTTATTTAAATCTCGACATCTTGAATAACACGTCATATCTCGTCATAACAATCAGAAAGTATTCCTAGTTGTTATGAAAAAATTCAAGATTCAACTAGAACTAGTATTATATTATAAGTATTATATTATTTATTACATTATAAGGATTTGTTTAATATGTTTCAGTTTGATTGGAATTTCGGTTAAAAGTTCTTAGAAAAATGCAGAATCACAATTAATTTTAATCTCAGCACACATAGTAGTCCATTTATTGTGTCAGTTGACATAAGTTGTGCGAATATGCTGTATTGCTTTGTGTCGTCGTGTTGTTTCTTGTGAATTGGAATATAGTATGTACTATCGCTAATGAGAAAACATCTTTTTCCGTCGTCAATATAATTTTGAGAGAAATGTATAGAAATTTTGAAAGTTATAGCAATAGAATTAATTTGAATTTCTCTGTTACACATATTACTTTGTAAGTACCTCATAGATTATGAGTGCATGATGCGCATGATGTATCATTTACCTTTGTTTACATTCGATCAACAACAAGGAGAAACAGTATATTATACATAAAAAATGAAATGCCCCAATAATTGACAGAAAGATATGTTTGATCAACAAGATATATTCTGCGAATATAGATAACAAGAAAAATTTATCCAATTTAATTCCGGTATATTTAATAAGGAAGTTATTCATACAACTATGCCGTTCAAAATACAATAGAAATGATATTATTACATAGCAGCATAATTAAAAAATTAATAATGCGGGATTATACGAAAGCGTTGAAATTATATTGTATGTATGGTAATATACATTTTATTGAACTAATCGTTACTGTAGTATTGACGGAATGAAATAATAAATAAATCGTATGCACTTTTAATTGTTACCAGCGATTATAAAATTTATTAAAAATTCATCTAATGAAATTTAATAAATGTACCTTCACTTTGTTGTTAGTGTCCGATACAAAGAAGAATAAATTTTATAATGGAAAAGGAATTTAATGTATACTGATTTCACGTAAAATTCATAAAAATTTATCCTCAAAGAAAAGGAGGATAGTGATTATGAAGAAGTACCTATATAAAATAAAATGCAAAGAAAAGGAGGATAGTGATTATGAAGAAGTACCTATATAATAATAAAATACATGCGTCATTATAATTTTTTATATGTATGGATACAAAACTGTTCAAGATGATTCGAACCCAAGTGATATTTTAAATAAATGTTATTATACTTAAAAATTTATTATATGTTTAAAATTTAACAATTTCTTATTTTATTGATTCTTTCAAAAATTTTAATCATTAATCTCGCTAATACATACTCGTTTGACTTATCTCGAATCTTTGTGCCCACATTTTTTTTATTAAATTCATGTATTTACGATGACATTGTTAAAAGATTGTAAAGCATCTTCATAAAATTATCTAAGTCGACAAAAATCAAAATTTACTATTTATTATTAAATATATGCATGTATTGTACCATAGAAAAGTATACATACTATATATATATATATATACATATATAATTATACAAATACATGTATAATATGCTATTATTAAATTAATTAATATCCTAAATGGCAGGATGCCCAATACCCGAAAATGATTTTTGGAACAACCAACAGTTAGAGAATTATTTGTATGCATTCGTAATGGCATTTTTGTTAAACTATTCATAAAAAACAAGCAATTTCTACAAAATTTGAATTTATTTAATAATTTCGCTTCAAAATAATTATTATATCTATATTTAGCATATAATACTAAAGTCTTATTAAGACAGTGCTGTTACTAGCATTATTACAAGGACAAATCAATAAGTTCTTAGAAATCTGTCAGAAGGCACTCGCAATGTCATGTCACATTTCTTTTTGACAAATAGCATCTTTCAGTCGATTACTGTCAAATTTTGAGCCGATTACTGTCAAATTCATCGCGTGATTTCATTTTTGTAGACGATTAAAGCGAACAACCTTTGTATTTTTTGCAAAATGGAAAAAAACGAGTTTCGTGCAGTCAAACATCTACATATGAAAGGTTTAACGCCGAAAGAAATCAAAGCTGAGTTGGATAATGTTCATAGCACATCTGCGTCAGCGTTTGCGACTGTATACAATTGGGTGAATGAATTTAAACGTGGTCGTACATCCACATGTGATGCACCTCGTTCGGGATGTCCAATTGAAGCTGCTGCGCCAGAAATCATCGATAAAGTCCACGATATTATTTTGATTGATCGACGAGTGAAAATGTGCAAGCTTGTTGAGACTATAGGCATATCACATGGCACAGTGATTTCAATTTTGCACGAACAATTGGAAAAGCTATCGACAAAATAGGTGTCGCGTTTGCTCACTGTGGACCATAAACGCGACCATATGACGATTTCAAAACAATGTTTGGAGATGTTTCAACGTAATCTAGATGAATTTCTGCGTCGATTCATTACTGTGGACAAAACATGGATCCATTACTTCACCCGAGACGAAGGAACAGTCAAAACAATGGACTTTACCGAGTGAATCAGCTCCGAAGAAGACGAAGACCATGAAGTCGGGCAGAAAGGGGATGGCCACAGTTTTTTGGAATGCATATGGTATAATTCATATCGATTACCTTCCGTCGAAGCAAACGATCAATGGCGATTACTACGCAGCCTTATTGGACCGTTTCAACAACATTTTAAAGAAAAAACATTCCCATTTGATGAAGAAGAAAGTGTTCTACTATCAAGACAATGCACGGGTTCACACGTGCCCGGCATCGATGGCCAAATTCCGCTACAAATTGCTTCCCCATCCTGTATATTCGCCAGATTTAGCCCCTGTGACTATTTCCTGTTTCCAAACTTGAAGAAATGGTTCGAAGGAAAGAGATTCACCACCAGAGAGCAGCTCATCGCTGAAACAAAGGCTTATTTTGAAGGGTTGGACAAATCATATTATCCGGACGGCTTGAAAAAGTTGGAGAATCGTTGGATCAAGTGTATCGAGCTGAAAGGAAACTATGTTGAGAAATAAAAATGAATCGACAAAAAAAAATGTGTTTTACAATGTTTTTCTAAAAACTTATTGACTCTTGTCCTCGTACAATGTATCAACTTACCTATGCATTTTATTCAATTATCGCCAGTATTAGCATATATTACCCTATAGGCATCACAGAAAGGTTCCTGATCGGATTTTGCGAATTGTGTGTTGTGTATGCATATGTGTGAGGGGCAGATACGAGGGTGTATATTTATTCTTTAAAATTGTGTACTTCCTCCTCATCTTCGGATGATCTCTTGTAAACATGCATGCATATTGATGCAAGCTCTAATTGAAGCCTGAAGAATTTCTCATATTCGGTGCAATGCTGCTTTCTGTGCACTAAATTTCCTCGTTGTCAATCGTACCATACTGAAAAGAATCCTCATTATAAATGTTATAATGGCACCAAAAAATTATGAAAAAATTAAACAAGAAAGGAAAAAGAGTGCAGTTTATAATAAAAAACTTAACTTCATAATTTCTGAGTTATGAGTTAAGTAAAAAGTGGTGCAATTTTGGCAACCTTACTTTATGCATGTATACAGGGTGGTCCACTTGAATCGACCATACTCTATGTATGTATACAGGGTGGTCTACTTGAATCGACCNGTGGTTCGTGTCCGGGAACATATTTGTCGCACTGTGTATATGATGATATAAAAAATGTTTCAAATGAAAGTAGAACTGTAAAAATACCGTCAAATTTAATTTTACAATTACTTATGATAAAATTGCTCTAAAATGATAATTTTTGCTAATATTTTTTGTCTTTATAGTTTTATGTATTATGCAAATATACGCTGTATTATCGTACTTATGTATAGAAAAGACAACATTTTTCTAATATCCCTAATAGGAATCGCTGATAGAATAACAGGGCCATTGATTACATCTAAACATATTATTTAATCGTAACAAAACATGTCTGTGTGACACATAGACGACTAATCCTTAAATGTGTGGCTACTTATCGCGTTAGGTCGCCGATGATGGTGTTGATCGCAATATTATAAACGAGTGTATATCAATTGTCCAAATTATTAATTGGCTAATTAAAAATAATATAATTTTATAGGTTAAGCAGTGAAAAATTACTAGGAACAGGCCGACGTGAGTGGTGTATGCAAGTGCGTCATTCCCGTCGTAAATCGTCCCTGATTTGACATTCCTACTTTAAACGTTGTCGGTTGTCTAATTATTATATGAATATATAATATCAAAATGAAAATTTAACATTAAACAAAACGTTTTTAACTTAATGACTAAATACTCTCAAATTATTGTATTTTATTTTTCTACTGTAATTTTTGAAAATTATTATTTTACCGGCCTCAAAAAAAATTACCAAGTAATATAGCATAATTTACTGGGTAAGTTATTATCACATTTGATCATTTTCATCTCTAAATGAAAGTGAAACGGTTTCGAGGGGCATTATGTCATTTTTTTCTAGTTGGAGACGCCAAAAAGATATGAAGGTCATCTCCACTTTTTAAAATGGAATTGTATGACATATTTTTTTATACAATGATTCCTTTAATTATAATTATTCCTCTAATTATAATTATAATTATTCAGCATATAAAAGTATTGAGATAGTGATATAAAAAGAATTAACAGTTTACGAGATATTTTACACTTTATTCTGGTACATATTGACATAAAATTTTAATAATTCGTAAACTATTAACTTTTTGATAATTATATCGTAATACTTTTATGAACAGAATAATGAGACGAAAGTTGGTGGAAAGAAATTTATTTAGTTTTTTACGTCAATATGTGCCAGAATAAAATGTAAAATATCTCGTAAATTATAGGTTTTTTGAAATCACTACCTTAATATCTTTATATATAGAATCATCAGAGGAATCATATTGTGTAAAAAAAAAATCGTACAATTCCATTTGAAAAAGTGGAGGTGACTTTTATATCTTTTTAGCGCCTCCACCTAGAAAAAAGGCAATATGATCAAAATACGTCTCTCTCGAAATAGTTCCATTTCCATTCGAAATATTTTTTTATACTCGTATCATCAAAAATAAGCGAGATATTTCAGATGGTCGATTTAAATATTATAAATGCACAGCAACGTGTTGAAGAATTTAAAAATACGAGCACATCCTGTGCGGAATAGTTATTAATCTTAATCGGTGACAACAGGGATGTTCCATTTGACCACATAACGATTAGAATCACTCACAACTTATAGTACTGATTTCATATTTTAAAGTTGGTATAGGTCATAAAAGCTAATTTCTAATATAAATAACTCGAATCATATTCTAACATCATAAACACAAACCCTAAGTAGATAATATTTATACTGGTCTCTCAATAACACGAAGATAAATTTATATTGATTTTCAAGGAAAGAGTTCGTTTTTCTCCGATTTCAACCGTCAGTACGCATCATTTGTGAAATAGGATATTGTTAAAAAAGATATTTAACAAATATTTCTACAAATTGTATTTAGTGCAACGTATTGATCGTTATCATGTCTATTTCGCTCAAATTTGACGAAAACCTTATAGAGAATAATAAGAAACAAAATATAGACTTAATCAATTTCAAATATTGGTAAGTTTAAAGTTTCTTTTTTTTATTTTTTTAAATATACATCGACGAATAATTTTGAAATAATAGACGGTTATTAATGATCCAGAATTAAACTCATATTTTTAATACATTGATTTAGCCAAAAGATTATCCAATGGCATATTACATGTGCTTTTATAATATAAATGCGATTAGATTCGTCTTTGTGCATATTTTTATGCGACAATGAAAATTTATGTGTAAAGTTTAGTCCGTACAATAGATTTTTAAACCTTAAGTCATAAGAAATGGACGAATCATAGTAAATTATGCCCCTTGCATTCGATTATAACAGGTAAATTTCTTACGGCTTAAGTCTTAAAATATCCATTGTAGTTCCGGGCTTATTCTGCGATTGCGAAAGTCAAAAAACTAAAAAAGTACAAGAAGACATTCGTTTGTGTGTTGATCAAAATTCCCAAAAATTTTTGTACTTAAAACAAGATGAACATGCGCACATTTGAGCGTTGAAAAGAGAACGCGAAGATTGAGAATAAGAAGTACAAGCAATATGAAAAGATCCAAGATTTTAATTCAATTGTCCGCGTAGGCATGAACTTGCAGACGATAAAAGCAACGTAATAGCAAATTAACATTCCACGCGAAGTAAAAAAGTGATGTGATAATTATCATATTTAAATTTAAATTTATTATACTTTTTACATCTGTATGAGCATAAGTGAAGCGTATAATATTTCTTAAGAAATCTTCCTTTCTTCTATTTTTTTAAATTTTATAATATCAAGAAATGATAGCAGTTTTTTGTCTTTCTAAAACGGCACATAGAATCGCGATCATTAATATTAATTATAAAAAGTATATCATTATACGATCGAATCTTATGGCCATGGTATACAAGAAAACATGATCAACAAAGCTTGAGCAAAAACCATATCATAGTTGAAAAATTTCAAAAGAATACTTAAAAAATTTTAGATTTTTTTTGGTAATTTCTTACGTCCTTTCATACGCAATAGTTATCGTTCTTTTCACATTTATTTTAGCTCAATCTGCAACTTTTCCAATAAACTAAAATTCCGACATCTATCATTTATTGTTTTTCACACAAAACGAGATACATCAATTACTTTCCTATTAATTATTTATTTATATTTATAATATAATGCAATATATATTTAATAACAATTGTAATTATTTTTATCCAAGGCTTGCACTGCAATCGTGCATCGACTATAATAATGGTATTGGCTATATAGATAAAAAATACCATCAGACAAAAGTGGATATTATGTTCAAAAAAAAAATTAAGATGTTTATTGTCAATATATATCATAGCGATGTTTTTTTGGTTACTCAAGACGTTGAGGTACATGAACAATTTATATATCTTAATAAAAATTGCCATTTTATATTTTACTAGAATAAATCTTCGCTGAATTTTTTTTGACATTTAAAAATAACATTATAGAGTGTATAAAGTACACAGAATGCAAAAGAAGATGATACTTTTTATTTCTTAATAAATAAAATATATGAAATTGAAAACAAGACAAATTGTTTTATAAGGTAAATTTTATCTTTATAAAAGTGTCTTTACTAGAAAAAAATAGTAAAATTTACGACATGTATCATTAACTATGTATATATTTTTTGTAAAAGCAATAATCCTATAAAGGAAAAATGAGTATATTTTTTATTTAAACAACGTTAACATACATGCTAAATACATTTAATACGTTAATTTTTTATATGTACATTATATCATGATATTTTTATCATGTAATAAGTGCATGATGCTTTACAATATAAAGATATAAGAAGTTAAAATTTATTTTTTTTATATTTAACGTATTGAACAAGCTAATAGTATTGACAACAATTTTGTAAGTTTACTAAATGTATGATCAACTCTCTATTAATTTTTGGGTTTCCCTTATAGAAATTTAATACCAGTACTGGTCGCAATTAATCATTTATTTTGAGTATTAAAAATATTGTTAACAGCACTTTTAATAGGAAAAATAAGTGATTAATTTGTCAGTTTTAGTATTAGATTTCTATAAGGTTTTATATATATTACATTATTTTATTTTATGATATAAATTCAATGTAACTAAATTCATTGAATCTAAACCATATAAAGGACTGAAATTGAAAATTTTGAATATTTCAATTGTTTTTTATGAAACAAACGTTTCATATGAAAATGAAAGAACAGTTTCCAGAAGAACGTATTTTTTGGTTACGTTAATTTTTTTTTAAATAGAAATATCATAAAGGTTTAAAGAACTTTATTTTTCTTAATGCAATTATGATTTTTTAAATACAATATGATTGCATAATTGTTCTATATACAAATAAAAATATTAAGCAGATACATCAAAGCCAGATATTTTATACTTTATTCCACATATTAAAGGAATTCTAAGATTTAGTCTTATGAAGAAGTCTAAGAATAAGAAGACTTAGCTAAGTAAATGTTCCACTTAATGACAATCGTGACTGTTTTTCTTAATAAATCAATATAATATAGATCAATGGGTATTGTGTTCATTCTAAAAAATGTGTTAGTATTCAAAATTGTATATGTATTATCTATTACTTATTGTATTAGCCATTACAACGAATTTGAATAAAATTAAATACTTTTGTAAACGCTAAAATATTATAAACATTTTATCAATAATGACAAATCTAATAGATGCTCTCTAACATCTTGTAAGGCAACGACTATATCAACGGTCTTTTCGTCGAACGATTCTAACTATTATTAAACTAAAAGTACATAAAAGTAAGCACCCAAAATTAAAAAAAATATTAAAAACATTGTGAATAATAACTGAAAACGTCTCAAAAATACATATTTTAATTAATGCATCACTAATCGGTATTCAAATTTTGTTTATCTTTATTACTGATATTTTAAATAAATATCATATAAACCAATTAAAACGTTCCTATTATTAAATAAAATATGTAGTTTAAAAATATCAATTATTATTAAATTAAGAAACAATATTAATATTGTAACTTACAGTCTTGTAGAATTTAAAAAATATACAAATATGAGTTCCTAATCTGTGAATTGTCTTGCTTAAGTTACTAATAGGGACACTCATGATTTTGTATCAATTTGTGATAGTCAGTGCAGTTCCTAACTTAAGACGGCAGTATATTTTTATTAGTTAAATTGTTTAACTCCAACGTTTTAATAAAATTAACAACATGTTGAGTACAAATAGTGGCAATCTATAGATACGATTAAACATAATTTAAATTAAATATAAAATTATTTAACTGTAATAAGGATATTCCTTTGTTTATACGACGTGTCATATTAGGGACGTTGTATGTTTATATATCCTATCAGTGATATGGATTAATATGCGTCAAAAGTTGGGACAATTTCGAATATATGTGTCATTAATTGGTACAAAAACAACGTTTATAAATATGTAATAAATAAATTAAAAATTCTTAAGAAAATAAAAAAAAATTATATTATCGTAATCTTAAATGTATCCAACTTGCTAAAAAATATTAATTTCATGTACTTATTGTGACATACATATCGACAATTTATTAATTCTCTTTTGCCACAAGTTACTTTGTCACTAATTGGGACAATTAAATAGGATAAGGAGAAAAAAAGTTAGTCATAGAAAATGTCTATATGTTGCCATGTTCGCGGAATAACTTGCAACATTTTGTCATACTGAGCATTCATACAGTACAAAAAGTATTAGTACGGAGAAAATATTTTTTAAAAAGACTTTATTTTTAAAAAATAAATATTACCCAGCGAGAAATGACTCATCGAATTGATGTCGAATCGATATCAATACGATGATTTCAATTTGATGTCGATTCGACGTTTAATTGACGATCATCTCTTGGTAAATAATTAATAATTTATTCATAAAGAATAAAATGGACTGTATGTTTCTTAAAATTATATACACCAAAAAGATGTGTAATTATATCATCCGAAATTATATCATCCGAAAAATAAGTGAAAATTAAAAATTGTATTGCTTGAATGCTCAAAAAGTATTCGTACAGACGATAAATTTAGCTTCTGAGATTAAAAATATGAAGCGTTTGTTTATATTAAAATAAAATGTATTCATTGTATAAAATTGCTAATTAATGTTTATTTTCTACAAAGATTTTTTTAATAAAAAAAAACAAATTTCCTTGTACGAATACTTTTTATTCTCATTTCCACCTGAATACTTTTACAAACAAAATAATAAAGAGTATCAATTTGTATAAACAAAACATATTTGCTTAAAAAGAAATGAAATTAAACGATTAATTTTAGAAATAAGCAATTACGTTTTCATTACACCAAATGATCCCACATATTATATTCTGTTCATATAAGTTTTATACATAGAATAATTAGAAGAATCATATTAAAAAAATCATGTTATTTTATTTTCAGTAGTATTTATGGAAATAATCTTCGTATTTTTTTAGCGCTCCCACCTAGAAAAAAATATGATCAAAATATGTACTTCTCGAAACAGTTCCAATTTCATTTGAAAAATTTCTTCGTATTCAGGAAAAATGAAATATTCAAGGATTTCAATTAAAAAAAAATAACATCTTATATAATTTATTTAACTGAATAAATCATTGATCAATCAATTATGTTTTTAAAAGAAATATGTATGGGAAGATATAAGACCAAAAATTACATTAAATTTTGAAGTTCAATCTACAGACAATGAGGTTGAAAATGAAATTGTGGTAAATCATGAAAACCTCTCACATTACATATGTTATACTTCCCATAAGATTGATTGGAGTAACACAAAAATTGTAAAAGCTGCAACTAACAGGATTAATTTTCTCGCTTTGACTGACGATGGCAAAGTACAGTATTACGACGATATCATTATGAATACATATTAGTAATAATAATTATTAACTTTACTTAGATATATTACATTTATTTAATTTAGATATATTACACACATAATTCGATCAAAGGTGAAGAAGAAGAATGCAGTATACATCAAATGAATATACATGAAATGAATATTAATGAGGAGATTACATGCATGAGTTGCGGATCTAATTTTTATGTGGTAGCTACGAACAGCCATACGTTCTATTGGGGTTTTATATATAATAATTCCGACTGGATGAATCGAAGTCCATGGTTTACATTTAAGCCACATAAAATATCCAGATTTACATTCAAAACAATTGGTAATTTTCTTAAAAACACATTCCTAAAAATGTAAAGATGTATACATGAAGAATTTATGGCTGCAAGTATTGTAGAGTAACCTAATCTATCTTCATGTTTAGTCAAGATAGCTTGTGGGATTGATTACACACTTGCTCTAACTGATAAAGGGAAACTCTACGGCTGGGGAGGTTACTTTTTCAAAACTTGCAGCGATTATGACAACATATACCATGATGTATTGTCTCCTATTAGGGTAAATGATTTGTTTCTGTAATTGTATTATGACAAATCGGAAAAGATTAGGAAAGCATAAACTAAACTAAAAAATTTTTGGATCGGCAGATGAATATAATTAATGTAAAAAACCTATCAGACATCGCCGTCATTGATTACACTAATTTTGTCAAGTCTAGCAAGGATGGACTTGTGTACGCATGGGGTTTTATTTTTCGTAGAAACTATAAAAAACCAGCTGTTTGTGAATATACGAACGGGTTTGACATATCCAACTCGATGACAGCTCATTCACCAATGTCCGTGGCCGGTAAATTCATAAATGAAGAATTTCACGTATTAAATGACTTGGAAACTGCATTCAACGATCAGGTTAGACTTTATTCTGTGTGTTTATTTGTTTCTCGAATTCAGTATTTCCAGTGAAGTATCATAAAAATTGCAATACAATTTATTTTTATAATTTAGTTTTGAATCTTTAAAAGATATTAAAAATTTTCAAACTCTTTCAACTAATGGCATGTTAAAAACCGCAAGCAAGCCATTAATTGAAAATGCTTACAATCCGAAATTTATTGTACTGATTATCACAGTTCTATTTTATCTCCTTGGTAAAGTCTTAGCGTATTTTTCAATAACACCTCTCGTTTCTTGGTTTGATATCTTAACCATCAGTACATTTCAAAATAGTCCTTATCTACCGATAAGGATATTTGTAACTTACCATTTTCTTTTGCTTGTATCTCAGATTGTAGTGCATCGATTTTAATTAATTTTTTTTTAATCTATTGTTTGAAGACTAAGAAAAAGAATTTTTAAGTTAGAAAGTCTAAAATGTCATAGCATAAAAAATATTTTGCAATAAGTGAAAAGGGATCGGAAAAAATATGTCTGACCTATCGAAGGGGTTACGCTCTTTATAGATACTGAGGGTTAAATGTCTTTCTTTTTATTACACTTTTTGTTACACTTTTTCATTGTGTAACAAAAAAGATTTGGTGATTATATAATACACATGTTCAACTTTAATAACTAATTCGTGTTTCCTGTCTAAAGTCAACAAGTGATCTCACGATAAGGGTCGAGAAACAATCAATTTATGTTCACAAAGTTATCCTGAAGATTCGTTCCACATATTTTAGAAGTATGTTCCAACCTAATTATGTTGAAAGTAGACAAAGGTACGTTCTTACAAAAAAAAGTATATTAAAAAAAAACCTTTTTTGTTTGATTTGTTTGTATATTGAATATTTTAATATATTTTTCTTGATAGCGTCATCGAGAATAATTATTATAGATATGTCGTTTATAAAAAATTTTTAGAATATTTATATACCGGTAGTATCAATCTATCATCTTTTAAAAACCTATTAGGTGAGTTTGAGTTAAACGTGTCGAATATTACATATATAATTCGCGACTAAAATATCTCTTTATTGCAGATCTTTTGCAATTGGCAGATGCATTATGCGAGAAAAATCTCCAGATGGATTGTATACGAAAAATAAAGAAAACAATTAACGTATCGAACGTCATGTACCTTTTTAACCTTATCAACGATATGAACGAAGGACATCACAAGGAGGTAATTGTTTTTTTGTTTTTATTATGGATTTTTTTTCTGTTGTAAGACAAAAATATTGCAGAATTTATAATGGGATTAAAATATTAATCCAATTGGGATATGTTTTCCATTTTTCTCTTTCTGTCTTAGTAAAATATTATTCCCTTTAAAATTCCTAGATGCGAATCTTTTACTTTATAAGCAAATGTATATTCCATTCTGAAGCTCAAAGCCGAGACTATTTCGACACCGGAGGCAAAATAAAAAAACGCGCTCCTTAGTAAAAAATATTTCTTTATGACATGTGAAATATAACACCGTACAACACACATTTCTCACCGTGAAAAAATCAAAGAGATTCTGAAAGCAGATGTAACAAAAAAAAATATCCGTGCCTTGGCGTTTTATCAGATCAGTCGTTAATGTTTTTATAGTCATTTATTTATTTATTTGCTTTATATTGGCTTTTTACAATTGTTTAAAATTATATAATAATTTTTTTAAATAAATAATTGACGTTTTTGCATGTAAAATTATGCGATGAGTCCGAATACAAGAAAAATAACTGAGAATTATTTTTTTTCATACATTTTCAAATTTTTGTATAATAATAATAATACAATTATAATTATAATTATTATAAGAATTTTGGTCATTTGATTTGTCATGTATATGATTCCGGTTTTGTATCACGAATAATAGACCAACAGTATTCAAGCATGTGTCTTTTTCTTTAAAACGTAAAAGTACCATGTGCTGGGGTAAAGACCCATCTATTCTTATGTATTTTGAGTCGCTGAATATGAATCCAACTGAATAAAAATAGGACCATCTAGGATAAATTTTCAATCTGGAACGAAAAAATAGGTCAAAAACCTCGAAATCTCTGCTTTTATTGATATATTCTAAGATCATTGGCAAAAAACTTCTGATTAAACCTAAATCATATGTTTCCCGAGTTGAGAATTACGTGCAAATATAGTGATACATAGGTGCAAACACCTACAAGTACTTGCTGCCATGAAGGATGCTGGAGACGATGACAACTGCCCCGAACAACAGCCCCGTGTAGAATGATTCGTTTTCTGATCAACCGTGGTAATGAAACCAGCGAAGGCGTGCTGCCTTGCAGGAGGGCAATAGGGTCCCATACAGCATAGAAAGATTGCAGAAACATTGCAGAATGATTTCACTAAAACATTGCAATATTGCATGGTGGTTGCAAAATGTTGCTAATTCATTGTTGCAAAATTCCAACAATGTTAAGATGTCCGCTGTTTGTTATATTGCAACAAAACCTTCCAACAATATTGCAATGTAATGTATTTGGATAAATTTTTTACGAAGACTCTAAAATGAAAACTATTTCTAGACATATATCTCTAATTATACATATATCACTAATTTCAATTTTTCTACAAATCGCATTTCTAGTGATATGAGCAAAAGTAATTTTTTATGATAAAATCATAAAATATTTCAATAAATATTCCAATAAATATAGTATTAATTCTGAAAGATAAATTTATTCGTAAGGATAAAGCACATGTATGTGTGTGTCCCGACAAACTACAAATATTATCTACATTAATATAATAATACAGTCGCTTGGTAAGTTAATCATGGATTAAGTTAATCGCAGTGATTCTTTTTAATTCGAAATCCGAGTCAACTGAAATCGATTAAAAAATGACGGTATGAAATTTATCAATAAAGTTAGGGTGCTGATTTATTCAGGCGTTCACATCAGGCATAAACATATCATTGATCACGTAATTAATATTTCGATAAATCGATTTCAGCAGCTTAATTGTTTATCGTCTTATCCGATAATGATACATTGATTGTATCCAAACTCGATATTATACAATCTTTTGATTTCATATTTAAAATAAATATAAAACTTAGCTAATGAAATGTCCGTCAAATAATAGATCAATAAATTTTTTATTTAAATATAAAATGAATTATATTAATTATTATATCATAAGTGTTAAACTAAAAGACTACATAAATATTGTAAAAACTTATATTTTTATATTATTATTGTTATTATTGTAACAATTAAAGAATTACAGTTTTGCAATATTTGTGGAATATTACAAGCATATTACTGACATTTTGTAGGCATATTGTTAATTTACATTTCTGTAATATCTCTGCAAAGTTACATTGCAATTTACAATATTGCACCATTGCAACAATATTGCTTCAATCTTCTGTGCTGTGTGAGAGTGAAGCCATAATGTGATTAATAACATTTGAACGCAAAACAGTGCGGAAACACGCACGAACATAAATCGATCTTTTTTTAAATATTCACAGATACAACGGTAAAGATGTGATGTACGGACAGTTATTGTGTCTGATGGCTGCTTGCCTGAAAATTTGTCTGTGGTGAAACTCCTCGGGAATTATTAGGTTTAACTTGTCTGTAACGTAAGGCACTCAGAGTTCATCGTTAAAAATTATGCAAGAGGTGTAGAGGACGTAGACACGGCATTTATTGGCACCTTGTCCTTCAATCAAGGATTGCCTTTTGTTGTAGCGTATTTGTATTTCAGAGCGTTCAGTACAGTATTTGTTGACGGCTGATAAGTATTTTTTAACTTGGGAAACATATGGTCTAGGTTTAATCAAAAATTTGCCAATAGTCTTAGACTATACAATATTAATAAAAGAGATTTCGAGGTTTTTGATCCATTTTTTCGTTCTGGATTGCACATTTACCATGAGTGGTCCTATTTTGATGTCAGATTCGTATTCAGCGATTCAAAATACATAAGAATAGCTGGATCTCCACCCCAGTACATGGTACTTTTTTTCTGTGTAATTTTTCTTGACTTAATGACGACTTTAAATAATTTTTAATTAATTTTAATTTAATGTAGTATCAAGTGGACCGAAATTCAAAATTACCGTTAATAAATTAGAATATGTTGGAAATTAAATTGCCATTTTTGCGCTCGCTTTAAATTGTTTACATGAGGTAAATGCCTCCCTCGCCACACCCGGCTCTGTTGAAGCTATCCAGCTGTCAATATCACTTTAGGATATTAGATCAACACGATGCTACGAATGCTTTAAATAAAACGAATGCTTTTGTCAATTTGTAAAATTCTTTTTTCTATTTGGTCAACCAAACGCTTCAAAAGCATTTGTAGTGAGACTTTAACCGTAGCTTTAGACAGAATTCATTAGCTGTAAAAGTATATCTTTGTATTAGAATACAGAGAGCGGAGCTAATTGTGACACTTTTTTTAAGTTATAAATCTTCACACAATTATGATAAACTAATTGTAAATGCTTTAAAATGTTACATATTCATCTGGCTCAATAACTGAGTACTTATAAATCGTTAATATCTTATAACTAAAAAAAAAAATATGTTCATTATAAGGATGCAAAGTGGATCAATATGCCACCTATGAGGCATATTGAGCATCCTCGAAGGATAAATTGAACCATGAAAATAATTGTTTAATGAGATTATATATGATTAAAAAAACTTAAAAGGCATTATGTGTATATTAATCAAATTTTTATTAATAGTGTAATAATTTGTAATACTCTCCCTTTTTAAATGCTTATTAGATTAAAATTACAACATCTTTACTCTTTATAATAATAATTAAACGTAAAATATATATTTAATCGTTAAAATAGAATAAAAAGTATCGATAAAGATATATTTCATTTGTGAGCAGTTGAGTTTATAAGGTTCGTTATGGATACTGAGTCCAACAAGCCTCATATTGCTGAAATACTTATTTATAACTGAAAAACCGTAAATAAAATAACAACTTGAATATTAAAGTTAAAAAATACGATAATAACTTCTAAAAACACATTTGAATGTTATAAATAGCTTTAATTACCACGTGGACCAAAAAGAGTACTCATCTAATAATTTTATTTTGGTATACGAAAATGAAAAAGCGCACGTATTTGGCTATTGAGTCAGATACAGATTATTGTATTAAGGCACAGTAATCTCTGTCTTTGTGCTACTTACGCAAGCATAGACGTATCTATATATATTTTGGTTATTTAGATATTTGCATTTAATCAACTTGCCCTTATGCGCAATTAGCCCCGCTCTATCCTACATGTTTAAATTCACTTATATGTGTAGCTTTTATTTTTTAGGAATTGATGAAATATTGCTTCCACTTCTATTTTAAAAACATGATGACTGTAATCCAGACAGACGGTTTTGAAGAATTGGATGCCGAAACAAAGGCTATGTTAAGAGATAAAGGGTGTACCTTTTTGTCATCAGAAATTAGTATTTCTAGTTATTTAGAATAATATATTTCTTAGTTCAGAGGAAAAAAGAATATAATGGACTGTTATGTGTAAACGATTTATTCTCATAATCGAAACCATTATTGCATATGTTATTTAATTAATGAAAGAAATGATTAAAAAATGAGTAAATAAATAATAAATACAAAAGAAAAAAAATTAATTTAAGAATTTGTGAATAAATTATTTTAAATAAATCATGTTGAAATACTGTTGAATGTTGTAAATAAAAAATAAATAAATAATAAATAGTGATTACTGAAAATGAAAAAATACCATATACAATTGTTACATGAATTTTAAGATTCAATGGAATATTCCTTCACAGAAATTCTTGAGAAAATTCTCATCAAACTGCCACGTCAAGTGGTCGAGCATTCCGTCAAACATACACAGTACGACAAATATGTTCCCGGACTGGGCCTGAAAATCATAATTGAAACAACAATATGCATATTTTTTGGTTTTATTATTCAAAATATTCTCCTCTGGCTTCAATACACTTGTTACAGCGATTCAATAGTGATTCAAATGCATGTTCTAGCTCAATTTGCGGAATTGCCTCTAGTGCCTGTGTAGAAGCTGATTGGATGGTCGGAATGTCATCAAAAAAGCGTCCTTTCAATTTCAATTTCAATTTTGGGAATAATGAGAAGTCGCAGGGGGCCAAATCAGGTGAATACGGTGAATGGTTTAACACAGAGACACGATTTCGAGCCAAACATTGACGGACAATCAATGAAGTGACTCGGTGCATTATCATGCAACAAAGACCAATCTTCTGGATCACGATATTTGGGGCGAATACGATGAATTCTGCCCATCAATCGCTTTAAAACTTCGAGATAATATGCACCAGTAATTGTTTGGTCAGTTGGAACAAACTCTTTGTGAATAATACCTTTGCTATCAAAGAATGTGATGAGCATTGTCTTGATTTTTGATGGAACTTTTCGTACTTTTTTTGCTTGTGGTGAATGTTTTTACTTCCATTCCGCACTTTGACGCTTAGTTTCTGGATCATATTGAAAGCACCATGTTTCATCACCCATAACAATTGATTTTAGGAAGTTTGGATTATTTTCTGCGGCTGCAACGATGTCTCTGGAATAATTGATTCTCGCTGATTTTTGATCGCTTCTTAATGTGTGTGGAACAAACTTCGCACAAACCTTTTACCCAAATCTTCATGTAATATGGTTCGAATTGTTCCTCTACTGATATTTAAAGCCTCCTCCATCATTTTTAGTGATGCAATGCGATCGTTTGCAACAAAATCACGTACTTTTTCGATCATTTCGGGTGTTCGAACCAAAATTGGCAGTCCTGATTTTTTGTCATCTTCAAGGGTCTCTCTGCCTTCCAAAAAACGCTTATGCCACTCAAAAACAGCTGTACGATCTAGACATTGACTGCCGTAAACTTGTTGCATCGATCGGAATGTTTCTGATGCAATTTTACCAAGTTTTGCTTTAAATTTAATCACTGCTCTTTGTTCCATATTAAAATTTCTACCTCGACCAAAATCTTGTTTAACATGAACTGTCATATCTTTGTTATATGTCAACGAAAATGAATGAAACTTTGACAGATGATAACATAATGTTCAACCTTTAAAATGCATGTTTGCACAAATGTCGCCACTGGTTGCTGAGATGTGGTTCGTGTCCGGGAACATATTTGTCGCACTGTGTATATGATGATATATAAAATGTTTCAAATGAAAGTAGAGTATGTAAAAATACCGTCAAAATCAATTTTACAATTACTTATGATAAAATTGCGATAAAATGATAATTTTTGCTATATTTTTTGTCTTTATAGTTTTATGTATTACACAAATATACGCTGTATTTTCGTACTTATGTATAAAATAAAACAACATTTTTCTAATATCCCTAATAGGAATCGCTGATAGAATAACAGGGCCATTGATTACATCTAAACATATTATTTAATCGTAACAAAACATGTCTGTATGACACATAGACGACTAATCCTTAAGTGTGTGGCTACTTATCGCGTTAGGTCGCCGACTGATGGTGTTGATCGCGATATTATAAACGGATGTATATCAATTGTTCACATCACTAATAGGCTAATTAAAAATAATATAATTTTATTGGTGTAGCAGTGAAAAATTACTAGGAACAGGCCGATGTGAGTGGTGTATGCAAGTGCGCCATTCCCGTCGTAAATCGTCCCTGATTTGGCATCCCTGACTTAAACGTTGTCGGTTGTCCAATTGTTATATCAATATATAGTATCAAAATAAAAATTGAATGTTTAACAAAGCGTTTTTAACTTAATGACTAAATACTCTCAAATTACTGTACTGTAAAGTACAAATTATTGTACTTTATTTTTCTATGTAATTTTCGAAAATTATTATTTTACCAGCCTCAAAAAATTACCAAGTAATGTAGCATAATTTACCGAATTATTATCAAATTCGGTCATTTTCATCTCTAAATGAAAGTGAAACGGTTTTGAGGGGCATTTAGGTCATGTTATTTTTTTCTAGATGGAGACGCCAAAAAGATATGAAAGTCATCTCCACTTTTTAAAATGAAATTGTATGACATATTTATTTATACAATGTGATTCCTTTAATTATAATTATTCCTCTAATTATAATTATAATTATTCAGCATATAAAAGTATTGAGATAGTGATATAAAAAGAACTAACAGTTTACGAGATATTTTACACTTTATTCTGGTACATATTGACATAAAATTTTAATAATTCGTAAACTATTAACTTTTTGATAATCATACCGTAATACTTTTATGAACAGAATAATGAGACGAAAGTTGGTGGAAAGAAATTTATTTAGCATTTTATGTCAATATGTGCCAGAATAATGTGTAAAATATCTCGTAAATTAATGATTTTTTGATATCACTACCTTAATACCTTTGTATATAGAATAATTAGAGGAATCATATTGTGTAAAAAAAATCATACAATTCCATTTGAAAAAGTGGACGTGACTTTTATATCTTTTTGGCGCTTCCACCTAGAAAAAAGAATATGATCAAAATACGTCCCTCTCGAAACAGTTCCACTTCCATTTGAAACATTTTTTTATATATTCATCAAAAATAAGCAAGATATTTCAGATGGTCGATTTAAATAGATCATCCTGTATATAAATGCACAGCAACGTGATGAAGAATTTAAAAACACGAGAGCATCCTGTGCGGAATAGTTCTTAATCGGTGACAACGGGGATGTTCCATTTGACCACATAACGATTAGAATCACTCACAACTTATAGTACTGATTTCATATTTTAAAGTTGGTATAGGTCATAAAAGCTAATTTCTAATATAAATAACTCGAATCATATTCTAACATCATAAACACAAACCCTAAGTAGATAATATTTATACTGGTCTCTCAATAACACGAAGATAAATTTATATTGATTTTCAAGGAAAGAGTTCGTTTTTCTCCGATTTCAACCGTCAGTACGCATCATTTGTGAAATAGGATATTGTTAAAAAAGATATTTAACAAATATTTCTACAAATTGTATTTAGTGTTACGTATCGATCGTTATCATGTCTATTTCGCTCAAATTTGACGAAAACCTTATAACAGAGGATAATAAGAAACAGCAAAAAATAGACATAATCAATTTCAAATGTTGGTAAGTTAAAATTTCTTTTTTCTTATTTTTTAAATATACATACGACGAATAATTTTGAAATAATAATAGACTGATATTAATGATCCCGAATTAGACTCATATTTTTAGTATGTTGATTTAGCCAAAAAGATTATCCAACGGCATATTTCATGTGCCTTTATAATATAAATGCGATTAGATTCGTCTTTGTGCATATTTTTTATGCGACAATGAAAATTTATGTGTAAAGACTCTTAGTCCGGATCTACAATGGATATTTTAAGACTTAAGCCGTAAGAAATTTACCTGTTATAATCGAATGCAATAATTGACTATGATTCGTCCATTTCTTATGATTTAAGGTTTAAAAATCTATTGTAATTCCGGGCTTATTCTGCGATTGCGAAAGTCAGAAAACTAAAAAAAGTACAAGAAGACATTCGTTTGTGTGTTAATTAAAATTCCCAAAAATTTTTGTACTTAAAACAAGATGAACATACGCATATTTGAGCGTTGAAAAGAGAGAACGCGAAGATTGAGAGTAAGAAGTACAAGCAATATGAAAAGATCCAAGATTTTAATTCAATTTTAATTAAATTTATTATACTTTTTACATCTGTATGAGCATAAGTGAAGCGTATAATATTTCTTGAGAAATCTTCCTTTCTTCTATTTTTTTAAATTTTATAATATCAAAAAATGATAGCAGTTTTTTGTCTTTGTAAAACGACACATAGAATAGCGATCGTTAATATTAATTATAAAAAGTATATCATTATACGATCGAATCTTATGGCCATGGTATACAAGAAAACATGATCAACAAAGCTTGAGCAAAAACCAAATCATAGTTGAAAAATTTCAAAAGAATACTTAAAAAAATTTAGATTTTTTTTGCTAATTTCTTACAGTTCTTACGTCCTTTCATACGCAATAGTTGTCGTTCTTTTCACATTTATTTTAGCTTAATATGCAACTTTTTCAATAAACTAAAATTCCGACATCTATCATTTATTGTTCTTTACACAAAACGAGATACATTAATTAATCATTTTCCTAATCATTTATTTGTATTTACAATATATTGCAATATATATTTAATAACAATTGTAATTATTTTTATTCAAGGCTTGCATTGCAATCGTGCATCGCCTATAAGAATGGTATTGGCTATATAAATAATAAATACCAACAGACAAAAGTGGATATTATGTTCAAAAAAAAAATTAAGATGTTGATTGCCAATATTACACATCAAGGCAATGCTTTTTTGGTTACTCAAGACGTTGAGGTACATGAACAATTTATATATCGTAATAAAAATTGCCATTTTATATTTTACTAGAATGAATCTTCGCTGAATTTTTTTGACATTTAAAAATTACATTATAGAGCAGTGTATAAAGTACACAGAATGCAAAAGAAGATTATAATTTTTATCTCTTAATAAATAAAATATATGAAAATGCAAAAAAGACAAATTGTTTTATAAGATAAATTTTATCTTTATAAAAGTGTTTTTATTAGAAAAAAATACTAAAACTTATGACATATATCATTAACTATGTATATATTTTTTGTAAAAGCAATAATCCTATAAAGGAAAAATGAGTATATTTTGTATATTTACAATGTTAACATACATGCTAAATACATTTAATACGTTATTTTTTTATATGTTTGTTTTTATCATGTGCGTGTAATAAGTGCATAATGCTTTACAATATAAAGTTATAAGAGGTTAAAATTTATTTTTTTTTACATTTAATGTATTGAACAAGCTCATAGTATTGACAACAATTTTGTAAGTTTACTAAATGTATGATCAACTCTCTATT
This sequence comes from Acromyrmex charruanus, assembly GCA_017607545.1. Taxonomy (NCBI): domain Eukaryota; kingdom Metazoa; phylum Arthropoda; class Insecta; order Hymenoptera; family Formicidae; genus Acromyrmex; species Acromyrmex charruanus. The sequence continues at coordinate 46,098 of JAANIC010003060.1, read as the reverse complement.
AATTTTTGGGTTTCCCTTATAGAAGTTTAATACTAGTACTGGTCGCAATTAATCATTTATTTTGAGTATTAAAAGTATTGTTAACAGCACTTTTAATACTAAAAATAAGTAATTAATTTGTCAGTTTTGTATTAGATTTCTATAAAGTGTTATATGTATTACATTATTTTATTTTATGATATAAATTCAATGTAACTAATTGAATCTAATCCATATAAAGGACGATGCACTGAAATTGAAAATTTTGAATATTTCAATTGTTTTTTTTATGAAACAAACGTTTCGTATGAAAATGAAAGAGCAGTTTCCAGAAGAAAGTATGTTTTGGTGACGTTAATTTTTTTTTAGATTGAAGCACCATAAAGATTTAAAGAACTTTATTCTTTTAAATGAAATTATGATTTATTTTAAATAATATGATTGCATAATTGTTCTATATACAAATAAAAATATTAAGTAGATACATCAAAGTCAGATACTTTATTCCACATATTAAAGGAATCCTAAAATTTAGTCTTATAAAGTACGAAGACGAAGACTTAGCTGAGTAAATGCCTCAATTAGTGACAATCGTGACTGTTTTTCTTAATAAATCAATTAATATAGATCAATGGGTGTTCATTCTAAAAAATGTGTTATTCAAAATTGTATATGTTATCTATTACAACGAATTTTGAATAAAATTAAATGCTTTTGTAAACGCTAAAATATTATAAATATTATTATCAATGATGACAACAAATCTAACAAATGCTCACTAACAACTTGTAAGGCGACGACTATATCGACGGTCTTTTCGTCGAATGATTCTAACTATTATTAAACTAAAAGTAAATAAAACTAAACACCCAAAATTAAATAGATATTAAAAACATTGTGAATAATAACTGAAAACATCACAAAAATACATATTTTAATTGATGCATGTTAATTAATGCATCACTAATCAGTTCTCAAATTTTGTTTGTCGTTATTACTGACATTTCAAACAAATATCATATAAATCAATAAAAACGTTCCTATTATTAAAAGAAATATGTAATTTATAAATATCAATTATTATTAAATTAAGAAACAATATTAATAATGTAACTAACAGTCTTGCAGAATTTAAAAAATATACAAATATGAGTTTCTAATCTATGAATTGTCTTTCTCAAGTTAGTAATAGGGATACTCATGATTTTGTATCAAATTGTGATAGCCGGTGCAGTTCCTAACCTGAGAGGGCAGTATATTTTCATTAGTTAAATGGTTTAATTCCAATGTTTTAATCAAATTAACAACATATTGGGTACAAATAGTGGCAATCTATAGATACGATTAAACATAATTTAAATTAAATATAAGATTATTTAACTATCAGTAATAAGGATGTTCCTTTGTTTATACGATGTGTCATATTAGGGACGTTGTATGTTTATATCTCCTATCAGTAATATGGATCAATATGTCTAAATTTTGACAATTTCGAATACATGTGTCAATAAATGATACAAAAACAATGTTTATAAATATGTAATAAATAAATTAAGAATTCTTAAGAAAATAAAAAAAATTATGTTATCGTATCTTAAATGTATCAAAAAATTTGCTAAAAAAAATTAATTTCATGTACTTATTGTGACATACGTATCGACAATTTATTAATTCTCTTTTGCCACAAGTTACTTTGTCACTAATTGGGACATTTAAATAGGATAAGGAGAAAAAAAGTTAGTCATAGAATATGTCTATACTGCCAGGTTCGCGGAATAACTTGCTACATTTTGTCGTCATATTGAGCATTCATACAGTGAAAAAAGTTTTAGTACGGAGAAAATATTTTTTAAAAAAACCTTATTTTTAAAAGTAAATATTATCCAGCGAGAAATGACTCATCGAATTGATGTCGAATTGATATAAATACGATGATTTCAATTTGATGTCGATTCGATGTTTAATTGACGATCATTTCTTGTTGAATAATTAATAATTTATTCATAAAGAATAAAATGGACTGTATGTTTCTTATAATTATATACACCAAAAAGATGTGTAATTATACAAAATATATCATCCGAAAAATAAGTGAAAATTAAAAATTATATTGTTTGAATGCTCAAAAAGTATTCGTACAGACGAAAAATTTAGCTTCTCAAATTAAAAATATGAAGCGTTTGTTTATATTAAAATAAAATGTATTCATTGTATAAAATTGCTAATTAATGTTTATTTTCTACAAAGATTTTTTTTATAAAAAAAACAAATTTCCTTGTACGAATTCTTTTTATTCTCATTTGCACCTGAATACTTTTACAAACAAAATAATAAAGAGAATAAATTTGTATAAAGAAAACGCATAAATGCTTAAAAAAATATGAAGTTAAACGATTAATTTTAGAAATAAATAATTGCGTTTTTATTACACCAAATAATCCCGCGTATTATATTCTGCTCATATAAGTTTTATACGTAGTATAATTAGAAGAATCATATTATGTAAAAAAATCATGTTATTTTATTTATAGTAGTATTTATGGAAATAATCTTCGTATTTTTTTAGCGCTCCCACCTAGAAAAAAAATATGATCAAAATATACTTGTCGAAACAGTTCCAATTTCATTTGAAAAATTTCTTCGTATTATTAAGCAAAAATGAAATATTCAAGGATTTCAGTTTAAAAAAAATAACATCTCGTATAATTAATTTAACTGAATAAATCAATGATCAATCAATTATCTTTTTAAAAGAAATATGTATGGGAAAATATAACTGCAAAAATTACATTCAATATTGAAGTTCACTCTACAGACAATGAGATTGAAAATGAAATTATGATAAATCGTAAAAAGATCCCACATTACGTATGTTATACTTCCCATAAGATTGATTGGAGCAACACAAGAATTGTAAAAGCTGCAACTAACAAGTTTAATTTTCTCGTTTTGACTGACGATGGCAAAGTACAGTATTATGACGATATCATCATGAATACATATTAGTAATAATAATTATTAACTTTACTCAGATATATTACATTTATTTAATTTAGATATATTACACACACAATTCGATCGAAGGTAAAGAAAGAGAATGCAGTATACATCAAATGAATATACATGAAATGAATATCAAAGAGGAGATTACATGCATAAGTTGCGGATTTAATTATTATGTGGTAGCTACGAACCGCCATACGTTCTTTTGGGGTTATATATATGACGAGACAGAGGACACTTCTTATAGTAGTGATTATGATGTGATTATAAGCCGAGAACCATGGTTTTCATTCGAGCCACATAAAATATCCCGTTTTGAGTTCAAAACAATTGGTAATTTTCTTAAAAACACATTCCTAAAAATGTAAAGATGTACATGAAGAATTTATGGCTGCAAATATTGTAGAGTAACCTAATCTATCTTCATGTTTAGTCAAGACAGCTTGTGGGATTAATTTCACACTTGCTCTAACTGATGAAGGGAAACTTTACTGCTGGGGAGGTTACTATCACATTTGCGAATACGACCCAGAATATGTTTTGACTCCTATCCCGGTAAATGATTTGTTTCAGTAATTGTATTATGACAAATCGGAAAAGAGTAGGAAAGCCTAACTAAACCAAAAAATTTTTCGATCGGCAGGTGAAAATAAATGATGTAAAAAAGCTATCGGACATCGCCGTCATTGATTACGCTAATTTTGTCAAGTCTAGCAAGGATGGACTTGTGTACGCATGGGGTTTTTTTAGCTTTCGCAGAAACAATAAAAAATCAGCTGTTTGTGAATATACAAACGCGTTTGACATATCCAACTCGATGACAGCTCATTCACCAATGTCCGTGACCAGAAAATTTATAAATGAAGAATTTCACGTATTAAATGACTTGGAAACTGCATTCAACGATCAGGTTAGACTTTATTCTGTGTGTTTATTTGCTTCTCGAATTCAGTATTTCCAATAAAGTATCATAAAAATTGCAATACAATTTATTTTTATAATTTAGTTTTGAATCTTTAAAAGATGTCAAAAATTTTCAAACTCTTTCAACTGATGTTATAAACCGAGAGCAAGCCATTAATTGAAAATGCTTACAATCCGAAATTTATTATACTGATTATCACAGTTCTATTTTATCTCCTTGGTAAAGTCTTAACGTATTTTTCAATAACACCTCTCGTTTCGTGATTTGATATCTTAACCATCAGTACATTTCAAAATAGTCCTTATCTACCGATAAGGATATTTATAACCTCGCATTTTCTTTTACTTATATCTCAGATTGTAGTGCATCGATTTTAATTAATTTTTTTTTAATCTATTGTTTGAAGACTAAGAAAAAGAATTTTTGAGTTAGAAAGTCTAAAATGTCATAGCATAAAACGTATTTCGCAATAAGTGAAAAGGGATCGGAAAGAAAACGTCTGACCTATCGAAGGGGTTACGCCCTTTATAGATACTGAGGGTTAAATGTCTTTCTTTTTATTACACTTTTTTCATTGCGTAACAAAAAGATTTGGTGATTATATAATACACATGTTCAACTTTAATAACTAATTCCTGTTTCCTGTCTAAAGTCAACAAGTGATCTCACGATAATGGTCGAGAAACAATCAATTTATGTTCACAAAGTTATCCTGAAGATTCGTTCAACATATTTTAGAAGTATGTTTCAAACTAATTATGTTGAAAATAGACAAAGGTACGTTTTTACAAAAAAAGTATATTAAAAAAAAATCTTTTTTGTTTGATTTGTTTGTATATTGAATATTTTAATATATTTTTCTTAACAGTGTCATCTTGAATAATTATTATAGATATGTCATTTATAAAAAATTTTTAGAATATTTATATACCGGTAGTATCAATGTATTATCTTTTAAAAACCTATTAGGTGAGTTAAACATGTCGAATATTACGTATGTAATTCGCGACTAAAATATCTCTTTGTTGCAGATCTTTTGCAATTGGCAGATGCATTATGCGAGAAAAATCTCCAGATGGATTGTATAAGAAAAATAAAGAAAACAATTAACGTTTCGAACGTCATGTACCTTTTTAACCTTATCAACGATATGAACGAAGAACATCACAAGGAGGTAATTGTTTTTTTGTTTTTATTATGGATTTTTTTTTCTATTGTAAGACAAAAATATTGCAGAATTTATAATGGGATTAACATATTAATCCAATTGGGATATGTTTTCCATTTTTCTCTTTCTGTCCTAGTAAAATATTATTCCCTTTAAAATTCCTAGACGCGAATCTTTTATTTTACAAACAAATGTATATTCCATTCTGAAGCTCAAAACCGACACTAGGCATTTCGGCACCCGAGGCAAAATAAAAAAATGCGCTCTTTAGTAAAAAATATTTCTTTATAACATGTGAAATATAATACAGTACAACACACATTTCCTCCCGTGAAAAAATCGAAGAGATTCTGAAAGTAGATGTAACAAAAAAAAATATCCGTGCCTCGGCGTTTTACCAGATCAGTCGTTAAATTTTTTATAGTCATTTATTTATTTATTTGCTTTATATTGGCTTTTTACAATTGTTTAAAATTATATAATAATTTTTTAAAATAAATAACTGACGTTTTTGCATGTAAAATTATGTGATGAGTCAGAATACAAAAAAAATAACTGAGAATTATTTTTTTTCAAATTTTGTATAATAATAATAATACAATTATAATTATAATTATTATAAGAATCTTGGTCATTTGATTTGTCATTTATATGATTCCGGTTTTGTATCACGAATAATAGACCAACAGTATTCACCAAGCATGTGTCCGATGTCTTTTTCTTTAAAACGTTTCTCAATGTCTTGAAAACGTTTATCACGTTCATCACTGAATTCACCCAAATTTGGTGGAAAAAAATCCAAATGATTGTGAAGAAAGTGTATTTTGAGCGACATGTTAACTTTCATTGCATGAAAAGCTGAAATCATTTTAGCAACAATTTTTTTGTAATTGTCGACTTTTTTATTGCCCAGAAAATTTTTAGTATCAGTCAGTACCGAGACAAGGGTATGCTTTCCTAACATCTTTCAGAATCTCTTTGAATTTTTTATGGGAGGAAACCTGTGCTGTACAGCATTATAAAAGGAAAATTTGATGATACTTAAAAAATGTTAACGACATGATCTGATAAAAGAACCGAAGAAAGAATCGTAGAGTAGAGAGAGTGAAGATAATTGTGACACATTTTTAAGTTATAAATCTTCATACAATTATGATAGATTAATTGTAAATGCTTTAAAATGTTATATATTCATCTGTCTCAATAACTGAGTACTTATAAATCGTTAATATCTCATTACTAAGAAAAAAAATATGTTCATTATAAGGATGCAAAGTGGATCAATATGCCACCTATGAGGCATATTGAGCATCCTCGAAGGATAAATTGAACCATGAAAATAATTATTTAATGAGATTATATATGATTAAAAAAACTTAAAAGGCATTATGTGTACATTAATCAAATTTTTATTAATAGTGCAATAATTTGTAATACTCTCCCTTTTTAAATGCTTATTAGATTAAAATTACAACATCTTTACTCTTTATAATAATAATTAAACGTAAAATATATATTTAATCGTTAAAATGGAATAAAAAGTATCGATAAAGATAGATTTCATTTGAACAGTTGAGTTTATAAGGTTCGTTATGAATACTGAGTCCAACAAGCCCCATATTGCTGAAATATTTATTTATAACTGAAAAACCGTAAATAAAAATAACAACTTGAATATTAAAGTTAAAAAATACGATAATTACTTCCAAAAACACATTTGATTGTTATAAATAACTTTAATTACCACGTGGACCAAAAAGAGTATTCATCTAATAATTTTATTTTGGTATACGAAAATGAAAAAGCGCACGTATTTGGCTATTGAGTCAGATACAGATTATTGTATTAAGGCACAGTAATCTCTGTCTTTGTGCTACTTACGCAAGCATAGACGTATCTATATATATTTTGGTTATTTAGATATTTACATTTAATTAATTTGCCCTTATGCGCAACTAGCCTCGCTCGATCCTACATGTTGAAATTCACTTATATGTGTAGCTTCTATTTTTTAGGAATTGATGAAATATTGCTTCAACTTCTATTTTAAAAACATGGCGGCTGTAATCCGAACAGACGGTTTTGAAGAATTGGATGTCGAAACTAAAGCTATGTTAATAGATAAAGGGAACACCTTTTTTTCATCAGAAATTAGTAGTTCTGGTTATTTAGAATAATATATTTCTTAGTTTAGAGGAAAAAAGAATATAATGGACTTTGTTCTGTGAAAACGATTTATTCTCATAATTGAAAACATTATTGCATATGTTATTTAATTAATAAAAAAAATGATTAAAAAATGAGTAAATAAATAATAAATACAAAAGAGAAAAAATTAATTTAAGATTGTGAATAAATTATTTTAAATAAATCATGTTGAAATACTGTTGAATGTTGTAAATAAAAAATAAATAAATAATAAATAGTGATTACTGAAAATGATGAGATATACAATTGTTACATGAACTTTAAGATTCAATGGAGTATTCCTTCACACAAATTCTTGAGAAAATTCTCATCGAACTGCCACATCAAGTGGTCGATTATTCCGTCAAAAATATATCCAGATAACAAAATGTTAGCAGGATGCCGACAGACTGGTAGCAGATTTGATTTTTGAAGATGTTAGCAGACTGATGTCTCAATCTGTTTTACAAACTACTTTTTCTTATATAGACAACCGCTTATCATGTGATTAATCTTGTATTGATTATAATTCTGAGTTGCTAACGACGCTAACTCGAAAAATAAACTCGAATCTAAAATAAACTCGAAAAAAGACTAAAATAGACCTCTAATAGATCTCTAAAATAGATTCTAAAATAAACTCGATTCTAAACGCAAGTTGGCCAATCCAATCAGTCAGCGCCTCGCTATGATTGGTCTACTGAGGATCAGCAGCCGGAATCGGCAGTCGGTTTGCAGAGTCAATAGTCTGATACGGCCTTAAAGGATACTGAAGATAAAACAAATTACCGTATATACAAAAACCATATAAATTTGCGAGACAAACGCCGACTCTAGTGAACCGAGAATCGGCCATCTACGTAAGTCCGAAGTGCACATATCATGATGTTATTTCACGAGATCGTCTCTTCACGAATGCTTCGCTTTGTTTCTCGATTTCTCGTGAATCTCACGAATTTACGATTAACAATCTTTCCTATCAGCGGTAATCAACAAACGTTCTCAATAGTCTGAAGTTATCTTCTTTTGAAACCGCATGACCGTAGTATGTCAGCCACCAACTACAACAAGTAGTCAAATCCTTCAATAATGATGACCCTACAATCAATAATACTGATCAGTAATATTGAATCAGTAATACTGATATTATATATTAATATTTTTATTAGTATTTTTACAACTTTATACGAACAGTATTATTGACAATTTATTTCATTTCAGTTTTATCACCGATACTATTATACGAGATATTATTATAGACCGACATCCTTACAGAGTTCTTGTGAATATTGAAGTGATTAAGAGTTAAAAACTGATAATGTTGTACTAATTTTATGATTTATTAGTTTAGTAGACGTATTTATGCATTTAGAACTCAATAATACTCTATTTTTCTATAAAATTGTGATTACAGTGTTATCGTCAAAGTTTGATGTTATCAACAGAGATGATAACAACAGAAAAAAAATTGTTATTTTTCAGCAATATATAGGATATTATAATTTATTTACAAGTATATACACATTTATTTATGGAACATTTATGTAATAAAAAATCATCATGAATTTAATAATGTATGAGCCAAATATTTATGTGATTAATATAGTAAATTTATATCAATCGTCGATAATGTTAGCGTTCTTTAATTACCACCCGGACGCTCGGATTTTTTTCATACTGCCGATAATTTGTTCAAAATTGACGATCTTTAATAGTACGTCTCGTCGGTGTATTGCTAAAATGAGTATTATTATTGATTAATATTTTATTTCAAAATACACATCATAAAATTATGATAAAAAGAAATTTTGCATATTGATGTCTTTGAATAACTAAATGTAATCCACACCGTCAAACATTCTCCGCCGAAATATCTGCTGGCTACTGTCTTATTAGATTGTAAATCGTGAGAGTAATATTTAAAACCGTCAGGTCCATGTAGATTACATTTTTTGTCAGAAAATACAACATTTTTCCATTCTTTATGGCAAGTCATATGATTTCGAGCAAACTTTAATCTCGTAGTTTTATGGTCTTGAGTATGAGAAGGCATCAAGGACTTTAAATCTTTATCTATATTGTTATAGTATTTGCTACACACGTCGTTTAGTCACCGGCAGTTCAAAACTCTTTCTAGTTCACTAGCAATTTTATTACCGATTTATATATTTTTTAAATTTATGAATGATCATGTCTATTGTAAGTTTTGTAATACCGCCTATATGATTTTTACCATAGTTTTCACGCGATCTCAAAAAATTATTTATAGAATTACTGGATCAATCAATTTTAGACGACAAACAGAAATATCTGCGTCACGATATGCTTATATGTATTTTCACTTATTCTTCTGAACTGAAAAACTTTCCTTGTGGCATTCTGGTAGAAGAAAAATTATTTTAAATTATTTAGAAATTATAATATTATTCCTGATAAAATTAAAAAATATTAATAAGGCTTTGTACTTATAACAAAAAGTAGTGTACAAGAAGGACCAAAAGCCAATAATGTATGAAAGAATTTTAATTTAAACAAGCAAAATTAATACAAAACAATTATAATAAACGTTTCAACTCCAATCGAGTTATTTTCAATGTAATCTTAAAATATATAAACATCGTTCTAAAATAAAAAATATGCACATGATCTTACAATATTGTTATAATTCCTTAATATCAAATTTTTCTCTTTGTGCAGTATGCTGCGAGTCATTTTTATCAAGAATTAACAAGTCATAAGAAAATTCTTAATAAATGTGTTAAGAGTCCATTAGTAAACAAAGAGAAAAAAACGCATGTAAATTGTAGTTCATTTCGTGGTACAATATAATAGTCTTTTTAGTCAATAAATTATTTTAAGTGGCTTAAAATAATTTATTGACTAAAAAGACTATTATACCATGAAATGGACTACAATCTACATATGTTTTTTTAACAATATTGTAAGACCATGTGCATATTTTTTATTTTAGAACGATGTTTATATATTTTAAGATTACATTGAAAATGACTCGATTGGAGTTGAAACGTTTGTTTATTATAATTGTTTTGTATTAATTTTGTTTGTTTAAATTAAAATTCTTTTATATATTATTGGCTCTTTGCCCTTCTTGTATACTACTTTTTGTTATTCCTGATACTTATTTTCCCTGAGAATGATGTTTCTGATTTAAATGATAAAAAACAGTCATTAACATTCTTATATAATAAGTATTAAATATATTTAATTTTTATACTTAAGTATTACTAATAATTTAGAAATAGATATTATTATACTTTTTGTCATATATAATAGCACTGTTTTTTATTGTAAATGTATAATTGTAAAGTAAGATGGCCAATTATTCGCAAATAATTTCCCGTCTTTAGACTTTAAACTGTTCTAATCTAAAATTTTTAAGTTTCAATTTCTGTAGCAATTTCGAAACATTTATTTTCGTAATATTTATATTGTAATTTGCAATACTGTTTGTAATTGTAATATTAATTTCAAAAATATGACAAATGAATGTCTGACTACTTGATATTAATATCTTCCTCTTTATAAGCATGATCTTCAATGTCTACCAATTACACGCTTGCTGGTACAATATTACATTTAATATTATAACGACTACCAATAACACGTTTGCTGGAACAATTATCATCCCATATCTTCCGAGTGATCTTACATCTTTTAAAATAAAGCAGCACGATAAGAACTTTTTATACATTGTTCTGTCCGAACATCAAAGATTATCTGACCTTCCGGTATACTTCAGCGGATTTCCGCCAATTGGATTAGTGACCAATTGCGGAATATCAACTTAACTATCGAGCCAAGTCAGATATGTTATTTTTTCGATTATTCTTGTCAGCGTATGTGATAAAATAAAATATGATAAATACTTACCTCTTATATAAAATCTTGATTTTTAAGTATTTTATACATATTTTATATATATTCTGCAACGAGATAAATTGAAGTATACACGAAGACAAGATATATCTATAGCAAGCGCACTATAGACGATCAATTATGTTTGAGTAGCTTGAACTCCTTAAAAGTGTATATGCACTTAAAATGAGATAAATATATATTCAGGCGTTAAAGAGAAAGAAAGCAAAGGTACTGAGTGCATAAAGTTCAAGCAACGCGAACATATTATTGCTAAAATTCTGCTCTCCGTCTTTCATTTTCAAATTTTAAATGTCACACTGCGGCCCAATATACACCGACTCTTTGGGACGGTGTAGCACAATTCCACTTCGTGCATAAAACTTACACTACACTGCAGCCACGGAAACACGGTACACCGAATATGAGTTCGCCTACCGTTAGCCATAGAAACATGCTTATACAATGTCCAGCACTAATGCAGCCAAAGATACACGCTACAAGTGTGCTCGTTCTCTAATAAAAATAAAAATCGGAGCGTAAGTCGAATGGAATTGGACAGTACTAGAAGCGTAACGAAACTTCTAGGAGGCAAAAATAGAAACAATGAAACATAAAAAAAAGCATTTATGTTTTTTTTTATATTCCGTTGTTTCAATTTTCGCCTACGTTTATCCTTCTATTACTCTCTCATTACATTCGATTTATGCTCTGATTTTTATAATATTTTCACCTTTTCTGAAGACAAATTTTGTACGGTTCTGGCAGATTAAATTCTAAATGCGTCTATTTAAACATTTACACCGCTATAATTTTGAAATGACTAGCTCTAAAGATCAAGGGATACTTACTTGAGTCCACCATCACCCACACTGATTTTTAATGGCGACCCTCTTTTTTATTTTAAACACCAAGTTACAAAATAACTGTAATATAATGTGTTATATTACAGTTTTACTGTTATGTGGCAAATTATACTAAGAGATACAGTACGTTTAACTTCGTGCTTGATGGATTTGAATGTTTTCATACAATTTATTATTTTTCATGCAATATTTTAATTATAGAATAAATTATAGAATCAAATTATAGAACAAAAGAAAGAATTATATTATATTAACGTACAAAGAATAAAATGTAATACAACATAAAATAGAATTAAATCCTTTTACATAAAATATAAAATACATAAATTGCTTATACATGTTTATAACATTTTCGAGACACATTTTGTTTAGAAAGAATATCTCATATATTGTACTTACAAAATACAAATAATAACATAAAATTCGCGTATGATTCAAGAAAATCTGAATTCTGGTTCTGCAATAAGAATCATTAAATTTTCATTTAATGTTTTAATAATACAATCTTTATTATTGATCGAAAACTTTAATTTCGTACCTTCTAATATAGAAATAAAAATTGCTAAATTTTAAGACATTTGAAACCAAATATTCGAACAAGTTAATTTCATGAAATTTGTCTTAGTAACGCGTCTGTAAAAATGAAATTACGAAGTAGTGTCTTTTTTATTGCCATAACTATGTTTGATAAAAACAGGCAGATTATAACATTGTAAGTAACAAACATGATTTTAGTGCAGAACATTTTACACAATTTAATCAGCAATCTACAATAAAAAGAGAATGAAATTGAGTTATTAGCTTGTTGAGTTATTAGCTTTATATATTAGCTTCTTTTCCATCATTTTACAATCAATCTATATGTATGTAGAGATATAAAGACATAAATTCCTGTAATATTTTATGCGTGTTTAATATATCTGAATTTTTACAGTGAATTAAAAAATAAAGAAAAAAGGCAAAACAATTAGCCGAAATCAAATTATATTTGCAGTATATTGTATAAACCTTTTACTTTACGAAAATAAGTACTATGATAGTGTATATATGTAAGTACATAAAATTGTGTATACATACACACACACACACACATATATATATATATATTTTTTTTTTTTGAGAATAAAAATAAAAAATAATAGTAAAATTAACTTCATGTTTTGTGTTTACATTAATAAATTATATTATCATTATAAGAATAATCATACTTACCTTTACATTACAAAGAGCATTGTATTGTACACATACCTTCAATATATCAAATATTTTGTCAAAGTTATCAGCTTAAGTCATCGCGTGTCGCATTAAAAGCCATGTAAGTAAAAAGTATCCATTAAGCACGTTTGCACGTAGTATAAAGATAAAACGTAGCTAGTATAGTTACATTTACAATCATTTGTGCTTTGTAATAATAGAGTAAAAGCATTAAATACGGATGAGGCACTAATTCCGGATCACACATTATATTTAAATAATTATAGTATTTTTCTATATATCATATAACATGCATATCACAATATTCTTTAGCATTTACTTTCTCTTTTTAAGTGTCAATTGTTTTTTTATTTATTAGTAATAGCGCTGAACATTTTATTAAAGTCGTTAACCAATAAAATGTGAAACATAAAGGATATATACCTATAAAAATTTATTTAAAGTGTAATATCACAAAAATGCCTTATGGTTATTACAGGAGGTAGTAAATAGCTTTAGATTTCATGAAAAAAGTCAATATCATGCTCAATTGAAATTAAATCCAAAAAGGTAAAGCATTTAGTAAACTGCAATTAGTATATGGGGTCTAATTGTAGATAATTGTAGATAATTGGGGTCTAATTGTAAATAATTGTAGATAATTGTAATCTAATTGTAGATAATCAATACTTAATTTAATCAAAATTAAAACGTATAAAACGGTATTGAAATAAAATAAAATCGTTCATAATGTAATCTTTATGATCATTTATAACTATTAAATGTTTTATTAATTTGAATTTCCTTCTGAGTAAAAATACGAATTTTTTTTTCATGAGTGATCAACATTTAGTGACCTCAATTTACGTATCTATAAATAAAAATTCCGTGTAAAGAAAAGCAATCTAATCTAGATTATCTATGTCCATTTTGTTGTTCAGTACTTGCTGATTATACGGCATACAAATACGTTATACTCCAGTGTACATATCATACAGTGTAGTACCCACAAAGTAATTCCTAGAGAGACTGCAAAAACTATTTCTGAAAATATTAAAACGTGTTTGTGTCTCGTGCAGCAAGAACTAATTCAGTTAAAATACTAGCCGACGACTCAAAAACTATGACGCTAGAAAGAGCGCTGGCACCATTATTGATCTTTGGTTCATTCTTCGGTTTAAGCATGATCGAATATCCTCGTGGACAACCTAGGACGTATCTCTCTTGCCTATATGCTTTGGCCAAATGGGGCTCTCTTACGTACTTTCATTACTATCCATATTTAATAAGTGTTTTGCATTATGGCACGACACCCAGCATCGAAATCATCAAATTTATTATCATCAACACATTAATTCTCGTTAGCTTTTGTCGTTTCAAGGTAAAAATTTTGAAATACACGTCTCTATATAATAATACTTGATCTTATATTACTTATCTTTTTAATAGTATTTTTAATTAAAAGCAGGAGTCTTAAAGGAGTCTTAAATTCACAATTATAGGCAAATATAAAATTATAAAACGTTTTTATAAAAGGCTTTCAGTACCGTTAACCATGATCTACTTTTAATCAAATTCAAGCTATGTAATCTCTCCCATTCGGCTCTTTCGCTAATCTGCTCATTCCTTACAAATGGCATGCAGCAAAAAAAAGTTCTCAAATATAATTTATTGTATTTTCTCTTTCCTCTTCTTCTCGTACCGTTTTTTCTGGAGTACATCAAATTTCATTTACGGAATTTTACTTTTTAATATTTTTATCTGATTTGTCTAATGTTTCTCTATCCTCTTCATGTATGCAGACGTAATTTTTTTCAAATTTTTTCATCCATTTGATGCTTTTGCAACCTGTTCTACTTTAAATAAAGATCTAAAGTTTATTGCCGAATGGTCTCTCTCTATTAATAATTCACTGCATCTAAATCCCTCTAAATCATCCTTGCTAATGTCGGTTCCTCAACATTATTATCCTGTATTCAATCCTTCAATATTTCTATTAACTTCGTTCCAATTCCTTATTCCTCCTCTATTAACCCTTTGCAGCACAATATCCCACATATGTGACATCATTTTAACTTCAGTTTTTTATGTTTTTTATACAGTTTTTAACATATTACAATAAAAAGAACATTGTCAGTGTTTAGAACATCAATTGTTATAAAAAAACCGTAGAAATCCTATTGTTAACGAAATGTATTTTATAAATAAACAAACTAGAAAAATTCATCCTTTTTTAACAATATAAATATGATTGTGACTAATCAAAAATAGCTAATTAGCCGAAAATGAAATCTGAGAGGTTTTTTGGGTCGATGATTACGAATCTAAAGTCAAAATTAAAAAATTCAAAATGGCGGATCCAAATGGCGGACAAATAAGCGAAAAATTGCTTGATTCCAATAAAACTTGTTACTCGGGAGTTTTCAGAGTCGCTGATTACGAATCTGAGCTCATATTTTTGAAATTCAAAATGGCGAATCCAAGATGGTAGATAAAAAATTAAAAAATTAAAAAATTAGTTCTGGTGCTGTAAACTGGGGTCAAGTAATTTTAATTTTAATTTTAATTTTAATTTTTTAATTTTCGCAATAAAACCTACTACTCAAAAACCTACTATCTTGGATCTGCCATTTTGAATTTTGAAAATCTGAGGCCAGATTTTGTAATCAGTGACCACGAAAAACTCCCGAGTAACAAATTTCAACTGAATTCTACGTAAAGAAAAATGTATGCTTTAAAGGATTAAAAATTTTGGTGTTCAGGTTGACTCTTCATGGGTATTCGAGTCACGTGACCGTCAAGTGTCGGGCTGCTTATGCCCGTCTTCTTTATCTCCTTCGCCACATCCTCTCTTGTTCTTAAAAACTCCTCACTTCTCAATTACTCGTTACCTCATTATTTGATTATTCCAATGACATCTACGTTCCGGCTTTTAATCAACAACTCCTTAATCGTTTACAGCGTATCCAAAATTCTGGAGCTTCCGCTTCTCCTATTGGGTCCATAAAAACGACCATATATCTCCGTATTACCAGAGATCGAGCTGGTTTAGAATGTGGCTTATTCTCCATCCGTACTGTCTCGTTTTTTTCTTTCTTGTTCCTTTATATCTGCGACGCTCCCTTCAGTTGAACTCTGAGCTTCATTCCACCTTTAACCAAGATTACTTATCCTTCCCCATTCATCGTTCCACGAAGTTCCGTGCCTCTTTCTCCTACACTTCAGTCAAATATTTTAATTTTCTTTCTGTATCAATAAGAACCTCTCTCTTTTTGTCCTCCTTCCATTCTGCTACGCGTTTTATCGCGTCACTCACAATATTTAACCTCATAATATGCTATCCCGTTTTTCTTTCTTGCTCTATATATGTGACGCCTCCTTCAGTTGAACTCCGAGCTTCATTCCACCTTTAACTCCAGTCATCAGGTACCAAGATTACTTATCCTTCCCCATCGTTCCACTAAGTTCCGTGCCCCTTTCTCCTACACCTCAGTCAAATATTTTAATTTTCTTTCTATATCAATAAAAATCTCTTTCTCTTTGTCCTCCTTCCATGCTACTTGTCCTGCTACTACGCGTTTTATAGCGTCACTCACAGTATTTAACCCTTATCATACAAACTACAATTTGCCTCATCCATACAAACATGGATCACTAGAATCCGTTTGTTTTTTCACCTATTCAGAATGATACAAAAAATCTCTAAAAATTCACCAACGTACTTTCAATTTTCTAGAATAAATATTAGAACTTTATTTTGGAAAATAATAAAATGTATAGTATAATTTATAATTACCGAAGAACTCAAAGAAACTTGCACGAACAGGAATCGCTCGATCACTAGTGATCCATACTTGTAGAGTAAGTGAAGGGATAACATGGTATGTTCAGTTTGCAAGCATCTCTCTCTAAAACTTCGCCGTCTCTTCCCTGGCAGAAAAATTTCTGTGCCAAAGTACACCAAAAACTATTCCTAAATGCGCGGTTTGGAACACGGAAGTAATTTGGCATATTATTCTGTTATGCCAGAGTAAGTCAATTCATACCTTTGTACGCCAGACAATGCCAAATAATGCCAAACTGCGGCAAACTATGCCAGAAAATACGCCTAATTATGCTCAAAAATACACTTAACTACGCTAAAAACTACACCTAAGTACGCGAATGAACCATAGAAATAGTTTGCGTAGAATTCTACTTCTATGCCAAAGATTTACGTCTTCCTACACGAAACTATACCCTAAGCATAGTTTCATTTACATTTACACTGTATTATTTAAAGTAACATGATGGTATCTTGAACTCATTTGAATTCAAGATACTATCACGTTGATGTTATGATGGAATTAGAATTCCATCGCAGCATTGGTACTTTAATATTAAAGCCCAACTTTGAGGGCTCACTTCACATGCGAAATACTGCGCTGCTTATATACCTTCCCAAGTGATTCTTATTTACGAGTTTATGCATCTCTGCCACAGCCCTCGGCGGAGATGCATAATATTTATGAATAAATAAAAGTAATTCTGCGTAAAATGGCGTAGAATAGCTTACTCTATTACAAACAGAAAAATTAAAAGGTAAGTATTAGTAATTTGACATAGAAATAAGTATCTCAGAAAACGATTTTTTCGCGTAACTTGACATAATTATTTCTGTGCCCAACTGTTCGATTGTAGAGTGTGATTCTGCGAAAAACATTCTAGAAAAACATAGAATGGCATACTTTCTCTGAATACTTACAAAAAAATGCAAACCAATTTAGACGAGTTCGGTACAGAAGCGCGTAGTTCAGGATGTAATGATCATTAGTTGCGCGTACTTTGGCGTACGTGCTGTACTCAGTTTGCAAGCATCTCTACATAATTTTCCAAATACGCCATTTTACATTTTTCAAGTAAATACGTGTAATTTGTCGTTGTTATTTCTGTGCCCAACTATCAGACTACAGAGTAATTTTGCGCAAAAAAGCGTAGAATGGCATACTTTCTTGAAACACTACAAAAGAATAAATATTAGTTTAGCGTAGTTCGGTATAGAAACGCATAGTTCAGGAAGTAATGATTATTAATTGCGCGTACTTTGATGTGCTTTCTATACCTAATTAGGTCCAAGTACGCCATTTTACATCTTTTGCGTAGCTTGGCGTAGTTATTTTTTTGTTTAACAATGCGATTCTACGCCACAGTCATAGAAATAAAAAGGCGTACTTTTTGGCGTACTTTGGCATAGAAATTTTTCCGCCAGGGTTTCTATGGATGTCACGTTAGGGACAAAGGCTACCAATTGTGAAACGCGAAACATGGGGCAATATTTACAGTCTGTTTTTATTTTAAAACTGTCTTAAATAATGTCTTAAGATGCAAATACAGTCCTCGGATTGACTTATAACATCTTAAGATTGTACTTAAGATAGTCTTAAATACAAGAATCAAATATGAATACCTATTTCGCATCATGAAATTGGTATTAAACTTTTCTTGTTTAACATACTTTAGGTTTCTCTTTCTATAAAAAGAGAACGCTTAAGATGCATTATGGTGTCAAATAAGAAAAGAATTGTTGTTTTTTAAGCGATACTTATAGAAAGAAACGGTGGAGATTTAGAGAGAGATGCTTGCAAACTGAGCACACCATGTTATCCCTTCCACCATAATTAAGAGAGACTGATGTAACTGATATGTGTGAGGTGCTTGTGTGCGAGCGCGCGCGCGCGCGCGCGCGCGCGTGTGTGTGTGTGTGTGTGTGTGTGTGTATGATTTTAATTATCGCTTCAGCACTTATTGCATGGCAGTCTTACAAGGAAGATTAAGCAAAAAATTCAGGAAATTCTGAAACATTGTGTGCAAATATAGTAGTTTATCCGTAACATTTAGAAAACGCTGCTAAAGAAAAAAATGTTGAGTAATGTAATCGAATAAACATATGGTCAAAATTTCCACCTCCAATGAACTTGATCTTGACATATAACATCATAAAAAAAGTAACGGTAAAATTGTAACATAAGAGATAACGGTAAAAAATTGTCATAAAAGATTAATCAAAACTAACCCCCGGTAAAAGTAACCCCCTGTAAGGAAGAGCCGCCTCTCACGTCGCTAAGTAGTTATGATACGATTGAATTAGACGCTATGAACAGCCTCCGCAATGAAACAGACTTCCACATCCAAAGCGTCCTGCGTCGAAGAATTTAAATGCGTTTCAAAAAATTTGTATAAAATTCCGCATAAATGTTTCATCTTTGTGTT
This sequence comes from Acromyrmex charruanus, assembly GCA_017607545.1. Lineage (NCBI taxonomy): Eukaryota > Metazoa > Arthropoda > Insecta > Hymenoptera > Formicidae > Acromyrmex > Acromyrmex charruanus. The sequence continues at coordinate 26,651 of JAANIC010003060.1, read as the reverse complement.
CATAGTGTGCATGCAAATATTTAAACGGCCCCGGAGGCGCAACAGTATAAAACTTGTTTCTGCTGTGAAATTTTTACGCTCTTCTCAAATATCCCCGCGATTCGTCTTTGATGAATTAACGTCTATGATGGGATGAGCATGAGCGATGTAACTTCAGTTTCAAATTGGAATATATGATGTTTGGAATTCAATCACTGTTATAGATTTTCAGCGATTTTTGCGCGTTTTGGTCAAGGAAATATTGGGTATAAAGTTTTTGCAAAAAGTGATTGGAATTGGAAATTTACACTTTTCGTATAAAAATAATAATTAAAAAATGATAATTAAAAATAATAATTAAAAAATGATGTGAGTATAAAAATGAATATTAAGGTAAACCAGTGATCGGACGTGTACCATAGTACCGGATATTAACAAAAAGTTAATTTATTTATATTATTATTTATATTATTATTTATATTATTTAGGGATGCTCCGCATAATATATTTAGGCAAATAAAGTTTTGAAATATTTTAGTACAAGTATCGCTCCGTCTTCCGTTAGAAACGAAAGTAACGTTCAAATGGAAAAGAAATTTATTCTATTGGAAACTTTCTAGAATGGTTTTGAAAGGTTGAATGTAAATAATGACTAGCGCCGGTTATAGCAATTGGTTGGTGCGCCCTATTAGAATCGATCATGAGATCCCACATACCATATCATTTTATCTGGTATATCTTGATCAATTTTTATTTCTTCCAAAAAAACATTTTTGTGAGATATTCTTGTATAAGCTTTCAAAAACAGCAAAAATAATTGATATTTTTTACCCTTAAAATGTAAACACTCCCTTAACAAAATGCATTTGTTTAATGTTTTTAGCAATTGTTTAGCAATTTTGTTTAACATTTCTTAGCTTACTGATTGAAAAATTGTTATTTTCTGTAAGGCGCGTAGTTTTCTAATGGTTTTCTCTTTCTTTTTCGTTGTCCATAAACGAATTATAGTTTAAAACAACTGAAATTGAATTATAAATTTTGGACAAAGCACATTTTGAAATTCTGCTCCTCATATATGTATAAAATTTACTTGTTATTGAAACATAACAAGTAAATAATAAAATTCTAATTTAGTCCGACTTCTAATTATTTATTAACGCAATTAGCGTTAATATGCTTATACATAATGCATATATTATATTATAAAGTTAATAAAAGATATGATGATTCTTTTTCAATTTAGATGCATAAGCTCCAGTTATCATCGAATCAATGAACGTTTACGTGTATTATGTCTTGATCTGTTCGAAAGTAGTACGGATTACAGAAGACAAAACAGATATATCTTTGTGCATCAGCAGATAACAGGAGCTAAGGATCACAATCAATATATATGGATTATAATGTAATAATTATTTAATAGAATTATTATGTACACACATGAACACGCATGTATATATGTATAAAGAATATCTCAATTTAACTTTCATATCGACATATTTCAAAAAGTATAAAAAAATGTTTTCTGTGAAAGTGTAACTGCTTCGAGAGAAGTCTAATGTGATCACGTTATTCTTTTCTAGACAGAGATACAATGAGAGACGCAATGAAAAAGACGTTGCATTTATTTGCGCATTTTAAAAAATGGAATTTTATAATTTTTTACGTAATATTTCTCTATAATCATTCCATGTAAAAGTATTAAGTTAGAAATATAAAAAAATCAATAATTTACGAGATATTATAGATACAAATAATACAAAGGCATACATCATAACGTCCTAAATAATAAAGATGTCCGAAGCTAAAATTTTATATTTCAATTCATTAACAATAAAATAAACGTTTCGGCCTCAAATTAGGCCATCTTCAATATTACAAAGTTTCTTCCTCTAACTTACGCATAGATACATATTTGCGAAAACCATATTAGAGTTGTATAAATCACGTTAACCTTGTACAATAAGAACACTCGTTACACATAAATATATTTTTCTTTTCTGGAGAATTATCATTAAAAGAAGTTAGCAGTTGTGTAGTCATATGTTCAAGAGAAAAATGTCTAATATACTGATCCGTCTAATTCCCATAGATTATTCTTAGTTATTGAACACATAATTTCTAAATTCTAATGGATATGCATGATATTTAATCGATTATACATTTTTTTATAAAAATTTTTTATTAGAATAAAATGAATAATATAATACCTGTGTACGGAGAACATCCATGAGTATTATTATCAAGACGTGATTACTCTGTTGTAACAATTCTAATAGTGAAGATGTTATGTTCAATCCTTATCATGACTGTCGGCTTATGAATAGTTTTGTTTAGAGACCTTGATGGAGGGGATAATTCGGGAGTTATGTTGGGGAAGATATGTTAAGCAGTGGAAAGTATGATTCTGGCATTTGCTCCGTATTTTTTCATTTTGTTTGTTTATTGCGTTAATCTGTTTTTTTTTGCGTATATCATTTCAGACGTGAGTCTCTTTTGAAAGTTCTTTATCCAATACTTTAATCTTCTCCCAGTTTAATTTGTGTTCATATTCTATCTGATGATCTGAAACTACCGACATAATTTTCTCCACAGTTAATAATAGAATCAAGACATTATCGAGAAAAAACAATTTATATGCAGATACGACTACTAACATTAATAATTCTAATAATAATCTGTTAAAAAAATATTTTACAATACTATACGTCAGTAATATTTTTGAAAAATTCAAAATGCTCGCTTTGTCTTGCATCGCGTGCGTGCGTGCGTGCGTGTGTGTCATTTGTATTACCAAAACATAATTTTTGTGTAACAGTTACCTTTCTCTCTTATTCATTCGAAAATCGTTCTCCAGGATTTAAGAATAAGCATTAGTACATGTCTACGAAGTAGAGTCTTAATGTTGAAAACGACAAAAAGTTTCGAAATTGAGATTTTCTTTATCATTTCTTAGCCCAATATGGTGTTCCAGAGCTGTTACGTCGTAACAATATTGTGAACCGCAAATTATAATACTATTGTTTATAAGGTTATATTGAATTCTACGTTAAAAATATATTTTGCTTAGTACTTCTCGTATGTCTCTCGGTTTGATTAATTATAACAATTATAATTTATTTACAAGTTACAATTGTGTCTTATATCACGCAAACTAAACGTAATATTCAAAGTACAAATGTTACTACAAATGATATGGTACATTTGTATTGCTATATCTTTGTGTATATCAATGTATCACTTGCTTGGAGATCATAAGGGAATATGGACATTTCATAATACTGTGATGAAATTATATATGTATTTCGATTTCGTTTTGTGTAGTATTTTATTTCTCATATTAAACTACGTATGTCAAACTGTTTACTTTAAGGTATAATTACAGTAGATCAAAGCATTAATAATTATTTATAATTAGAATAATAAGTACAAGCAGCAATGAAATTACATGTCAAAGTTTTTTTTTAAAATGACAATCTTATTTATTAAATACAAAATTTTCAGTTTTACTACAAACTTTCGTTTAATGTTAATATTTTAGATAAATGAGACAGTAGCAATTCTTCAGAAATTGTCCAATTATAATCTCGAAGATTTACATAAACAGGTAAATAATTACAACAAAATTTTATATTGAATTTTAACTATCTTAAATGCGAAATTTTACTAGCTCTCAAAATTCGGAAACGTACCTAAATTTGGAATAATTATGTACAAAATTGGGATACTACATAACAATTGTGTTATTCCTTTATATATTTTAGAATACTTGTACACACATTCCACAAATAAGGATAAGCTAGAAAAACTTTCAAAAATTAATTTTACTTTATATAACAAAAGTGAGTTATTGAAAGTTATTTCATACTATCAATATTCTGCTATCAAATTATCATACTGTAAACTTTATTATTATACTATCTACATTCTACTATCATGCTAATAAATATTCTGCAAAATACGCTCAATGCATTTTAGCACATGGAATTGAAAATAATTGATTTTGTAATTGGTTGATATGTACAAATATCTCAAAAATACATATAAAAAAGAACAATATGTTAAATTCGTAATGTTGTATTATAATCAATTTGAGTTAATTATTTTTTAATAATTTCTATATGTCGGCTTTGCTTCTACACAATATGTCGTTAATTAAACTAAAACATTGTAGTTAAATAACTTAACTCTTAAAAATGTATTAAATTTGAATCAATTTAATTCATTACTTACTAAGTTCATACATTAATATATATGCTATACTTTGAAACTAAAAAATAGATTAATTTTGGCACATATTGAAGTTAAAAATAAACGGATCATTAAACGTAAGGGATAGAGTTGCTCTTTGATACCTGCGGCAATGAAACATAATTGATGTTTTATAATAATGTCTTAAGTTTACTTATCCGTTTAATACAATTTTAATATCCGAATTGTTAATAACGTTAGTATATATTTAACGCTTATTAAATTATTTATTTCATTTAGATTTTGCAGTTTATATTGCAAATAAAACAGACAAAAGTAGAATTTGGTTTGGGACATTACTACTTTGGATATAATTTTATCTGCGAGGTATGTCCTCTTTTAAATAAAAGTATAAAAATATGTAATAAACGTATATACATATATGTATATATATATATATATATATATATATATATATGTATATATGTATGTATGTATGTACAGGGTAGGGCAGTAACTCTGTCCACTTAAAATATAATATTTGCTGCTATTTTTTTAAAATACGTAATAATATATTTATTGAAGTTGTATAACATCAAGAGGATATAATATATTGCTAATAGTTTTTTTATGGATAGAGGCGTTTCAATAATTTCAAGGTCACCTCCAATTTTTTAGTGGAACTGTATAATTTTTTTTACACAATATAATACCTCTAAGTATTCTGCATGTAAAAGTACTAAGATAGTGTATCAAGAAATTAATAGTTTACGAGACATTTTATATTTTATTCTGGCATAATGTTGACGTAAAATATTTAATAACTTATAAACAATTAATTTTCTTATAATCGTTAATATAATTTTATAATAATTTTTTATAACCTTAATATTTTTATGAACATATTATTGATAAGAATAAATTGGTGGAAAGAAATACATAGTTGCTTCAAAAAGAAATATGTATGTAAAAAGGATAATTTTTTAAATAAGCAACTATGAATTTTCTCTCTTTCAATTGATTTATCTCATTATTCTGTTCATAAAATTATTAAGGATTACAAAAAAATATTAATAATTTACAAGTTATTTAACATTTCATGTCAATATATGTATATATAGCATAAAGTAGAACATATCTCGTAAACGATTGGCTTTTTGATAGCATTACTTTAATAATTTTATATGCAGAATAATTAGAGGAAGCATATTGTGTAAAAAAAATCATACAATTCCATTTTTAAAAGTGGAGGTAATCTTGAAATCTTCGAAATGCCTGCACCCATAGAAAAACTATTATCAGTATATTGTACCCCTCTTGCCAACTTCAATAAATATATTATTTCATATCTCTAAAAATAGCAAAACATTCTAAGTGAATAGAGTTACTGCCCCATTCTGTATATATATATAATAGAATAAATGCGTATATGTAAAATAGAACGTATTCTAGATCTTCTTTACAAATAATTCTTTTAAATTTAGCCCTTTTTCTGCTAACGTCGGCTATATCTGGCCTATTCTATTCACAAAGCGATTTGTATAGATGAATGTTGGCCAGCCAGCATTCGCGAAATAATTTATTCTGTTCCTTATAATAAGAGTTACGCTAAATCATCTCGTACAGCCGTATACAACCAAGTATAACACTGATTTTGTCAAATGATATATATTTGAACATAATTAATAGTAGTAGTAGCATATTGATGTCTATAATGCTACTGGCATGAAGGAAATAATAAAAACACGGTTTACGAAGAAATTTTAATCATTTTGTTTTAAGGAATAATTCCTTTTTTTTTAAACATGTCAAGGTGGCGTTGTTCAGGTGTAAAATGTAATTTTAAATGTCAAAAACTGTCCATGTATGATGTGTACACTTTTGGCGTGGAGTTCCGATCAGTGGAGATATTCCGGTGGACCGCTGAACAAAAAGGTTAATAAAACTGTTTCCATTAAGTATAATGATAACATATTTTTTTTCAGATGTATTCTACAGTTTTGTCCGCTACAATAATTCTTATGACGCAGGTATATAACAGACTTCTTATTCTCGTAGTAATGCATGAGAAATTTTGTTTGATTATGATATAAATAAGGTGTGCACGCGTATATATAATTAAATACGTTTTATTTAAATCTCGACATCTTGAATAACACGTCATAACATCTCGTCATAACAATCAGAAAGTATTTCTAGTTATTATGAAAAAATTCAAGATTCAACTAGAACTAGTATTATATTATAAGTATTATATTATTTATTACATTATAAGGATTTGTTTAATATGTTTCAGTTTGATTGGAATTTCGGTTAAAAGTTCTTAGAAAAATGCAGAATCACAATTAATTTTAATCTCAGCACACATAGTAGTCCATTTATTGTGTCAGTTGACATAAGTTGTGCGAATATGCTGTATTGCTTTGTGTCGTCGTGTTGTTTCTTGTGAATTGGAATATAGTATGTACTATCGCTAATGAGAAAACATCTTTTTCCGTCGTCAATATAATTTTGAGAGAAATGTATAGAAATTTTGAAAGTTATAGCAATAGAATTAATTTGAATTTCTCTGTTACATATATTTTTTACTTTGTAAGTACCTTATAGATTATGAGTGCATGATGCGCATGATGTATCATTTACCTTTGTTTACATTCGATCAATAACAAGCAGAAACAGTATATTATACATAAAAACGAAATGCCCCAATAATTGACAGAAAGACATGTTTGATCAACAAGATATATTCTGCGAATATAGATAACAAGAAAACTTTATCTAATTAACGAGTAATTCTGGTATATTTAATAAGGAAGTTATTCATACAACTATGCCGTTCAAAATACAATAGAAATGATATTATTACATAGTAGCATAATTAAAAAATTAATAATGCTGGATTATACGAAAGCGTTGAAAATATATTGTATGTATGGTAATACACATTTTATTGAACTAATCGTTACTGTAGTATTGACGAAATGAAATAATAAATAAATCGTATGCACTTTTAATTATTACCTGCGATTATAAAATTTATTAAAATTCATCTAATGAAATTTAATAAATGTACCTTCAAACTTTGTTGTTAGTGTCCGATACAAAGAAGAATAAATTTTATAATGGAAAAGGAATTTAATGTATACTGATTTCACGTAAAATTCATAAAAATTTATCCTCAAAGAAAAGGAGGATAGTGATTATGAAGAAGTACCTATATAAAATAAAATGCAAAGAAAAGGAGGATAGTGATTATGAAGAAGTACCTATATAATAATAAAATACATGCGTCATTATAATTTTTTATATGTATGGATACAAAACTGTTCAAGATGATTCGAACCCAAGTGATATTTTAAATAAATGTTATTATACTTAAAAATTTATTATATGTTTAAAATTTAACAATTTCTTATTTTATTGATTCTTTCAAAAATTTTAATCATTAATCTCGCTAATACATACTCGTTTGACTTATCTCGAATCTTTGTGCCTACATTTTTTTTATTAAATTCATGTATTTACGATGACATTGTTAAAAGATTGTAAAGCATCTTCATAAAATTATCTAAGTCGACAAAAATCAAAATTTACTATTTATTATTAAATATATGCATGTATTGTACCATAGAAAAGTATACATACTATATATATATATATACATATATAATTATACAAATACATGTATAATATGCTATTATTAAATTAATTAATATCCTAAATGGCAGGATGCCCAATACCCGAAAATGATTTTTGGAACAACCAACAGTTAGAGAATTATTTGTATGCATTCGTAATGGCATTTTTGTTAAACTATTCATAAAAAACAAGCAATTTCTACAAAATTTGAATTTATTTAATAATTTCGATTCAAAATAATTATTATATCTATATTTAGCATATAATACTAAAGTCTTATCTTTATTAAGACAGTGCTGTTACTAGCATTATTACGAGGGCAAATCAATAAGTTCTTAGAAATCTGTCAGAAGGCACTCGCAATGTCATGTCACATTTCTTTTTGACAAATAGTATCTTTCAGCCGATTACTGTCAAATTTTGAGCCCATTACTGTCAAATTCATCGCGTGGTTTCATTTCTGTAGACGATTAAAGCGAACAACCTTTGTATTTTTTGCAAAATGGAAAAAAACGAGTTTCGTACAGTGATCAAACATCTACATATGAAAGGTTTAACGCCGAAAGAAATCAAAGCTGAGTTGGATAATGTTCATAGCACATCTGCATCAGCGTTTGCGACTGTATACAATTGGGTGAATGAATTTAAACGTGGTCGTACATCCACATGTGATGCACCTCGTTCAGGATGTCCAATTGAAGCTGCTGCGCCAGAAATCATCGATAAAGTCCACGATATTATTTTGATTGACGAGTGAATGTGCGCAAGCTTGTTGAGACTATAGGTATATCACATGGCACAGTGATTTCAATTTTGCACGAACAATTGGAAAAGCTATCGACAAAATGGGTGCCGCGTTTGCTCACTGTGGACCATAAGCGCGACCATATGACGATTTCAAAACAATGTTTGGAGATGTTTCAACGTAATCTAGATGAATTTCTGCGTCGATCATTATTGTGGACAAAACATGGATCCATTACTTCACCCGAGACGAAAGAACAGTCAAAACAATGGACTTTACTGAGTGAAACAGCTCCGAAGAAGACGAAAACCATGAAGTCGGCTGGAGAGGGGATGGCCACAGTTTTTTGGAATGCACATGGTATAATTCATATCGATTACCTTCCGTCGAAGCAAACGATCAATGGCGATTACTACCCAGCCTTATTGGACCGTTTCAACAACATTTTAAAGAAAAAACATTCCCATTTGACGAAGAAGAAAGTGCTCTACCATCAAGACAATGCACGGGTTCACACGTGCCCGGCATCGATGGCCAAATTCCGCTACAAATTGCTTCCCCATCCTGTATATTCGCCAGATTTAGCCCCTGTGACTATTTCCTGTTTCCAAACTTGAAGAAATGGTTCGAAGGAAAGAGATTCACCACCAGAGAGCAGCTCATCGCTGAAACAAAGGCTTATTTTGAAGGGTTGGACAAATCATATTATCCGGACGGTTTGAAAAAGTTGGAGAATCGTTGGATCAAGTATATCGAGCTGAAAGGAAACTATGTCGAGAAATAAAAATGAATCGACAAAAAAAAATGTGTTTTACTATGTTTTTCTAAAAACTTATTGACTCTTGTCCTCGTACAATGTATCAACTTATCTATGCATTTCATTCAATTACCGCCAGTATTAGCATATATTACCCTATAGGCATCACAGAAAGGTTCCTGATCGGATTTTGCGAATTGTGTGTTGTGTATGCATATGTGTGAGGGGCAGATACGAGGGTGTATATTTATTCTTTAAAATTGTGTACTTCCTCCTCATCTTCGGATGATCTCTTGTAAACATGCATGCATATTGATGCAAGCTCTAATTGAAGCCTGAAGAATTTCTCATATTCGGTGCAATGCTGCTTTCTGTGCACTAAATTTCCTCGTTGTCAATCGTACCATACTGAAAAGAATCCTCATTATAAATGTTATAATGGCACCAAAAAATTATGAAAAAATTACACAAGAAAGGAAAAAGTGTGCAGTTTATAGTAAAAAACTTAACTTCATAATTTCTGAGTTATGAGTTAAGTAAAAAGTGGTGCAATTTTGGCAACCTTACTTTATGCATGTATACAGGGTGGTCCACTTGAATCGACCATACTCTATGTATGTATACAGGGTGGTCTACTTGAATCGACCATCTGAAATATCTCGCTTATATATGATAAAAAATGTTTCAAATGAAAGTAGAGCTGTAAAAATACCGTCAAATTCAATTTTACAATTACTTATGATAAAATTGCGATAAAATGATAATTTTTGCTATATTCTTTGTCTTTATAGTTTTATGTATTATACAAATATACGCTGTATTTTCGTACTTATGTATAAAATAAAACAACATTCTTCTAATATCCCTAATAGGAATCGCTGATAGAATAACAGAGCCATTGATTACATCTAAACATATTATTTAATCGTAACAAAACATGTCTGTATGACACATAGACGACTAATCCTTAAGTGTGTGGCTAGTTATCGCGTTAGGTCGCCGATGATGATGTTGATCGCGATATTATAAACGAGTGTATATCAATTGTCCAAATCACTAATTGGCTAATTAAAAATAATATAATTTTATTGGTTAAGCAGTGAAAAATTACTAGGAACAGGCCGACATGAGTGGTGTATGCAAGTGCGTCATTCCCGTCATAAATCGTCCCTGATTTGACATTCCTGCCTTAAACGTTGTCGGTTGTCTAATTATTATATGAATATATAGTATCAAAATGAAAATTTAATATTAAACAAAGCGTTTTTAACTTAATGACTAAATACTCTCAAATTATTGTACTTTATTTTTCTATGTAATTTTTGAAAATTATTATTTTACCGGCCTCAAAAAATTACCAAGTAATATAGCATAATTTACCGGGTTATTATCACATTTGGTGATTTCATTTTCATCTCTAAATGAAAGTGAAATGGTTTCGAGGGGCATTATGTCATTTTTTTCTAGGTGGAGACGCCAAAAAGATATGAAGGTCATCTCCACTTTTTAAAATGGAATTGTATGACATATTTTTTTATACAATGATTCCTTTAATTATAATTATTCCTCTAATTATAATTATAATTATTCAGCATATAAAAGTATTGAGATAGTGGTATAAAAAGAATTAATAGTTTACGAGATATTTTACACTTTATTCTGATACATATTGACATAAAATTTTAATAATTCGTAAACTATTAATTTTTGATAATTATATCGTAATACTTTTATGAACAGAATAATGAGACGGAAGTTGGTGGAAAAGAAATTTATTTAGTTTTTTACATCAATATGTGCCAGAATAAAATGTAAAATATCTCGTAAATTATAGGTTTTTTGAAATCACTACCTTAATATCTTTATATATAGAATCATTATAGGAATCATATTGTGTAAAAAAAAATCATACAATTCCATTTGAAAAAGTGGAGGTGACTTTTATATCTTTTTGGCGCCTCCACCTAGAAAAAAGACAATATCATCAAAATACGTCCCTCTCGAAATAGTTCCACTTCCATTTGAAACATTTTTTGTATCATCAAAAATATGAGAGATATTTCAGATGGTCGATTTAAATAGATCACCCTGTATATAAATGCACAGAAACGCGTTGAAGAATTTAAAAATACGAGCGCATCCTGTGCGGAATAGTTATTAATCTTAATCGGTGACAACAGGGATGTTCCATTTGACCACGTAACGATTAGAATCACTCACAACTTATAGTACTGATTTCATATTTTAAAGTTGGTATAAGTCATAAAAGCTAATTTCTAATATAAATAACTCGAATCATATTCTAACATCATGAACGCAAACCCTAAGTAGATAATATTTATACTGGTCTCTCAATAACACGAAGATAAATTTATATTGATTTTCAAGGAAAGAGTTCGTTTTTCTCCGATTTCAACCGTCAATACGCGTCATTTGTGAAATAGGATATTATTAAAAAAGATATTTAACAAATATTTCTACAAATTGTATTTAGTGTAACGTATCGATCATTATCATGTCTATTTCGCTCAAATTTGGCGAAAGCTTTATAACAGAGAATAATATGAAACAAAATATAGACTTAATCAATTTCAAATATTGGTAAGTTTAAAGTTTCTTTTTTCTTATTTTTTTAAATATACATCGACGAATAATTTTGAAATAATAGACGGTTATTAATGATCCAGAATTAGACTCATATTTTTAGTACATTGATTTAGCCAAAAGATTATCCAATGGCATATTACATGTGCTTTTATAATATAAATGCGATTAGATTCGTCTTTGTGCATATTTTTATGCGACAATGAAAATTTATGTGTAAAGTTTAGTCCGTACAATAGATTTTTAAACCTTAAGTCATAAGAAATGGACGAATCATAGTAAATTATGCCCCTTGCATTCGATTATAACAGGTAAATTTCTTACGGCTTAAGTCTTAAAATATCCATTGTAGTTCCGGGCTTATTCTGCGATTGCGAAAGTCAAAAAACTAAAAAAGTACAAGAAGACATTCGTTTGTGTGTTGATCAAAATTCCCAAAAATTTTTGTACTTAAAACAAGATGAACATGCGCACATTTGAGCGTTGAAAAGAGAACGCGAAGATTGAGAATAAGAAGTACAAGCAATATGAAAAGATCCAAGATTTTAATTCAATTGTCCGCGTAGGCATGAACTTGCAGACGATAAAAGCAACGTAATAGCAAATTAACATTCCACGCGAAGTAAAAAAGTGATGTGATAATTATCATATTTAAATTTAAATTTATTATACTTTTTACATCTGTATGAGCATAAGTGAAGCGTATAATATTTCTTAAGAAATCTTCCTTTCTTCTATTTTTTTAAATTTTATAATATCAAGAAATGATAGCAGTTTTTTGTCTTTGTAAAACGGCACATAGAATAGCGATCGTTAATATTAATTATAAAAAGTATATCGTTATACGATCGGATCTTATGGTCATGGTATACAAGAAAACATAATTAACAAAGCTTGAGCAAAAACCATCATAGTTGAAAAATTTCAAAACAATACTTAAAAAATTTTAGATTTTTTTTTGCTAATTTCTTACAGTTCTTACGTCCTTTCATACGCAATAGTTGTCGTTCTTTTCACATTTATTTTAGCTCAATCTGCAACTTTTCCAATAAACTAAAATTCCGACATCTATCATTTATTGTTTTTCACACAAAACGAGATACATCAATTACTTTCCTATTAATTATTTATTTGTATTTATAATATAATGCAATATATATTTAATAACAATTGTAATTATTTTTATCCAAGGCTTGCACTGCAATCGTGCATCGACTATAAGAATGGTATTGGCTATATAGATAAAAAATACCATCAGACAAAAGTGGATATTATGTTCAAAAAAAAAATTAAAATGTTGATTGTCAATATATATCATAGCGATGTTTTTTTGGTTACTCAAGACGTTGAGGTACATGAACAATTTATATATCGTAATAAAAATTGCCATTTTATATTTTACTAGAATGAATCTTCGCTGAATTTTTTTTGACATTTAAAAATAACATTATAGAGTGTATAAAGTACACAGAATGCAAAAGAAGATGATAATTTTTATTTCTTAATAAATAAAATATATGAAATTGAAAAAAAGACAAATTGTTTTATAAGGTAAATTTTACCTTTATAAAAGTGTCTTTACTAGAAAAAAATAGTAAAACTTATGACATGTATCATTAACTATGTATATATCTTTTATAAAAGCAATAATCCTATAAAGGAAAAATGAGTATATTTTTTATTTGAACAACGTTAACATACATGCTAAATACATTTAATACGTTAACTTTTTATAAGTACGTTATATCATGATATTTTTATCATGTAATAAGTGCATGATGCTTTACAATATAAAGTTATAAGAGGTTAAAACTTATTTTTTTTACATTTAACGTATTGAACAAGTTCATAGTATTGACAACAATTTTGTAAGTTTACTAAATGTATGATCAACTCTCTATTAATTTTTGGGTTACTTTCCCTTATAGAAATTTAATACCAGTACTGGTCGCAATTAATCATTTATTTTGAGTATTAAAAGTATTGTTAACAGCACTTTTAATAGGAAAAATAAGTGATTAATTTGTCAATTTTGATATTAGATTTCTATAAGATTTTATATATATTACATTATTTTATTTTACGATATAAATTCAATGTAACTAAATCCATTGAATCTAATCCATATAAAGGACTGAAATTAAAAATTTTGAATATTTCAATTGTTTTTTATGAAACAAACATTTCATATGAAAATGAAAGAACAGTTTCCAGAAGAACGTATTTTTTGGTTACGTTAATTTTTTTTTAGATAGAAATACCATAAAGGTTTAGAGAACTTTATTTTTTTAAATGAAATTATGATTTTTTAAATACAATATGATTGCATAATTGTTATATATACACATAAAAATATTAAGCAGATACATCAAAGCCAGATATTTTATACTTTATTCCACATATTAAAGGAATTCTAAGATTTAGTCTTATGAAGTAAGAATAAGAAGACTTAGCTAAGTAAATGGCCCACTTAGTGACAATCGTGATTATTTTTCTTAATAAATCAATTAATATAGATTAATGGGTATTCTGTTCATTCTAAAAAATGTGTTAGTATTCAAAATTGTATATGTATTTTCTATTACATATATTATCTATTACTTATTGTATTATCTATTACAACAAATTTTGAATAAAATTAAATACTTTCGTAAACGCTAAAATATTATAAACATTTTATCAATAATGACAAATCTAACAGATGCTGTCTAACATCTTGTAAGGCGACGACTATATCCACGGTCTTTTCGTCGAATGATTCTAACTATTATTAAACTAAAAGTAAATAAAAGTAAGCACCCAAAATTAAATAGATATTGAAAAGATTGGGAATAATAACTGAAAACGTCACAAAAATACATATTTTAATTAATGCATGTTAATTAATGCATCACTAATCGGTACTCAAATTTTGTTTGTCTTTATTACTGACATTTCAAACAAATATCATATAAATCAATAAAAACGTTCCTATTATTAAACGTTCCTATTATGAAATATGTAATTTATAGATATCAATTATTATTAAATTAAGAAACAATGTTAATAATGTAACTAACAGTCTTGCAGAATTTAAAAAATATATAAATATGAGTTTCTAATCTATGAATTGTCTTGCTTAAGTTAGTAATAGGGACACTCATTATTTTGTACCAATTTGTGATAGCCGATGCAGTTCCTAACCTAAGACGGCAATATATTTTCATTAGTTAAATTGTTTAATTCCATTGTTTATCTTTCAATGTTTTAATCAAATTAACAATATATTGAGTACAAATAGTGGTAATCTATAGATACGTTTAAACATAATTTAAATTAAATATAAAATTATTTAACTGGATGTCAGTAATAAGGATGTTCCTTTGTTTATACGACATGTCAATATTAGGGACGTTATATGTTTACATCATCTATCAGTGATATGGATCAATATGCATCATAAATTGGGACAATTTCGAATACATGTGTCATTAAATGGCACAAAAACAACGTTTTTAAATATGTAATAAATAAATTAAGAATTCCTAAGAAAATAAAAAAAATTATGTTATCGTAATCTTAAATGTGTCCAAACTTGCTAAAAAAAGTTAATTTCATGTACTTATTGTGACAAACATGTATCGACAATTTATTAATTCTCTTTTGCCACAAGTTACTTTGTCACTAATTGGGACATTTAAATAGGATAAGGAGAAAAAAAATTAGTCATAGAATATGTCTATACTGCCAGGTTCGCGGAATAACTTGCTACATTTTGTCATATTGAGCATTCATACAGTACAAAAAGTATTACAGAGAAAATATTTTTTAAAAAGACTTTATTTTTAAAAAGTAAATATGACCCAGCGAGAAATGACTCATCGAATTGATGTCGAATCGATATCAATACGATGATTTCAATTTGATGTCGATTCGACGTTTAATTAACTATCATCTATTGGTGAATTATTAATNAAAAGTTAATTTCATGTACTTATTGTGACAAACATGTATCGACAATTTATTAATTCTCTTTTGCCACAAGTTACTTTGTCACTAATTGGGACATTTAAATAGGATAAGGAGAAAAAAAATTAGTCATAGAATATGTCTATACTGCCAGGTTCGCGGAATAACTTGCTACATTTTGTCATATTGAGCATTCATACAGTACAAAAAGTATTACAGAGAAAATATTTTTTAAAAAGACTTTATTTTTAAAAAGTAAATATGACCCAGCGAGAAATGACTCATCGAATTGATGTCGAATCGATATCAATACGATGATTTCAATTTGATGTCGATTCGACGTTTAATTAACTATCATCTATTGGTGAATTATTAATAATTTATTCATAAAGAATAAAATGGACTGTATGTTTCTTAAAATTTTATACACCAAAAAGATGTGTAATTATACAATTTATATCATCCAAAAAATAAGTGAAAATTAAAAATTGTATTGCTTGAATGCTCAAAAAGTATTCGTACAGACTAGAAATTTAGCTTCTGAGATTAAAAATATGAAGCGTTTGTTTATATTAAAATAAAATGTATTCATTGTATAAAATTGCTAATTAATGTTTATTTTCTACAAAGATTTTTTTTATAAAAAAAAACAAATTTCCTTGTACGAATACTTCTTATTCTCATTTTCACCTGAATACTTTTACAAACAAAATAATAAAGAGAATCAATTTGTATAAAGAAAACATATAATTGCTTAAAAATATATGAAATTAAACGATTAATTTTAGAAATAAGCAATTACGTTTTCATTACACCAAATGATCCCACATATTATATTCTGTTCATATAAGTTTTATACATAGAATAATTAGAAGAATCATATTATGTAAAAAAATCATGATATTTTATTTTCAGTAGTATTTATGGAAATAATCTTCGTATTTTTTTAGCGCTCCCACCTAGAAAAAAATATGATCAAAATATGTACTTCTCGAAACAGTTCCAATTTCATTTGAAAAATTTCTTCGTATTATTCAGGAAAAATGAAATATTCAAGGATTTCAATTTAAAAAAAATAACATCTTATATAATTTATTTAACTGAATAAATCATTGATCAATCAATTATGTTTTTAAAAGAAATATGTATGGGAAGATATAAGACCAAAAATTACATTAAATTTTGAAGTTCAATCTACAGACAATGAGATTGAAAATGAAATTGTGGTAAATCGTGAAAACCACTCACATTACATATGTTATACTTCCCATAAGATTGATTGGAGTAACACAAGAATTGTAAAAGCTGCAACTAACAGGATTAATTTTCTCGCTTTGACTGACGATGGCAAAGTAAAGTATTACGAGGATATCATCATGAATATATAATAGTAATAATAATTATTAACTTTACTTAGATATATTACATTTATTTAATTTAGATATATTATACAAACAATTCGATCGAACATGAAAATAAAAAATGCAGTATATATCAAATGAATATACATGAAATGAATAACAAAGAGGAGATTACATGCATGAGTTGCGGATCTAATTTTTATGTGGTAGCTACGAACCGCCATACGTTCTTTTGGGGTTTTATATATGAAGAGGCAGAGGATTCTTTTGATAGTTCCGACTGGATGAATCGAAGTCCATGGTTTACATTTAAGCCACATAAAATATCCAGATTTACATTCAAAACAATTGGTAATTTTCTTAAAAACACATTCCTAAAAATGTAAAGATGTATACATGAAGAATTTATGGCTGCAAATATTGTAGAGTAACCTAATCTATCTTCATGTTTAGTCAAGATAGCTTGTGGGATTGATTACACACTTGCTCTAACTGATAAAGGGAAACTCTACGGCTGGGGAGGTTACTTTTTCAAAACTTGCAGCGATTATGACAGCACATACCATGATGTATTGTCTCCTATCAGGGTAAATGATTTGTTTCTGTAATTGTATTATGACAAATTGGAAAAGAGTAGCAAAGCATAAACTAAACTAAAAAATTTTTCGATCGGCAGATGAATATAATTAATGTAAAAAACCTATCAGACATCGCCGTCATTGATTACACTAATTTTGTCAAGTCTAGCAAGGATGGACTTGTGTACGCATGGGGTTTTATTTTTCGTAGAAACTATAAAAAACCAGCTGTTTGTGAATATACGAACGGGTTTGACATATCCAACTCGATGACAGCTCATTCACCAATATCCGTGGCCGGTGAATTCATAAAAGAAGAATTTCACATATTATAAATGATTTGGAAACTGCATTCAACGATCAGGTTAGACTTTATTCTGTGTGTTTATTTGCTTCTCGAATTCAGTATTTCCAATAAAATATCATAAAAATTGCAATACAATTTATTTTTACAATTTAGTTTTGAATCTTTAAAAGATGTCAAAAATTTTCAAACTCTTTCAACTGATGGCGTGTTAAAAACCGCAAGCAAGCCATTAATTGAAAATGCTTACAATCCAAAATTTATTATATTGATTATCATAGTTCTAATTTATCTCCTTGGTAAAGCCTTAGCGTATTTTTCAATAATACCTCTCGTT
This sequence comes from Acromyrmex charruanus, assembly GCA_017607545.1. Classification (NCBI taxonomy): domain Eukaryota; kingdom Metazoa; phylum Arthropoda; class Insecta; order Hymenoptera; family Formicidae; genus Acromyrmex; species Acromyrmex charruanus. The sequence continues at coordinate 8,208 of JAANIC010003060.1, read as the reverse complement.
TCGTGATTTGATATCTTAACCTTCAGTACATTTCAAAATAGTCCTTATCTATCGATAAAGATATTTGTAACCTAGCATTTTGTTTTTCTTATATCTCAGATTGTAGTGCATCGATTTTAATTAACTTTTTTTTAATCTATTGTTTGAAGACTAAGAAAATGAATTTTTGAGTTAGAAAGTCTAAAATGTCATAGCATAAAACATGTTTTGCAATAAGTGGAAAGGGATCGGAAAAAAAACGTCTGACCTATCGAAGGGGTTGCGCTCTTTATAGATACTGAGGGTTAAATGTCTTTCTTTTTATTACACTTTTTCATTGCGTAACAAAAAAGGTTTGGTGATTATATAATACACATGTTCAACTTTAATAACTAATTCGTGTTTCCTGTCTAAAGTCAACAAGTGATCTCACGATAAGGGTCGAGCAACAATCAATTTACGTTCACAAAGTTATCCTGAAGATTCGTTCCACATATTTTAGAAGTATGTTCCAACCTAATTATGTTGAAAATAGACAAAGGTACGTTTTTACAAAAAAAAGTATATTAAAAAAAAACATTTTTTGTTTGATTTGTTTGTATATTGAATATTTTAATATATTTTTCTTGATAGCGTCATCGTGAATAATTATTATAGATATGTCGTTTATAAAAAATTTTTAGAATATTTATATACCGGTAGTATCAATCTATCATCTTTTAAAAACCTATTAGGTGAGTTTGAGTTAAACGTGTCGAATATTACATATATAATTCGCGACTAAAATATCTCTTTGTTGCAGATCTTTTGCAATTGGCAGATGCATTATGCGAGATAAATCTCCAGATGGATTGTATACGAAAAATAAAGAAAACAATTAACGTATCGAACGTCATGTACCTTTTTAACCTTATCAACGATATGAACGAAGGACATCACAAGGAGGTAATTGTTTTTTTGTTTTTATTATGGATTTTTTTTCTATTGTAAGACAAAAATATTGCAGAATTTATAATGGGATTAACATATTAATCCAATTGGGATATGTTTTCCACTTTTCTCTTTCTGTCCTAGTAAAATATTATTCCCTTTAAAATTCCTAGATGCGAATCTTTTACTTTTTATAAACAAATGTACAGGTATATTCCATTCTGAAGCTCAAAGCCGAGACTATTTCGACACCGGAGGCAAAATAAAAAAACGCGCTCCTTAGTAAAAAATATTTCTTTATGACATGTGAAATATAACACAGTACAACACACATTTACTCCAGTGAAAAAAATCAAAGAGATTCTGAAAGCAGATGTAACAAATAAAAAATATCCATGCCTCGGCGTTTTACCAGATCAGTGGTTAATGTTTTTATAGTAATTTATTTATTTATTTGCTTTATATTGGATTTTTACAATTGTATAAAATTATATAATAATTTTTTTTAATAAATAATTGACGTTTTTGCATGTAAAATTATGTGATGAGTCCGAATACAAAAAAAAATAACTGAGAATTATTTTTTTTCATATATTTTCAAATTTTTGTATAATAATAATAATACAATTATAATTATAATTATTATAAGAATCTTGGTCATTTGAAGAATCTTTGTCATTTATATGATTCCGGTTTTGTATCACGAATAATAGACCAACAGTATTCATCAAGCATGTGTCCGATGTCTTTTCCTTTAAAACGTTTCTCAATGTCTTGAAAACGTTCATCAAGTTCATCACTGAATTCACCCAAATTTGGTGGGAAAAAATCCAAATGATTGTGAAGAAAGTGTATTTTGATATGTTCACTTTCACTGCATGAAAAGCTGAAATCATTTTAGCAACAATTTTTTTGTAATTGTCGGCTTTTTTATTGCCCAGAAAATTTTTAGTATCAGTCAGTACCGAGACAAGGGTATGCTTTCCTAACATCTACTTTCAGAATCTCTTTGAATTGTTTATGGGAGGAAACCTGTGCTGTACAGCATTATAAAAGGAAAATTTGATGATACTTAAAAAATGTTAACGACTTGATCTGGTAAAAGAATCGAAGAACTGCGAGACACGGGTACTTTTTTTTACATCTACTTTCAGAAATATGTTACAAATGGAACAGTTATTAAAATCGCAATAATATTTTTCGTATTTTGATAGATGCTAAATTATCATTTATTATATAAACTCTCTATAGCCTTTCATTTTTTATTTCATTTTCAATTGAAAGATTTTCTATATTTTTCTGTATTTGATAAGGCCCACAGAAAAAAAAGTACCATATGCTGGGGTAAAGACCCAATTATTCTTATGTATATTGAGTCGCTGAATATGAATCCAACTGAATAAAAATAGGACCATCTAGGGTAAATTTTCAATCTGGAGCGAAAAAATAGGTCAAAAACCTCGAAATCTCTGCTTTTATTGATATTAAGTGTAGTAAAAAGAAATCCATTATTTTTCCAATAGATGGCTTTAGTAATCTGTATCTCGCGTTGCGATTTCTTTTTACTGCACCTAATATATTCTAAGATCATTGGCAAAAAACTTCTGATTAAACCTAAACCATATGTTTCCCGAGTTGAGAATTACATGCAAATATAGTGATACATAAGTGCAAACACCTACAAGTACCTGCTGCCATGAAGGATGCTGGAGACGATGACAACTGCCCCGAACAACAGCCCCGTGTAGAATGATTCGTCTTCTGATCCACCGTGGTAATGAAACCAGCAAAGGCGTGCTGCCTTGCAGGGGGGCAATAGGGTCCCATACAGCACAGAAAGATTGCAGAAACATTGCAGAATGATTTCACTAAAACATTGCAATATTGCATGGTGGTTGCAAAATGTTGCTAATTCATTGTTGCAAAATTCCAACAATGTTAAGATGTCCGCTGTTTGTTATATTGCAACAAAACGTTCCAACAATATTGCAATGTAATGTATTTGGATAAATTTTTTACGAAGACTCTAAAATGAAAACTATTTCTAGACATATATCTCTAATTATACATATATCACTAATTTCAATTTTTCTACAAATCGCATTTCTAGTGATATGAGCAAAAGTAATTTTTTATGATAAAATCATAAAATATTTCAATAAATATTCCAATAAATATAGTATTAATTCTGAAGGATAAATTTATTCGTAAGGATAAAGCACATGTATGTGTGTGTCCCGACAAACTACGAATATTATCTACATTAATATAATAATACAATCGCTTGATAAGTTAATCATGGATTAAGTTAATCGCAGTGATTCTTTTTAATTCGAAATCACTCCGAGTCAATTGAAATCGATTAAAAAATGAGGGTATGAAATTTATCAATAAAGTTAGGGTGCTGATTTATTCAGGCGTTCACATCAGGCATAAACATATCATTGATCACGTAATTAATATTTTGATAAATCGTTTTCAGCAGCTTAATTGTTTAGCGTTCCGTTTATCTTATCCGATAATGATGATTGATTGTATCCAAACTCGATATTATATAATCTTTTGATTTCATATTTAAAATAAATATAAAACTTAGCTAATGAAATGGCCGTCAAATAATAGATCAATAAATTTTTTATTTAAATATAAAATGAATTATATTAATTATTATATCATAAGTGTTAAACTAAAAGACTACATAAATATTGTAAAAACTTATATTTTTATATTATTATTATTGTAACAATTAAAGAATTACAGTTTTGCAATATTTGTGGAATATTACAAGCATATTACTGACATTTTGTAGGCATATTGTTAATTTACATTTCTGTAATATCTCTGCAAAGTTACATTGCAATCTGCAATATTGCAACATTGCAACAATATTGCTTCAATCTTCTGTGCTTTGTGAGAGTGAAGCCGTAATGTGATTAATAACATTTGAAGGCAAAACAGTGCGGAAACACGCACGAACATAAATCTTTTTTGAAATATTCACAGATACAACGGTAAAGATGTGATGTACGGACAGTTATTGTGTCTGATGGCTGCTTGCCTGAAAATTTGTCTGTGGTGAAACTCCTCGGGAATTATTAGGTTTAACCTGTCTGTAACGTAAGGCACTCAGAGTTCATCGCTAAAAGTTATGCAAGAGGTGTAGAGGACGTAGATACGGCATTTATTGCCACCTTGTCCTTCAATCAAGGATTGCCTTTTGTAGTAGCGTATTTGTATTTCAGAGCGTTCAGTACAGTATTTTTTTACGGCTGATAAGTATTTTTTAACTTGGGAAACATATGGTCTAGGTTTAATCAAAAATTTGCCAATAGTCTTAGAATATATTAATAAAAGAGATTTCGAGGTTTTTGATCCATTTTTTCGCTCTGGATTGCACATTTACCATGAATGATCTTATTTTGATGTCAGATTCGTATTCAGCGATTCAAAATACATAAGAATAGCTGGGTCTCCACCCTAGTACATGGTACTTTTTTTCTGTGTAATTTTTCTTGACTTAATGATTATCTTAAATAATTTTTCATTAATTTTAATTTAATGTAGCATTAAGTGGACCGTAATTCCAAATTACGGTTAATAAATTAGAATATGTAGGAAATTAAATTGCTATTTTTGCGCTCCCTTTAAACTGTTTACATGAGATAAATGCCTCGCTCGCCACACCCGGCTCTGTTGAAGCTATTCAGCTGCCAATATCACTTTAGAATATTAAATCAACACGATGCTACGAATGCTTTAAATAAAACGAATGCTTTTGTCAATTTGTAAAATTCTTTTTTCTATTTGGTCAACCAAACGCTTCAAAAGCATTTGTAGTGAGACTTTAACCGTAGCTTTAGACAGAATTCATTAGCTGTAAAAATATATCTTTGTATTAGAGTAGAGAGAGTGAAGCTAATTGTGACACTTTTTTTAAGTTATAAATCTTCACACAATTATGATAAACTAATTGTAAATGCTTTAAAATGTTACATATTCATCTGGCTCAATAACTGAGTACTTATAAATCGTTAATATCTCATTACTAAGAAAAAAAATATGTTCATTATAAGGATGCAAAGTGGATCAATATGCCACCTATGAGGCATATTGAGCATCCTCGAAGGATAAATTGAACCATGAAAATAATTATTTAATGAGATTATATATGATTAAAAAAACTTAAAAGGCATTATGTGTACATTAATCAAATTTTTATTAATAGTGTAATAATTTGTAATACTCTCCCATTTTAAATGCTTATTAGATTAAAATTACAACATCTTTACTCTTTATAATAATAATTAAACGTAAAATATATATTTAATCGTTAAAATAGAATAAAAAGTATCGATAAACATAGATTTCATTTGAGCAGCTGAATTTATAAGATTCATTATGGATACTGGGTCCGATAAGCCCCATATTGATGTTGAAATACTTATTTATAACCGTAAATAAAATAGCAACTTGAATATTAAAGTTAAAATATACTATAATATCTTCTAAAAACACATTTGATTGTTATAAATAGCTTTAATTACCTCGTGGACCAAAAAGAATACTCATCTAATAATTTTATTTTGGTATACGAAAATAAAAGGCGCACGTATTTGGCTATTGAGTCAGATACAGATTATTGTATTAAGGCACAGTAATCTCTGTCTTTGTGCTACTTAGCGCAAGCATAGACATATCTATTTTGGTTACTTAGATGTTTGCATTTAATCAACTTGCCCTTATGCGCAACTAGCCCTGCTCTATCCTACATGTTTAAATTCACTTATATGTGTAGCTTCTATTTTTTAGGAATTGATGAAATATTGCTTCCACTTCTATTTTAAAAACATGATGACTGTAATCCAGACAGACGGTTTTGAAGAATTGGATGCCGAAACAAAGGCTATGTTAAGAGATAAAGGGTATACCTTTTTGTCATCAGAAATCAGTAGTTCTGATTATTTAGAATAATATATTTCTTATTTTAGAGGAAAAAAGAATATAATGGACTGTTATGTGTAAACGATTTACTCTCATAATCGAAACCATTATTGCATATGTTATTTAATTAATAAAAAAATGATTAAAAAATGAGTAAATAAATAACAAATACAAAAGGAAAAAAATTAATTTAGGTTGTGAATAAATTATTTTAAATATAATAAATCATGTTGAAATACTGTTGAACGTTGTAAATAAAAAATAAGTAAATAATAAATAGTGATTACTGAAAATGAAAAGATACCATATACAATTGTTACATAAATTTTAAGATTCAATGGAATATTCCGTCACAGAAATTCTTGAGAAAATTCTCATCAAACTTCCACGTCAAGTGGTCGAGCATTCCGTCAAACATACACAGTACGTCAAATATATTCCCGGACTGGGCCTGAAAATCATAATTGAAACAACAATATGCATATTTTTTGGTTTTATTATTCAAAATATTCTCCTCTGGCTTCAATACACTTGTTACAGCGATTCAATAGTGATTCAAATGCATGTTCTAGCTCAGTTTGCGGAATTGCCTCTAGTGCCTGTGTAGAAGCTGATTGGATGGTCGGAATGTCATCAAAAAAGCGTCCTTTCAATTTCAATTTCAATTTTGGGAATAATGAGAAGTCGCAGGGGGCCAAATCAGGTGAATACGGTGAATGGTTTAACACAGAGACACGATTTCGAGCCAAACATTGACGGACAATCAATGAAGTGACTCGGTGTATTATCATGCAACAAAGACCAATCTTCTGGATCACGATATTTGGGGCGAATACGCCCCAATATTGGGATGAATTCTGCCCATCAATCGCTTTAAAACTTCGAGATAATATGCACCAGTAATTGTTTGGTCAGTTGGAACAAATCTTTGTGGATAATACAATCTTTGTGGATAATACCTTTGCTATCAAAGAATGTGATGAGCATTGTCTTGATTTTTGATGGAACTTTTCGTACTTTTTTTGCTTGTGGTGAATGTTTTTACTTCCATTCCGCACTTTGACGCTTAGTTTCTGGATCATATTGAAAGCACCATGTTTCATCACCCATAACAATTGATTTTAGGAAGTTTGGATTATTTTCTGCGGCTGCAACGATGTCTCTGGAATAATTGATTCTCGCTGATTTTTGATCGCTTCTTAATGTGTGTGGAACAAACTTCGCACAAACCTTTTACCCAAATCTTCATGTAATATGGTTCGAATTGTTCCTCTACTGATATTTAAAGTCTCCTCCATCATTTTTAGTGATGCAATGCGATCGTTTGCAACAAAATCACGTACTTTTTCGATCATTTCGGGTGTTCGAACCAAAATTGGCAGTCCTGATTTTTTGTCATCTTCAAGGGTCTCTCTGCCTTCCAAAAAACGCTTATGCCACTCAAAAACAGCTGTACGACCTAGACATTGACCGCCAGTAAACTTGTTGCATCGATCGGAATGTTTCTGATGCAATTTTACCAAGTTTTGCATTAAATTTAATCACTGCTCTTTGTTCCATATTAAAATTTCTACCTTGACCAAAATCTTGTTTAACATGAACTCATATTTTCGTTATATGTCAACGAAAATGAATGAAACTTTGACAGATGATAGCATAATGCTCAACCTTTAAAATGCATGTTTGAACGCACAGATGTCGCCACTGGTTGCTGAGATGTGGTTCGTGTCCGGGAACATATTTGTCGCACTGTGTATATGATGATATAAAAAATGTTTCAAATGAAAGTAGAACTGTAAAAATACCGTCAAATTTAATTTTACAATTACTTATGATAAAATTGCTCTAAAATGATAATTTTTGCTAATATTTTTTGTCTTTATAGTTTTATGTATTATGCAAATATACGCTGTATTATCGTACTTATGTATAGAAAAGACAACATTTTTCTAATATCCCTAATAGGAATCGCTGATAGAATAACAGGGCCATTGATTACATCTAAACATATTATTTAATCGTAACAAAACATGTCTGTATGACACATAGACGACTAATCCTTAAGTGTGGCTACTTATCGCGTTAGGTCGCCGACTGATGGTGTTGATCGCGATATTATAAACGGATGTATATCAATTGTTCACATCACTAATTGGCTAATTAAAAATAATATAATTTTATTGATGTAGCAGTGAAAAATTACTAGGAACAGGCCGATGTGGGTGGTGTATGTATGCAAGTGCGCCATTCCCGTCGTAAATCGTCCCTGATTTGGCATCCCTGACTTAAATGTTGTCGGTTGTCTAATCATTATATCAATATATAGTATCAAAATGAAAATTTAATGTTTAACAAAGC
>JAANIC010003045.1:982827-1027035 GCA_017607545.1 Acromyrmex charruanus | reverse complement strand
CACACACAATAGTTAACTCATATTAATTACATAACAAATATTATTTGACGGTGCTAAAACATTTATTTGTTTTTTATTACATACAATTTTCTATTTTTCTACAAATTAACATCGAATTCTTATGCAACGTATTTAACACATACGTAGGTATAAATAATAATGTACCCGTTAATTTTATTATAAAATATAATAAGTTCAATGCTTTTTTCTTCTTCTCTCTACTTTTCTTTTCTTCTCTCTCTCTCTCTCTCTCTCTCTCTCTCTCTCTCTTCTCTTTTACGACAACGCAACTATAAAAACATATAACATATTCGCGTTCTCATTAAAAATTTTTTTAATTTCTCGAAATACATCTTAACCCAGCCAGATCCTCGTTATTTGAGCCATTATACATCGATTTACGCGCTTTGAGCTATAGTTTTTAATAAAAATTATATAGAATTTTTATAAAAATTAAAGGGGGAAATCTGGATATTAGAGAGTTAAAAACTAGAATTGTTTTTAGTAGTTTTTAAAATTTTTGCGTAAACTAAAAAAAATGTAATAAAATTTTAATGATCCTTCTCTATGCACGAATAAAATTTTAACAAAAATATCAACAGTACCATTTTTTATAAGGTATATTAAAACCACGTGATTTTTTACATAAATTTTAAATTCTTGTAATTATTCCATTTTCAAATATACATAATATATCAAATAAATAAACTTACAAACATATACTCATCGAAGATAGATCTTCAATGCTTTAAATAATTTAATATGAATTATATAATGGCCGCCAAAAGTTCCGGACCGGCTAAATATTTTAAATGACACGTCATGATGAACATACACGAGTTTATATTCAAAAGAACGATGTGTATTTAATATACAGTTTAACCTTCTTATTTAATTTTATAATTGTAAATCATTATTTCTGAACTTTATTTCTTCGTTTCCCATTATTAAGTGTATTGATTGCTGCATTTCTGCCAATCTGCAAATGACTTGCTCTCAAAGATTTTTGGTTTTGTATTCACTGAGGCCTTCAAAGGGAGCCGAAACGTAATAAATGAAGGTAACCATTAACATCTGAGTATTATTTGCTTCTCCTATCTCTTCGCTTTTATAGTGTATAGCTTTCATTAACCTTATCTGAATTTTTATTTTATTGTTTAATAGAAAATAACTTTAAGGTCAAACTGATAGGATCATTAAATAGATCTTTTTAAACCCTACAATTTTTATCTAAAACATTTTTCTCAAAAATGCACGGACGCCCAGACGCTCAGACGCGCAGACGCGCAGTCGCCCAGACGCCTAGACGCCCAGACGCTACGTATGTGTTAAATACGTTGCATAAGAATTCGATGTTAATTTGTAGATAAATAGAAAATTGCATGTAATAAAAAACAAATAAATGTTTTAGCACAGACAAATAATATTTGTTATGTAATTAATATGAGTTGCGTGTGAGTGTGTGTGCGCGTCTGCGCGTCTGCGCGTCTGGGCGTCTGGGCGTCCAGGTGTTCGGGCGTCCGTGCGTTCGGGCGTTCGGACGTCTGGGCGTCTGGGCGTCTGCGTGTTTGCGCGTCTGCACGCGCGCGCGCGCGCGTGTGTGTGTGTGTGTGTGTGTGTGTGTGTGCAACGTACATAAATTATTATAATATTACTATATATAACTACAAATACAAAATGCTCTTTATTTCACGCACTATATCTTTATTGTTTTACTGTCACATGTATTAATAACAATCTGAATTAAAGAATAGATTAATTTTACAGGAACTTATTGAATTAGAAGAATATGAGTTTATTTTTTTGAGAGATAAATAATTTGTACTTCATTTTCACTCGGAAAGTTTTTAGGTCGTGCTACTACTTCTTCACATTTAAATTTTACCTCATTTTCTTTTTTTTTCAATAATTTTTTGAACTTATAGCTGTCATACAAGACCTATTTACATAATTTTGCAATGTTATCTGGCTTTGTGCTAGTTATAAAATATCCAGAACAACCGTTAATTTATTAACATTAGACCATTTTCAAAACAGTTAAATCATTTGTTTTTCGAAAGCATCGAATACTTGCTGAAATATCTTTCTATAGCACTTTTACTCATAGTCAGTTTGTAACAAAAACGTTTAATTAACGCATATCCTGTTCTATATCATTCATTTCAATGAACGATAAAATTACAATGACATAAAAACCGATAAAAATTGTCAGAAAAAGAACAACTTGTTTGTGATTATATATCGGATGGTACTTCGTGGAATGGCATATAAATTTACGAGAAAAAAAGTAAAGAGGAAAGAGGATCGTATAACTTGAGTATATGGAATATAAACTGCATATTAATAATATAGTAAGTTTTATTTCCAAATGTTTAAAAGTTTAGACTAGACAATTTTTATATCATCTTTCAAATTGGAATACTGATATTACGTTAAAGATAATAAAAGAGATTTTTAATAAATTTTTAATAAATTCAGCCATTTTTAATAAATGCAACGCTACTGCTAATGCTGCATTTTCGTGATGGTTTAATGCTGTTGTTTGGCATTCATGAGAACGATAATGACACTGTTTATAACAACGCTCGCTGCGTTCAACTAATGTGGAATTGCGATCTTCACATGGCTTGATACTATTATTATTATTATTATTTTATGAATAATGTACAATTTCAAATTTTGATAAAATTTTGATACGCAATGTGGGATCCAATTACCTCTATTGTTTCTTTTAAAATTTACAACAATGGTAAAAATATCATTTAAATTAAATGGAATATTTCGTTTAATAAAAAATATGACTGTTTTTCTTCTTTTGTGCAACATTTGACTTGTGTCTCCGACATATTTTCTCCGAACTTTATGTGCTCAACGATTAACAAATCAAAATATGTAATAGACTATACATTAACGCATATATAGAATTCATAATTACCGAAAATATCGATCGATATATAACAGCGTTATGTAAGCTGGCTGATGATGATTATTGACCAATAACAATCGTGTGCAATTGAGTGCGTGTGCAATTAAAATGATTTCAAAACTGTACAATGTACAGCGTATATTTACTGAAGAGCAGTCGAATTCGGCTGCATTTAACTCTTTATACAGCAAGTGAAATTTCAATCGGTATTCTCGGTAATTATGAATTCTCTATGCATAGTCTATGTATTTTGGTCCGTTAATTGTACAGCACATAAAGTTCGTTGAAAATATGTCGGAGATACAAACCAAACGTTCCATAAAAAAAAATAACAATCATTTATATTTTTTTTTTATTAAACAAGATGTATGCTACTTATTTTAAATGTCATATAAAATATAAAAAATATTTAAAGCTTGTATCATTATTTTAGAAGTTTTTATTTTATTTACTGAAATGTAATTCCCTTATGTTTTATCAAATAGATGCATTGATATATAAATAGATAGTAAAAAAAGAGAAAGAGACAGAAAATATTTATACATGTATACGTATAAATTATATGTATTGAATAAATATTATTTCATATTTTATTCATTATTGTATACAATATCTATAGAACTTTTATGTATAATATCTGTCAATATTTATACCATTATCGGTAATCAAGTCACATTAACAATTCCACAACTAAACACGTTAATAGATATATTAAAGTATACACAATATATAATTATATGTGTACAATGTAAATAGCGATATTAAAATTAAAACACATTTATGCCTTCGTTTAGTATTTGAAACGTTAATATTCGTTTATCACGCAAAACGGTGTACTAGTGAAGCGGACGGTAATGCGCTTTCGGCTTGAGGGAAGAAGCGTCATTTCTATCCCTGAGGGCTCAAATGTGAATCCGGGTGGGCAATTTTCACTCGCGTTTTGGGAAATTGCAATTAAATCGACAGTGATACGGCAAGCGCCGTATTTGTCCTATGGCAAATTGGCGACACAAAGCGAACGAAAGTGCGCGCGTCATTCTACCAATGACGAATATATCGCGCTCGGCCCACAATACGCTCACCGTGCTGCATGTGCGCCAAGCACGTCGTGCGCGCGCCCAACGTTATTATTTTCATTGGCAGGGTGCAGCATGAATCGAAAACCGGATTTTAATCCCTCGTGACAGTGACGAGACGCTGACACGAAGATCCGTCGGAACAATTCGTACCCTCGGAACCCTACGTCGGGATTCAAAAGGTTTTGAAATTAGCATAAGTGACACTGTACACGACGTGCGTGCGACATAAGCGCATAAGAAAGTTTTTTTAGTGTTTTTAAATACTAAAAAAAAATTTATCTCTGAATTATTCAGTTAATATAACATGGCTTTGTTAATTTTTGTCGCGTAACTTGTAGTTAATTTTTTGGTAAAAACATTTAGAGAAAACAAAAAACTTCTGCAGCAATTAAAGACAGTGCTATGTATTTCTAATAAAAATTTGTTAGATAATAATTTATTAGATAATAAAAATAATTTTCAATTGGCGTTCAAACTTGTTTTCGATTAAAAAATGTCATACTACATGTATACAGGTCCACAGATAGTTTACAGAATAACTATGACGAAATGATTGAACGTGAAAGGCTTGAACTTTATCTCACGAGTTTGTAAAATCATAGCGACACTTATTGACATACAACATATCGGTGCGCGGTCATGTTTATTAATTAAACAGTAAGTTTGACAAATATATGATATTTATATATCAAATGTCTGTACTTGATTTATATTGCAAGTATTACATATCGTAGAGTTGATAGAAATCAATTATGCTATTGAGATGGATTACGTAAACGACAATTATAGCAATGCATTTTAATTAAACTTTTTTTTATTTTCCCTCTTATCCATAACATTAATTTAATATAGATTTTAACAAGTTGTCTATTTTATACACATTATCTACTATATGCAAGATAATCATCGAAATAATTTCCACAAGCAAATATTTCTGAAAGCGATAAATAATTTTAAATAATAACCATTCAATAAAGATATATAAATCACATAATTAACAGACATGAAGAATAGAAAACGCAAAGTGCTGAGTGAAAAGTTGCAAAGCTACTTTATAATAATTATGATAGATAAAGATCTATCCCATAAACTGTCAAAAGTTATTAGGAAGTGTTTTCTCTACTAATTTCTAATTTTTGCAAATATAAAAAATTTATTTAAAAAGTATTATATCTCAAAAGCTTTTGTAAGATTAATTTTTTATTATTAATTAATATTGCATTAATAATTATAACTTTCGTAATAAACAAAAAATATCGAAAAATAAAAGAAGACAATAATTAATTTTCAAGTTTAATTGCAAAAGATTTTCTAAAAATATTTTTCAATAGAAAAAAAATATATACATATATAATAAAGAAAAAAACCTATTTCATTTAATCTTTCAAGAGATTACTATTCTGCAGCATTATAACGAAACTCACAGCCAACCTCGCTCTTCTTGTATCGTACAAAATAAAACGGAATATGACACATCCGTCGTTCGAGGGACAACGGAGCTCACGTGAAAAGAAAAAGCGGACGAATGGTCTCGTTGACGCGCAATTATCATCAATACAAGAGCGTACGTGTACGGTACGCGACGTGCGATCGTCCGGCCGGTCCAGATGGTGGCCCAAACGGGACTTATAAGCCCTGCACGGTTTGCTCGGGCACGCACCGTCGCTACCAACCGACCGATACGATCGTAATTTCGACTTAACGTCGATTTATCGCGACCGGAGCTACGAACGCGTGGGACGACACTCGTGCCTTTCTCGAGGTGCGAATAATAGTGTCGGAGGCGCGGCAGTCACGTTCGTTATATCAATGGCCAAGTGTTTTCGAGTTCCTCGTTCATGGCTTCGCCTCGTCACTCTTCAATCTTTTTCCTGCCTGATCGTCAAAGAGCCTTGGTGGAATCGTGACGACCGACGAGGTGACGGGATCGTCTCGGTATGAACATTGAACGACTCCCGGTCGCTCTGTCGTGTCACGACTTGGCGAAGGGCACGCGAACTTGCGTTCCTCTCTCTCTCTCTCTCTCCCTCTCTCTTTTTCTTTTTATTATTCTTTTTTTCTCCCCTTCTCTTCCTCCTACTTCTCCTACTCCGCTTCCTGCTTCATCTTTGCGAAATAAGGTCACAGCGGAGATCGGCAGCGTTTAAGCTACGCGCAGGAAATGGATCGCGACGTCCCGAGGCGAAATGCGTTCGAGGCTTATCCGATCGAGACAGCGACGGGGCCGTCGCTCTGTTTTTGTCGCGTGCAGTTTACCATTGTAGCTATTCAAGTTTGACGAAGATGAATTTGCAATTGATTTCAGTCGTTGACAGAAATTATTTAACAAGAAGGAAGAACAAATGATTCTTCGATAAATACATCTAGAATTATTTTTATATTCGTCGTGTTTTCTTTCATTCTTTTTTTCAAAAATTTTTTTATAGCGTAAGATGTATTAAACGTTTACATAGAAAATAATTTATGATAATTTAAATATAGTATAACATTAAATTTTTATATAATTATAATTCTAAACTCTCAATAACATTTATAAATAATCCTGATATTTTAGTATGACGCGATTGTGTTCTCTCGATGAGGATTGACATTCCACAGAATTCAATATCAATTTTAATTTTAGCGAAAAATCGTTGGTGCGTTTAATAATCGTGGAGAGCAAATATGGTGGCGAAAAGAAATATCGCACGAGCGGGAATCAAAACGAATATGCGGCACGTTTGACAAACGTTTCATATGAATCGCTGTACAATCCGTTATCAGAGGACGTTTTGTAATATCGAAAACCCGTGCTTTCCCTAATGCGTACAAATATGTTACGCTGCAATACAGAATAACCGCCAGCTATATTTTAGATCTGTAAAATGCAGAATGTCAACGGCCAATCCTGCTGCATTTACAGGACATGATCGAGCTCTTTACTGGCAAACAGATCAGGAACGGCAGGAAATCCTTTTCCATGATATGAACTCATTTTTAACGCTAAATTTGAATCGTCGACGTTTCGAATTCGCCTTTTAGAAATGCGTTTCGACGAAGCGAAGCGTTTCTTCGTAGAAATGGAAATCGATCGCTGTTTCCAAGCTTATGCATATGCGATGAAAACGAGTTTTGAGTGTAGCAATGCGACAAATTTAAAATTGTGTTAATGTGCAAGTTATTATGCAACAACGAAGGTATAATTTTTTTTTATTCAAAGAGAAATGCTTAAAATTATTGCACTAACTGTATTTATAATTGTAGCTTATCAGATAAGCGTACAGTTTACAGCAATTTGTATAGACAAAAGAAAAAAATTATTAGCTACTTAAAAATAGTTTAAATTTAATGTACAAAAAAAGTTTGATGTAATAAACTTATAATTACTTGGTCCCTTATAAACACTTATCTCATCTTTGTATTAAATTAAATATAAAATTTATTGTCATGATATGCGTACCACAGAAGATGCGTCCAAAAGTTACTATACAGTTTATACAATACAGTTTATTTAACAATTTGGAAATATAAATTTATTATTGCAATATTATTTTAATGAAACTTTATAGTTTATTCGAATAAGAAGTTGAAATTTCATTATAGCATTATTGGCTTGTCGACTTTTTAGTCAGCGATTTATCGAAGATAAACTCACTGGCCTTTTAACAAGCGGGTACATCTCGCGCCGAAAGGCCTTAATAGCCTCGGAATCAGCGACAACGGCCAGTTGATTCGCGATGGCTTCCGGTACTTCTTTTTTTTACAGAGAAACACGGAGAGTAGGAGGTAACACACGGAGAGAAAGAGAACAGGAAACGCGAGATCGTCCGATAAAAAGAAAGAAACGAAAGGCGGCCGTCCGCGGCTATGCGCGCAAAAGAGAGAGAAGAACTTTGCCGTAACTCGTTTAGGGAGTTTGAATCGAGTTCTTAACAGCGAATGCATTAAAAAGTCCTTATGCACAGGCCGGCCGAGGCGTCCGCGAACCGGTCTCTGAATCTAATCTAAAACTCTATTTCGGCGATCTGATAAGCCAAGCCGGCTGCTGCCCGAGCGCGGTGGTCTATCCGAGTCGAGTCTATCGGGTCGGAATGGACGAACGCGACCGTATTAGCGCCACTCCGGCTTGCTAGATAACAGCGACCAGACGCTCGTTAAGAACTTACTTAAATCCTACTTGCCAGGAACAATTCCGGTGTCCGTGAGTGCGTCGCGTTCGCTGGAAACGCAGGACGTCGCGGTACCAAGTTTCCAAGCGTCGGAGATGGTTGCGCTGCATTCCGGGATGTCCCTTTCTCCCTCTCTCTCTCTCTCTCTCTCCCTCTGCCATTCCCGGTGCCTTACTTTTTGTTATGCACGGAATGCGTTTCCACTTGTTCCCATGGCGTACACGGAAGTTACCGAGAGCCCCAACTTAGGTCGATAACGCCCGAGCTTCACTTCACGCGAGTTTAACTGTCGTTGACGTATTTTCCGATGGCGAATTCGCGATATCTTGAATCGTTGCAGTTATTTAAAGAAACACGCCTTGAAATGCTTACCACAATTTTCTTCAAACATTTCCTTTCTTCGCTGATAACAGTTTTTGGAAATTTTATGAAAATACTGAAAAATACGTGCGTTCTCAAATGCAAATGTTCGTAGACCTCGGAAAAAGGAGATACTCCATTAAATTACATTGACACAGCAGATAAAAGAGAGACGGGTAAGAAACAATGTTGTAATAATGAAGAGGTGCTATTACCGGATATATAATAGAAGCGTATCGAAGAAACGTAGCGGGCGCTTTTACCGCGTTTTCTTAACATTATGCAATACGATTCCCAACGGAATTACCCCGGGTACTCGAATAATTCGCGAGTGGGCGCCTTGGGGGATACCTTGTGGATTCATGCGGTCGAATGGAAAGTCGTTTCCGGGAAAAATTCACATCACTCGGGGCGGGAAGGCTGCGTATAGATATTAGAGGCTGTCGCAGTGTAGGGTGAAAAAAAGCATTATGCTGAGCCCCTGGTGGAATTATCAGGGAAGGTAGCAAGCAGAGAGGGAATAAGGGAGTGTCGGGGGAAAAAACGGGAACGAAGGGAAACGATAAGTGTATGCGGATGGTGTGCGATAAATACTACTACACGCAAATGAAATATATTCTATATTTTTCGTGTCCTCGTGTTTACCAGCGTGTAAATTCCGCGACGCCGTACAGTACACTCTTTATGCGCCTAGAATTCTAGCCTCATAAAATGGCTTGCGAAGATTGCGCGGGACTGCGAGTTTATTATTTCGAAAAAGAGAGAGAATGTAGGGTAGTGACTTTAAACTACAATTTGTAACGTCGGTTCCACTACGGCACGCTAATATATTTCTGTTTAAATATGGTACCGTTGTATTCCTTTCAGATGCAACCGGATTTTTGTCGCGTGACCCACACGCGAGGGAGACAAATCGGAATAGGTATACCAATATTATTTCGTGCAAAGTCGAGGAATAGAGCACCCAGTGTGGCTCTGCCATACAGACAAAACTTGCTAACAACCGTATTTTTCGTACTTATATTTAATAAATACGCGCATGATAAATATGCAGAAATAACTAAATTCTAAAGTAAAATCTGAAACAATAACTGGAACAATCGCAGCTGAATTGAACATGCGTCAATCCGTGTTCCACTGAGTAAATTTCAACTTGAAAGAAACCGTGTATTCTGTTCTCTAAATTTTTTGAAGTCAAATCTCACTAAAGAATGAAAACTGAGTCAATCTTGATAAACGGTAGCTAAATTTTCAATCTTCAAGAGTGAGATTTCACTTTTCAAAGTGAGATTCACTCTGAAAATTTTAAAGAGTGGTATATATTTCTGGCACACAATTTCTGATAAGATTAACATTTTTTATTCCATGTTCCTGATGCTTTTTAATTGTGCTTTAAGTCTAATGTTGAAAAACACAAGCAATACGAACTGCAGAGAAAAACAAAGAAGGATAAGTTATGAAAAGACCTGTTTTTGCCAAGAGACCCTATTCTGTACACGTCTCTACCGATAGTTGTCGGTGTCGTTATGTGTCGTGCACAGCTTCTTTATCATACAAAATATCTGCGCAAGGCATATAACAACACTTGCAACTATCGGTAAGCGTGCACAGAATAGCACCCCAGCTCAGAAAAAGTAAGGAAACATTTCTTATAATTTTTGAAGCGAGGAATCCGATAGTGTTGGTTAAAATTATGTCACATGACGAGAATTATGTCACATACAGAAAATGGAGTTTAAATCGAGAAAACGCGTGGCGTCACAATCATTCGCGAGACATGACGCTATGCTACATGTATGGATAGCACGTACTATGATATACCATATTTTATGAAAAATGTAGAATATTTTATAAAAATGCTGTATTTAATAGCGAAAACATCAGACGCAACTAAAAGTTCCTGTGCTCGCACGAACATATTCGCGCATTGACTTCCCCGACTTAATGACTAGTGCCTGAGATCCACAGAGTTCCTATATTTTTTATGTGTCAATTTATGACGATAACACAAAATTTTCTGAATTCATTTTTAACGTAATAATGTTTTAATAACTTTTATTCTTTTTACAATGTATCATTAAAATCTCTCTTTTAAAAAAGTCTCTTTCTCTCTTATTAAACATTATTATATTAAAACTAAATTTAGAAAGAGTCTTATGTTATTGTCGTAAATTGTATAAAAAATATGTAAACATATTGTAGATCTCGGGCGCTAATCATTGAGTGGGGAAAACATTTTTCCGATTTAAATTCAATTTTCTACATGTTTCCGTCTTGACATAATTTTAATTAATACCATTGGATTCCTCGCTTCAAAAACTATAAGAAGTGATGTTTCTTGTACTTTTCTCGAGCAAAAACAGGCTTTTTCGTAATACCCTTCCATAATACCTTATTAGAAACCATATACATTCTGATATATACGGTTTCTGATAGATTGAAATTTATTATTCCTTATTTCTATTGCTTTTCAACTGTATCTCAGATTTTAGGCTTCACTCTTTCGGTTCTTTAACTCTCTTTGATATAGGTAGACGCAAGCAATCGTGCGACTCTCGTGACGACGGGGAACATCCTTAATACCGCGGTAATCAAAACGCGACGCGCGCATGAGAGAGCGACACGCCGTAATCTCGCGGCTAAACAAACGTCGTGTTTACGCCAGCGCGCGAACGCGACGCGCGAGGTCATTCAAATCCGTCTTGAAATTCGCACCTGAGGTAACGGCGACGCGCACAACACGCGTCGTGCCAACGACCCCCGTCCGTCCGTCCGTTCGCTCGCTCGCTCGCACGCCAGTTCGCTTCATTCCCCTCCCTCCCCCTCGTAAAGCGAGTGCGAGTGCAAGCGGGACGATCGAGAGAGGTTTCGCGTGCGCGAGCGAAAGGGGATGAGCGTACGTACAGTCCCCCTCTGATGGGGGTTAAACCTAAAGCGCGGTATACAGCACGCGGACGGAGGAGAGCGGAGTTACGGCGCGTCGCGCCGCGCAGTCTCGGTTCCGATTGGCCGGCGAGAAATCCGCGCCAACGAACGGAGACCAGTTGAGCGCGAGACTCCGAGTTGGACGGTTGTACGTACCGGCGCAGCGCGGTTAACTTTTATCACGATTCGAGCGAGGAGCGCGGTGGATTCCATTATCCGTATATTTGTCTGATCGGGATCGGGCTACGAAATGACGAGGTGGTGATCGGCTTCCCTTTCCTCTCCCCTTGGTCCCAGTTCGTCTCTCCGTTCCGTGGGATTTTGCTCCGATTACCGGAACTGCAGAAGGATTCGAGCACTCGGCGGGAAAAGTGACATCGCCGGCTTGATCGGTGAGTAGACATGTGAGCGTTATGGAAATTTCAATACGTATCTCGTCGGTGATATATATAAAAACGTTCTTTCTGTGTGACAAATGAAATGACACATGATGATATCCTATGGTATTATAATTATAATTCTATCATTATTCTTTGTTTTACTTGGATAAAATAACTGGAATATATCTCCCGAAATTATATATATATATATATATATATATAATTTCGGCCACACATGAAATTCGTTTTACGATGCTTGGTTAAGACATGTTTTCGATTTTGTAACCTGTAAATTTCGCGTGATGTCGTATGGTCGCATTTTGAAGGGTAACTGTAACATGTGCTCGTGGAATCGGAGATTTTGTTATTCGAGATCATGAGTCCTTGCGATATGCAAATGCAGTTTCTCAACAACTCGCGAAGACTTGCTTGCTTGCTGCTGGCCTGTAGTTTTGTGAGTAATGGCACCGGCATTTGTGTTTACACTCATGTGACGGTAAACGAATATGACAGTTTTTTTATGAAATGCCAAATTATCATAAAATTATTACAAGGAACACGAGAGTGATATATTCCAGTTATTTTATCCAGGTAAAACAAAGAATAATGATAGAATTATAATTATAATACCATAGGATGTCATCATGTGTCATTTCATTTGTCACACAGAAAGAACGTTTTGCCAAAGTATCTGAAAAAATTTAGCTAGATAAGATTCTAAAAACAAAATTTTATTGGATTATTAAAATAAAATTATGTAAAATATACTCTCAAGTTGATTGCTAGAATGTCAAAATTTTTTCAACGTTGCTGCTCGTGCTTGAATTTCTTATATGTTTATTTTGATGGTCCGACAAAATTATTTTTCTCTAGCTATCTAAACTTTTAGACGTTTCAGCAAAATCATCCTTTTTGTGCATTTATAAGTAAACTTAAAATAAATCACTTATAAAGTTATAAGTGATAAATATGATTGTGATGACGTCTTCATGTTATGACTTCTATCTTCCACCAGGGTAAAATAACAGTGTATTTTTCAACGTGAATGTTGGAATATGTTTTTTACTCGACACATGTTGCCTTCTGCTTTTCATCACTCATGCATGAAAAAGACATGAGGTGACTGTTTATCGATAAATTTTTGAATAAACTATAAATATCTAGATTATTTATCACTTGTTACTCGCTAATTTAATGTCAATATTTATCTTTACTACTGTGCAAAAAAACCTCAGATATATTTGACAATTTTTTTGGCACATTAAATTTGCATGCGCCATACACTTTCAATAAACGAACTCGTACAGTGATTTTCATAGTATTTTATTTATCAAAAGTTACGTAAACAATTTTGTTGATACACGTTCCTCCGTATTTTTCAAATGTCCCTACGATCTCATATCCCATACTTTTCTGGTGAAATTCGTACTCATCGAATTGTTATCTGATTCTTTTATCGAGTGATTCACCAAAGTGTGTAAAATTAAAAAGGGCGAAGCCTTTCGCGCCGATTGATTCCACGAAACGAAATTGACGCACACGAGATCGGCCGTAGTCGGAGTCGCGTGTGGAACGTTCAGATTTAAGGCCACGCCGTCGATTTAGCGCGTTTGAAGTGCGTCCGCGGAACGCCAGACGCCTCTACTTAAGTTTATCGGCACGATTCTGACAGGCCTCCTTCTGCAGACGGCAGGCGTTGCTCGCAACTTTGGCAGGCGTTCTCCGAAGTTTAAAAGAGTGGAGATAAGGTAACACGCTTCCGAGCGGCGTCTTCTATTCGAGTCGACTTGAGTCGGCTAATGCAGTTCGCGTTGCAACGAATTAGCCGAAGCGTATGTTGGCCGCGACGCGATGCGACATCGTGCCCGCCAAATTGAGACGGAGTTTCGTTTCGACGCGGCGCGGCGCGACACAACGTAAACTCGCGTCCTTGCCGCGAGTTCACGTCGAGTTGTTAAGTATGACGTACACGTATGCGATACGCGAACGTCTGCAATTACGCCGGGCACTGTGCAATTCACCTAGCACGGAAACGCTATTAACATCTGATTTTGTGCGCGTAGCACCTTGCTTGTCGTTATAACGCGTTAGCTTTCTACCCGGGAGGCGAAGCTCGTTTCGACCGCGGGATCTGGAGATCAATTACGACACGGCGGGAAACGCGAATCGCGACGGCGAGCCGCGTGCAATTTTCGAATCTGAAATAATGGCCGATCGATCGGTCGGTCGATTGGTCGGTCAGTGGTCTATCAAGTACACACGCGGCTTCTTGAGAGCGGGCATTTAAAGGCTTATTTGAAGAGAGAACGATTTTCAAGGGATATCATGCGAGATCATCTATTGCGTCATATAGTATCAATGCTATTTTTCATTCTAAAGATCTTACATTGAGAAAAATGTTTGGTTGGATTAAGTGGAATTCTGGTTATAAATGGACAAATCAGAATTTTCTGATTAATTCTAGTAGAAGTCTAGTTGAGATAACCGAAATTCTGATTGATATAATCATCAATTTTCTGGCTTGTTTGTTCCATTTTCAACTAGACTTTTTTTTCAGCGTACATTCAATATTAATTGCATTTTTTTTTTATTGTTGTACGGAAAGAATGGTTTTATTGTAATATTTAAAAATTTAGCTAGATATGGATTGGAAAATAACTTTGAATTGTCAAAATAGTTATATAAAACATTTAAGCGTTGACGACAATTCTGCAAAAAGGTTTTAACCGAGGTTTTAATATTCTAGCAATTAGTTTGAGCGTTTTACATAATTATTTTGATGATTAAAACAAAATTCTTTTCAAATCTGTATCTAGCTAAATTTTTAGACTCTTTAGCAAAACTTTTTTCCTACAATTATTTTTTACTGTTTATCGCTCTATAATTATTCTCTGAAATTATTCTATACATTCTCTTTCATTACTAAATGTTCAATTATTTTGCATATATTTTCATTATAACAAGCAATTAATGGCAAAATATTTTATAGCAAGTGTTAGCAAAATTTTATCTTTGTAGTCTATCTTTTTTTGAAATTACTATTCTAGAACGGCATTGCAACGATATCTTAATGTTATAATATCAAAACACGTTCTCTCTAATGGGTTTCAAGTCCTTTCATGGCAGCAATATGATTTCTCTGACGCGAGAATGCGGTCGGGGCTCGTTAGAATAGCGTGCAAATACGCGTCTGAGAAAGAAGACGTAATGAGTGCTTTTCAAGGTAATGCTTAGTTGCGAGCAGAAATTACACTCGAATACAATCAAACAACACGTTTCATGTGAGATATTTATCCGGTGCGAAATTTGGAAATCGTAAAAAGAAAAACGCGTACTTGCAGACAAGGAGAATGGTTGTCGAGAACAATGGTTAGGCTCACAGAATTACTGTGCATCCTGTTATTGATACAACAACATTGATACTTAATGTATTGTATGCCGTGTACGACTATTACTGACTACAATATGAGATTTACGTTTTACGCGATGAGTGCGAAATACTTTGAGAGAATTTGCGGCTAGAGAGATTCTCGGTACAATTTTCTGAATAAACATACGGTACCGTACATTCGAAGTATCTACTTTCGTACGCTGTACAGGTATTTGCACTCTTATTTGCGTAACCCATACCTTCTGAACACTCGATAAACTGCTATTGCTCCGAGTATAACGCTTTTCTCGGCTTTCCACACTTAGTGGACCATTATTTTTATATCATAGTTATATCATTAATTTTATACCCTAACTACAATGTTATAATATATGAAGCTTTAAAACAAGCGTTGCGTTATAATCAGCGATGTCATGAGAACCGTTACTTTTACCGTTACTTTCTATAATAACGATTTGACAATGACGTTGCAATTTTTTATGGCAATAACTAACTAAAAGCTAATTAGGAAAGTCACTTTTGAAGAGTAACTTGTAACAATTACTTGCGTTAATTATTGAAAAAATAATTCATTATTTGTAATGTCGACTTATTTCTTTTACTCTAACTCGTTGCAAGTAATGAGTTACTTTTTTTATTAGCAATGCGTGATGGTGACAAGTTTCTAAAAAATGATTTTTTCCCGATCTTAGCTTTTAGTTAGTTATTATTACCATCATAAAAAATTGCAACGTCATTACCAAGTCGTTATTATAAAAAGTAACGATAAAAATAACGGTGTTACTTTCCATCCCTGGTTATAATTTTACAAGCTGTGGAAACATGCATCGTGACACGTTTTTCAAATATAGTTACAAAAATTGTATTACTGCGTTTCATTTGGTGTTGAGCAAATAGAATTTTCATGTCTCATTATATTAATAGAATGATTTATTTGAGACAAATTAATAATTTAAAATTATGTCCAAGTAATGACACGTTTTCCAAATTTAGTTAAATAAAATTTTATTACTGCATTTCATTTGGTGTGTTGAGCAGACAGAATTTTCCTCACTTCTCGTTACATTAGAATGATTTATTTGAAACAAATTAATAATTTAAAATTATGCTAAGTAATGTGCAAAGAGCACATTGAACTCTTTTACCTCGGAATAGTTACCTGGAGTATTTTTACAAACATAATTTTAACGGCGAAGTAATGTGAATTAATTAAAACATTGTTCAATATATTGTTTTGTATGGTTACTTTTTAACATATTTCTCTTTCTTTTTTTAATAACTATTCTCCACGAACTTTTAAATGCAGTTTTATCGAAAAGCCGCAATAAAAAGTATTATGTTAATAAAAATCTTTTCTTTATCAGAAATATACTATTATATTTCTATCATAATAAGCTAACATTCTTATTCTGTTTAATATTTATTTGATTTTTAATTACTTTTTTCAAAAAATTCTGATTAAATACATATTCATAATATATTTTCAAATATTAATAAATCGGAAAACAATATACAATGTTGTTAATAATAAAGTTGTTAAATGATTTGAATTAGGGAATAAAAGTACCTCAGACGATCGTTTACATAAAAAAGAAATCAAGACTACTCCTAGGTTAATGCAAAATTAAAATGTACCGAATTGTACATACTTAAAAGCTCTTTTTGCATTTTCCTTTTGAATAGAATAATTGAGTTGAAAGTTTAGTTTATCGAGAAGATACTTTTATTGCTCTCGGTTTAACGTAACATAATTAGATTGCACTCTAAATTGTATACACCGTTAATATGAGTGGGCTAGAAAAAGCAGGGCGAAAGAGAGCTTCGTATGATACGAAACTGTGAGTGAAAAGTTTTTGGAGGATTGAACGGAGAATCTGGGCCTTCGCGAGATATCCAATAGCGGGACGAGCGAACAGACACTGACGAGATCGATCCACTTTGTCACCATAAAAGACCGACGGAACTTGAAGAGGGTTCCTCAAGACCCTTTTTAAAGCGAACGAGAGCACAAGAGGCGCGCTTTTGAGGCAGTAGAAATCTCCCGGCCGCTCGCCCCCGCTTCATACAGTTTCGGGTACGTTTGTAGAGTGCTTAGATGTTTACTTTCGATCGTAAGAACTTCGTGGCCTAAAAGAATAGAGTCGTCCCCCGATAGCATTTATCGTGGGGGAGGAAAGGGGGAGGGTGTGGTGCTTTCAAACGATTTCGGTGCTCTTTGTGCACGAACGATGGAAAAATCGCGGACATGTTTCAAGGGGAGACTTTACTGAGCGTACATAATAACTCCTCGATATTCGATACTAAATAATTGCTTTGGGAGTACATTCACCAATATAAACGTCTCCGATTTTAAGAAAAAACTAACTATCATCGAAAGTTTTGAAAGAAAATCTTGGAGAAAGAGCATAATTGAAATATGAATATAATATATGGCAAAATAAATTGCGAATATACTTAACGATATGTAAGTTGTGCTTCCGCCAACTTGTTCGTTCACTGATTTGATTAAGTATCAAAAAGTTTGTTATGGACTTGCATATAATAAAGTATAATTAAGAAACGTCAGTTTTAACACACGAATGTGTCGTTCAAACATTATCTCGATTTACATGACATAAAACGACATATATCGCAAATGATCACATCGATCACACATTTGTTTCAACTAGAGTTTGCTGTAATCCACTCTTGCAACGAACTCCACTCGCTGCGTCATTTTTCGCCCGCTTTGAAATATATCGCGCACCAAAATCTAATGGACGCCCCGTAAAACCTTCACAAAATTATATAGCAAATGTAATGGCGCCCAATGAATCGTCGCGGACAGTCAGCGACGAATATAATCCGTCGAAATGAAATAACGAGTCTGGATTTCATGCTGTTCAATACATTGAAATGTATCAACAATCAAATTTCCCTGCTATTCTTCCTTGCTGTATAATGGAGTATCTCTCATATCTCATTGTAATACTATAAATTTTTTTATTAATATTACATTTTAGATATTATATAATTTGTTATAATTTAGAAAATATGTTTTACATATCTTTACTTTTAAATTATTCATCTCGATGAGAATTATTGCAGGACTATTATCGTTAAATAAAAATGACATATATTGTCGTGCAAGTTTAATTACACGATCAGAGATAAACTTTTCTTTTTAAACATTTATTAACGTTCGATTTTATGTATGATTCCTCTATGATTTCAAGCATAATTGAGATAAATCTATCTCGGTCTGTAAAATTCTGCTTCTGATTTAAATATGCTGCGGTCATATGTGTTATAACTGAGCGAGACCTGTCGCGTTCTACGATCCATATGTCCATCCCGCGAAACGTCTGCAAAAATATACAGGAAATACACTATGACGTTCAACGAACTTCGTGTTGGACTGTTCGCATGCCGGATGTCGAGGTTCTCGGACACTCGGGACGAAATGAACGCGTGCAAAACGAAATAATAAAGCGCAAGCTCTCTGTTTCGAAAAGAAGAGCTTATCCGACTTCTTGTTCGTCTTCTTTCTCCATTGCGCCGTTTGCTTCCTCGCGCAGGACTACCAGTCAGAATCGACGAATAAAGGCGTAGGTTCAGAGAAAAAAACCGTATAAATTGAATCCCGCAAGAAAGACGCAGAACGCGTCGGGCAAGAAAGGAATTCGATATTTTTTTTTTCGTTCTTTTGTATTTAAAAGGTTTTTCCGCGGAAGTTACTTTTTGTTATTTTACGATCAAAATTCTAACGTAAATATTGGAATGCTATAATAATATATAAAATGTATTCAGAATTTTACGCGTGCATTAATCCAATAAATACTTTATCGACAAAAAATAAAAACATTATACATTATATAACATCACATAAACTATTACTTTGTAGATAAAATAATAACTATAGAAATGTGTTACTGAGCGCAGATACAGTTTTGTGTTTTATGTGCCATTAATTATAACCTGTGTGACCATATTGTTTCCGTCTTACAATTTCATGCTCCAAATAATCGACTTGTTGCCACATAATAAACACTATCTCATGGCAAGTCTGTGAATTATCAATGATAGATGATATTCATCCAACTGGATTTGTTATGTGGTTATATAATTTACAAAAAAAATTAGTTTATAGCTACTTGTCATTTTCTTATGCCAATTGCTCGTTAATACGATTATATCATCGACTTTCATAAACTTCTGAGTAAGTTCTATTGAGATGATTAACTATTACGCGTATCTCCCATCGTTATTTAAGTTATTTATGACATTTAAATCATTGCTCTGTACTACGTTCTTCTGAAACACATTGACTCCTTTAATTCAGAATTAATGCGGTATGGATTTCACTTTTAGATAGCATCGGCTCTCTTAGCGATTGCTGTTCGAGCATCGTGCTTCGATATAGGAGCCATCAAAAACGCGATTCCCTCGTGTTTTCCATCATTGATTATGCTTTTTTACGTAGTTATCAACCGCATCAAATTAATACCTTGTTCCGATACGTACCTTGTACAAAGCGAAGAGCTTCTGATAATGCATGCCAACCACAAACAAGCACGCAAGCTTCCAAGAAGACCTGATAGTATCATCTTCGTGATGCTTCCATATCTTTGCTTTTATATCTCTTTCAAGAATTTACTAACGTTTACACGATGTACAGACAACGTCATATTTGAGTGGGGTTTTCAGAATTGTAAACGTCTGTTTCGGACGAAGATCATTAATATGCAAAAGTGCTGAAAATTTTAAAACTGCACAGTACTGTGATAAGTTGCGTTTTTAGGGTCGCATCTGAAAGAAGGGATATTTCTCGCTGTAAGTCATACATGATTACGTCGTAAATAATTTAAAGAATATTCAGTTCGCTGATGCTATTAAATATATATGCAATATATATATATACAATATATATATATATAATTAATATATATATATATATATAATTGGTTTTACATTCATTATTATAATTCGTATTAGACCGACGAGAATAAATCAATTAAGAGAAATAAAACTTATTTTTAGTTAAAGCGAATCTTAATATATAGTACTTAAGTATTTTAGAGAATTTATATTCCATTCTGTAAACGCGTGCATCAACATTTTTTTCGAAAAATCTTAAAACGAACGGAACTAGAATAGTAATATCACATATTAAATTGACAATTTAATAATTTTTGCTAATAAGCATCTTAAGAACTGTAAATAATTTATTGCAAAAAATATTGTCTATTATTGTTATATAATCGTTTTTGCTAAACGTACGATAATAGAAATAATAATTTTTTTTATAGAAATGTAAAAAATTCAGAATTTGAAAATTGTATAATATATTCCGCGATAATATAATTCTTTTACACGCACCATATAGTTAATTTTCAACAATATACTTTTGAAGTAAGATAAAAAATTTATTTCTCTCACTGAAACTTTTAATCTTGCTATATACTCGTGATTGTTACTACTGATGTTGTTACTACTGATAAGCGCATTGAAAGAGGTTCCGAAGTGTATATTCATCCGCAAGATCAGTTTCAGGTTTATGAATGTATCCGGTGTACAAGCGTATCCGTCTCTATTTCGAACAATACAAACATCGACGGACAGCCAGCGGATATTAAATTTGGAACCGGGTTTTGTCTAAACGTAAGAATACGCAATGTCTGAATGCGGCACGCAAGAGCATTCATTGTTGCAAGGGGGGTCCTCCGGTGATGGAGTGAAATCCATTTGTCTCGCATCGCTCGGGCATCGGCTTAAAAGGCCTTTCCATCTCCTCTCTTTACCGTCTCGAGCCCGCCCACCGGACGAAAATTACTCGTAACAAGATTTATTTCATTTAAATGAGGATGTGCGCTAGGCGCTCGACTAGACGCGCCATCTCGTTTTCTCATTCTCTATCTCTCTTTCTTTCCTTATCTCTCTCTTTTTTTCTTAAAACTCTTCTACTTTACTTAAGTAACGCGCATTGACCCTGAGGCGTGACACGTCGCAACCTTTGCCGCGCGTACATTCCCATCTATTAAAAGAATGAATTCTGGAACAATCGAATGAATTCGAGCGCGGTTAACACATTTATTGACCTTAGTTGAAATCACATTAAAATCTCTGTATTGAAGAAAGTCTTGGCTGAAAAAATTACCGAGAATAAATGACGCGACAGAAGATTGCGCGAATGTTTCAGTATGATGAACATTCTAATGGTTGTTAAACGGGAAAAGCTATGTCTAATAAAACAACGTAAAAGCTTATTGCTAATTAATTCTCGGAAAGCGTCACATCGTTTATTATATAAAATGCTTCGTAGAAGCTTTTGGATTTGCCTTTGACAATATTTTAATATATCCCATTATTTTTATTCTTTTAAAAGAATATAGCATGCCGAACTCTTCTTGTTATGAATAAATTGAATTCTTCTCTCGTCGCATGAACGTTTCTCATCATCAAAATTGTGCAATAAAAGTCGGTGTCTCATATACAGATAAAGTGGCTTATAAAATCGATTATTAACGATCGAGGGAAGATGCGACTTTAAAAATGTGTCCCGACGATCGCCTTTCCTCTATGAATCGCGGAACTTCCACCATATAAGCAAACTGAAATAACCGTATAAAATCATAGCCGTGGATATAATGGCTATCCTTAGAATCGACGTTGAATATTTTACAGCGTCGACGCGCGTCTCGTTGAAGTGGCAATTTGCGCGTTGGCTCGAATTCGCGGCTTCGGATCCGCGTCCATAATCTGCATAAATTGGGTTGTTACTCTCGAGGAAAGCTAGAGTTAAAAAGTAACTTTAAGGAGTTATCCCGTGAGAAAGTTCGGGCTTCTGATTTATAAGGCGCCGTAACGCCAAACTTTTACTTAACTCGAGCTCTAGGACGAAGTATAGTGTCGAAGTATCTTCGGCCGAGAATTACTTCGTAGCGTATTGAAATTACGAGCCTGTGAAGAAATTTTATTGGCATAGGAATTAATACGGTTAGCGTTCCCGAGGTATATCTCGTTTAAAGTTGCTTAAGTCTATCGCGATCTTCCGTCAAAACGATCTCATTGATAGTTACAAAAACATTTCACCGTAAACAATTATATATATAATAGATTCGTACGGATAAATTTATTTATGTATATAAACTTTTAAGCTTTCTGTTAGTATGCATTAAAAAACGATTTATTCTATAAGTGCCTTCTTCTGATAGTTTCACAGACTCTTACTGATTGCGATACAATAGCCATAATCTAATTTTGATGAAGAGCTGCTGTATCTCCTAGTCTACTTGAGAAACGAAAATTACATTATCGGCTATTTTGATGCCCCCTCTCTGACTATTGCAAGAAATTTCGTTCTTCTTCTTGCCTTTATCAGCTTTTCTTTTCTAATATAAATGTATGTCACGTTTTCTCTTTGATCTTTACCGTATAAAGATGCTGCTTTTTCTCAACCTTCTATCTTCCTTCTTGTCTGTACTGTATTTTAAAGATATTTTCTTCATGATGTTCATATGCTTTTAATTGCGTGTTTCATCAATTTTTTTGTATTGAATACAAAAGCTACTTTATCAGTATTAATTTCAATCATCGCTTCGTTTTGTATATTTGTACAACGTATTTTAAAACATTCGAAAGGCGCTACTTGCGAAAGTAGACAGCGTGTCACGACCCTCGATCGAAGAGCGATCCTTTTTTTTTGTACGTTCACGACACGTGTTACGGACATCTGTCATCCGTCACCAAGGAAGACACGTGTCAAGAGCGGTGACTTGTTGTCGTAAATGCGCGATGACTAAATCTGAATATCCTTTTACTGAGACGCTTGAATGCATTTTGCTAATCTTATACTTCTCATATCTACGTCAATATTCTGTCTGATTACTTTAAATCATTACAAATATTGTATTTAACAATAAATTGTCATAGAGATAGATATTGGAAAATATGGAATATGTCCGATGGAAAGCATATTTTAAGTGTGCATTCAAAAAATACGAAAGCGCTTAAATACGTATTTAATATCGTAATAAATCGTAATGATGCTTTTAATGCTTGAAATTTCGCAATATCTCACTTCATCTTGATTTAATAATAATATATTGGAATATGAATATAAATTTTGATAGAAACAGTTTTATTTTTACAAAGTACAATAATAATTTTTAAACTAGATATCTCCAAAGTTAGAAAAAAAAATATTAAACGTAATACGTAAGACTAAATTATTAAAAATTTTAAAATCCAAATTATTTTAAATTCTATATGTAGCAAAATTTTTAGATACAATTTTTGGACTTCAGCGAAATCGTTCTTTCCGTGTATGTTAAATATTTTGTAATTTTGAGTAAATAAGATGTTCTCTATGTTTATCGTAAGGTTGAACCAGTTTTCATACATCGATAAATGTTTAGCAATTTGGATTGTTACGTAAAAGTGTATTCTATAAATTCTTTTGATACGAGCAGCAAGCTGTTAAACTACCAATATATATTTTTGTCGCATGCTACGTCGATTTTTATCAGAAGCAGTCGTCAGACAAATCTCAAAAGGGGAAGAAATATCGTCAGACTTCAAACGTTCGCATCGTCGCGTCTCTTGCATTTCTTGCACCATAAAATTTCCGAAGAGCAGCGCGAAGCAGGAAGCGCGGAAGGCCCTGACGTATTTTATGGATGTTGATTTGAATTTTAAATCTTTCGTGTGGTTTACACTTGACTAATTTTCAATGACGTCACGATCGGACACCCTCGCTCGTCCGATCGGTTCAATGCATTTTATGAAATAATTAAACTCACATCGCGACAGATTAATCGGTGTAATGTTGAGGTTACAATTTAACCTGTCTGCATACGAATAATGTCTCGACACCGATAAGCTTACCTTTAAATTAGTATTGGTAGTATCAACATTGATAAATGTTTGCTCATCATTTAGAAACAAATGAACAATATCTCACATGCTGCAGCGTTTATTGTAAATATTGACGCGATCGATACGTACATGATCTTTGTATTCAGAAAACAGGTTTCATCTCGAGAAGAGTTTATAACGATAAATAATATGATAATCTTATTTTAATTGATTTGATTTTAATTCAATATTATTTTATTATTATTTATAATTTTAGAAATACATTGAAGATTTTTGTTGACATTTGATATATATCTCTCTCTCTAATAATCTTTAATACTCTGTTAAATAATTTAAATAATTTTGCTATTGTACGCATTTTTCTTTTTGATAAACAATTTTTCTTTTTTATTATTGCAATGACATATGCGTACGCTCATGCAAATGAAGAAAATATTTAAGTATTAAAGGATCTTGCAACTGGTATTTTCCGCGGACATTTACAAATGCGTAACGATTAACGCAAGCTCAATGTTTCTATTTGAATTGCATACGAAATGGCTTGTTGCGAAAAGCGGTTCGTTAGCGCTGATAGTCAATATTAATTACCCGGAAATTTTGCAGCATTGCATTTACCCCTTAAGCCGCGTTATTCGGTAACAGCGATGCGATTTCTCCGCCCATCATCATTTGTAGAGAGGGCAAGTGCTTTTCCTCAAAATGAACGGCGACGCGTGCGTTAATTTCACTCGGTTACCATTAAACCGTGCGTTCGGAGTATCGATATGGAGGGTCCACGATATACAGTCGCTTCATTCAATACAATTCATAAAGATAACAACGCACAACGGTCAATATCACTTTTATTTCATTTCCGTTGTGCCACGTCCATTTTTTTTAACGTGCGCGAAACGTTGCACGTCGGCTTGCGTTGTGCGCGTTGTATTCAAAGTCACAGCGACGCACTTTACCATCATATCCTCCGTTTGATTTAAATTGCTAGAAGAAGTGGACTTCAAGCTTAATCGAATCCTTTGATGCACTTCTTTTTGCAATGCACTCGGTAATGGTATCACGATAAAACGTATATGTTCCTGTATGACGTAAATAGAAATTCATTTGATTTTAAAAGTTATTAATTACTTGTTTGTTAATGTACGTAGATGTGAAAATAAACTAAATATAATATAATCCTCTTGCATTTTGTAACAAGAAATGGCGTGGAAATAAGTAACAGGTTATAAAATTAAAGTTATTTATCTTTTGCTTTTATAAAGGATACGAACATAGAAACTTTTGTGAAGAATACAATAGATAAATATTTTCTTACATTTCACACTTAAATATCGAAATATTATGTTTATGAATTTCATAAAATAAATATGTTTATAAATAATATAAATTCCATTTAAGATATTAAACAAAAATTTGATCGATTTGATCAATTATATTCACTGAATTATATTCACTCAATTGAATCAAATTAAATTTTATAAATGATATTGGTTACGAGAAAAAAAAAGAAGTACGCATACAACAGCGTTATATACTACAATTTATTATTAACTGTACTTCTCTCAGTTTACTTGTACTTCTTGTATTTCTTAATTCTGTTCGATTTAAACGCATTTTGTCGCTGCTGTAGAAATGGGAACACGAAGGAAGCGAAGTAGCATGGTTCGCACTCGGAACTATAAAGTAGGAAATCTCCTAATCGATTCGGTCCCATCGTATTTCTCGATACTCGGTTACACGGGATATACACGGCCCCATCGTGCCGACTTTCTCATACTTTCTCTTGTGTAGGATAACGATACCGAACGAAGGCGCGACGGTAAAGGAGCATCGAGAGAATTCATCGACTTCGATCTACAATCCCCTTTTCTTCAGTAAGCTTTATTCCTCTGCCCTTCCGGCTGCTTCTAGTCGTCTACTTAACTTCACGGTTTTTCGCAGAGAAATATAGCTAAATGCCGGGCGGTCTACAATTCACGCTGCCTTCGACGACGATTACGGCGTAGAAAACCTTTGCCGGGACTCAGCGTCGATAAAAATCGTGAATTATAAGTATTTGGCGGCGATTACGAATACAGAACGGAATAAGAAATAGCTGGAAAATAGGTTTTTATTATTCTATCGCGGTGAGAGTTAATTTATGCATTTATGGATAGCGATGGATGTTACGAGTATTACAGTTTGGGATAAAACAATTACACATAATTTAAATTTTATAATAATTTTCGCGATATCTGATTTTATTTATAGTTGCAGTTTTTAAGAAAAAAATCTTATTCAATAGGAAATAATTAAAAAATTTACTTTTTCTTTTTAATTTCTGTATGTTTACAACTTCGCAATCTAATTAGCGTATAAATAATCACATAGTGTATCAGATATTCACAAACGATTTCTAATGCGTATGCATTGCATGTACGATATTGATAGAGTGCTTAATTCATTGCGTAAGAGATTAACCAAAATGTAAAGTGGTACAAATACGCAAGGGCTAAGTAAGTTGCAGCGATATAGATAACCAACGGCGATAAATAAATCAACTCCAGCTTCTCCACCCACATAGCAGTTACGAAATTTAGTGCAGCTCGCCGATAAATCTTTCTCTCTCTTTCTCTCTTTTACCTCCTTTTCCGTTTGTTCAATTTCTCCGGTGTGCTCCGATTCGCACTTGCTCCGTAATTTGTCACGTTTCAATCGCTTCTTCCTCTTTTCAAGTCTTTCTTATCGCTTTATATGTAGGGCATCCTTATCAATAGTTACACTCTGCGTTTTTCTTTCGGCTGATAGCTATATGTCTGGCTAAGAGGAAATAAGACGCGTGTTAGAAATAATTATGCACGTACAAATGGTAGAATTGAGAGGAACTAAAAAGGTCAGCTCGATAAAGATCAGGGACGCATTGAAGTTCGGGTTAGCCGATAGATTGCCTGAAGCGCTATTTGGAATACCGAAGGAATGTTACGGATTCTTATTTTGCTTATTGTTTCGTTATACAATATTATAGGGCGCGGTCAGTGCAACGAAGAGCCGCACCTTTATTTTATTCATATAAATTATGCATAGCTTAATCTACTGATCTTATCCTACTTTAGACATACTTACTTTTTTGAGAATGTTCAAGGTTATCCATCCTGTCTGTATTGTCGAAATATTTAGATTCGATGCTTTAAACTAACAAATTTGGAATTAATATCGGATCGAAATTTGAAATCTATCGAAAAGAATATTCTCTATCATTCTGTAGAAACGGCCTAAAATCACGCAATACACATATATTAGCGATGCTTAGCGAGTTAAAGTCTCAGCACCTGGCACGTGTCGAAAGCACCCTATAAAGGAATTACGCGTTAAATTGGCTTGCATGACAAATACTCCAAGATGCGTGATGAAGTGAAATAAAAAAGTAAAACTAGCAGAGCACTATGGCACTAATGGCTTTGACGAGTATCGTTGTACTGGTGGGTCGCCTCTGGCGATTTAATTTATAGAAAGAGTATAAAAAACGGGGGTAGAGAAAGGGAAAAGAGCAACTGAGGGCCCACTGTGGGAACTGAATTATTCATGTTACCAACGTTTCGAACCAATGATAAGGAAAGAGGGGGTAGGCGACCGTAAATTCCAATTTATAAAACTGTTAAGCATCCGAACGTCCAGTTATCTGCGTTCTTCGTACCTACTTTTCAGCCAACCCCATATATTTTTACCATCGATCTCTCTTTCTCTTTCTCACGCGCTTACGCTGCCTTATGTGTGTGTGTGTGTGTGTGTGTATGTGTGTGTGTGTGTGTGTGTGTGTGTGTATGTGTGTGTGTGTACGCACACAGTCGCTTTCACCTGTCTGTTTCATCGTGCTGTACCTATAAAGTGAGAACCCTACCTTAGTCTCATGGGGACACGGTAATGCTCGTCGAGAGGATGAGGAATGCTCTGTGTGTATAGCTTACACATTCGCACGAATATATATACCAATATGCATGTATAGACATATATATGTATGTGTTCTATAGGGGGTAGCTCGCATACCTCAAGCGGTAGCTCTCCTTCCCACGTTTTGAGGGGTGAAAATGTGCCCCCGGCGTACAGGAAGGGTAGGTAATTGTTTTGCCTTGGGTATGCTACTCCTCTGTCTCTCTCTCTCTCTCTCTCTATCCCCATTCCTTCCCCTCTCTTCCTCTTCCCTCCGATTTGTATGATGCCCTTTATCCCTTTCTATCCCTTCCTCCTGCTCTGGTTATCACCCTTCTTTCCTTTTGTCAGCCCTCTTACCCTTAACAGTTCCCTTTGAGGTAAAGAAACGATTTTGGCGGTAAGTCAACTCGCACATTAATTACACACAGTAGCTTGTGTCAGATGCAATCGGGCTATGATCAACGCTCACCTACGCGTTTTGTTCTTGATAAAAAGAAGAGAGAAAAGCGCATCCGTTCGTCGACCACGCATCGTCAATTCGCCTCTTTCGCCCGCATAGCCAACGAGTTTTCGCGGAAACGATTGTCCAGTGCTAACCGGTACTTTGTACTTGCGCGTTCCATTTGCCCGGGCGATTCTCATACAAGCGGTCACGAACGATCGAATTACCGGTCCATCATCGATTCCATCTCTCGCGCATTCTCTTTATCACACCGAGCTTAACACTAGCCCGTATCACCTCTCTAGAATCACGCGTGCGGTATATAGTATCTGCCGGCAATCACTTGCATCCGAGAAAGATCCGCAATTGGCAAGCCTTTGTATGTATGGCATGCGTCCCATAGGAGATCAGAAAGGACAACGGGGGGTTAAAGGTGGCTCTCTTGGCGGCATGGTTGGCACAGCGTTGGTGGTACCTTAAAATCGCAGCGTCACACTCACGACATTTATCATAATTCACGGCGGTCGACATACTTTTCTCTCGGAGCTCGTGGGACAGGTACCTCTTCACTATTTCTCCTTCTCTCTCTCTCTCTCTCTCTCTCTCTCTCTCTCTTTCTTTCTTTCTTTTTCTTTCTTTCTCTTCCGTTATTCTGTTCTTATTCTATCCGTTGGATCCGGCTGATCCAACCTCTCGCGCGGCTTCCCTGCGTGGAATAAAGAATAAAGCTGCGAGACTCGTGCGCGATCGCTATCTAGCGTGAAAGCGTATGTCTCGTCGGTCCTTCTTTCGGTGTGCTTGTGATGCTTTCCTATGCATACATTTCGCGAATGTACGCGAATGTAAGCACGGTACATTCCTCCCTCGCTTTCTCCGTCGTTCAGAGTACTGAAGGATTTCCGCACGGCGATGTCGGTGCGTGGAATGGTAGAGGATGCGTACATTCTTTATATCATGCCTAGCACCATGCATTATTTTCATGCCGAATCGTGGGGAGATGGTTTTTTTCGGGTGCGTAAACGTGACTTCCAGGAAAGAGAAAATTTATTGCTTAGGGAGAGAGACAAGACATCTATATTATTTTGCTTCAATTCGTCTTGACAGTTTACAGACTTGTTTTTAGGGATTATCGTGGTAAAAGAAGGGAAAACAGTTTTTCCATTTTCCTGCATACATAGTTTATTGATAAAAAAATTAATTTTGCAAAATCTCATCATTATTCAATAAAGATCTCATGAGTTTTATTAAGTATTTCATTAATATGAAAATAAAAATATATACTTTAAACATTTTTTTTGAACATATCTTTAAGATTTGGTATTTAAAATTCTTCAAGTACATTCTACTTACGCGTGATATTTATTATTACTAATATATATTTATTAATATGATATATATGAGTTACTTTTGTCTTTTGATATTTTCTGATCGTGTGCAGTTTAAAGCCGCCGCTGTAGACGATATTAATCCCGCGAACGTATCAGTGCGCCATTAAACGGTCAGATATATTCTCATAAGATCGCGTTTTACGTGCAGGCGATTATACATCGTAAATAATACATCTGCAGCCGGTAGGTACAGCATTTTGAAGTATTTCGCTCGATATCCTACGCCGGACACCCAGAACGATCTCATGCAAAACGCACGTATACTCAAGTACACGTGGCGTATAGTTACATGGCCCGGAATAGAGTATGCACATTGGTCGAGGCAATTTCGAGAACTGTTATTCATAAAACGATAACGACCTGCGTGGCAATCTCGACCACGGTGTTCAAGATAGGACTCCATTGCGAAGATAAAGCCGTAGAGAACAGCAAAGCAGATCCGGCGGTCTGGCGCAATACAAGCCACGTCGAAACAGTTCGACCAATTCGACGAAACTCATTCTGGAACCCTCATCGAATTAGTTGCTCTTTCATGTTTTACATATTTGCCTATTACTATCGTAAATGTCAATGTAAATGTCATAAGTATTTGTTTGCCAGCGATTGTGTCAGTTGACGCTTGTTTAAGCATAATGTTCGATTCTTTCGATGACGAATCAATCGTTAGATAATAATTATTAGCGACCGATGAACATTGCTTGTTTACGAGCTTCAATTACCTAATTTGATGCGTGCATTTAACATTTCGTGTGCTGAAGCATTTATTGGTATGTCATGGGCGTTTATGTTTCATTTAAGTTTTACTGTCACGTTTATTGCTACGCTAGGTAATGGAAATTACAATAATGATCGTTGATGCGTGAAACAATACAAATCGGTAAACAATATAAAATAAAAATATCTGCAATATTTGTGCTTCATGTATATTATATCATAGAGCATTACAATTTGAGTATGTATAATTACAGAAAAAATATTTTCAATTTCGCAGAATTTAATTTTTAATTTTATTCGCGCAATTAAGTATATTTATATATACAATTTATATATACTGGGTGTAATTTATATATAATGAGTGTACTCGCGACAATTAGCATAGAATTAATAATAGAATAGAACATATTTATTCTTTTCAGCTTATCTACGTAAGAGGGGATACAATCAATATTAAAATTTCTTCTTTAGTTTCAAATATATCTCATGTTAAAAATTAATGAATTGTGGAAGAGAAATAGTCAATTGAAATTTTGTTAAGGCGATATCGACATTATATTAGGTTTGATTAAAGAATTCATTTATATTTCATGTATGCGTTTAATCCTAAATGCGCCATGAAAATCATACCTTCGGGGTATATATATCTTAAACGACACATTTTCCTTCGAGGTGCGACTCGTTCTCCTCACACTCTAGAAAATCAATCACTGTGCGTAATACCAGCGATCTTAAACATGGCATGAGGATACGCCGACGTACGATCCGTTCTCCGTACATGGTTTATCACACTGTGTGTATTATATACCTTCGTAGCACTCAAACATGCCGCATCCGCCGCGCCGAGATTAGATACGCGACCGCATATTCCATGCGGGATTATCGCGTTGCATCCGACGATCGATCGATCCTCGGCGTCGCCGTTTGCTTTGCACCACTCGACGCTTCTCGAGAAACGAGCAGGAGAAACTGGTGCCGGCGAACAAGAAAGGAAGGACCCTAGTCGTTGTAGAACTGAAACGAAATCGACATGACCAAGAGTGGCGCGCAAAAACAAAGAATGGTAGGAACAGAATGTTATGCGAAGGGGAAAAGGTACAAGGAGCCATTATAGATTTGCCATTAGAGAATGTCCGCTGGATGACTTTATTTAAAAGTAACGGGGAAAAAAAGCGCTTCCCGCCTTCCTTCAGCACCTTTTTCTGCTCTCGTGCCTCGCCTCTCATACCGTATTATCGGTTAGACACATCCGCACTGTGAGAGAACGTGAAGCGGGTTAAAGAATATACTTTCTTGCGAGTGACGTGTTCGGAACGCTATCGTGATTAATGTTGCGTACGAGTGATAAGCCAACGCCGTGTCAATATTGAACTTATCGGACGCTGCTCTATCGGATATCTGTGTGACAATAGTATACAGGGCGGAAGAAGTTTAACAACCTGAGGGATAAGACTATTAGAAAAAC
Organism: Acromyrmex charruanus; assembly: GCA_017607545.1. Taxonomy (NCBI): domain Eukaryota; kingdom Metazoa; phylum Arthropoda; class Insecta; order Hymenoptera; family Formicidae; genus Acromyrmex; species Acromyrmex charruanus. The sequence goes on along the minus strand of JAANIC010003045.1, from coordinate 995,058 downwards.
TATTGAAAAATTATTACTCACAATCATGAAAACGACGAATTAATTACATAAATGTTCCTGGAAAATTTCGAAAATTACATTGTTATATGATACATACTTTAATAATATAACATGTATTTATTAAATATTTAACATCATAATCATTAGAAGCTAATCATGAATTATTATGAATATATTAATATTTATCTCAAACGTCGCCGATTTTAATGCGGTTTGAGTTTCCAGTTTCATGTATTATATATGAACGTACTTTGTTCTGCAATATAATTGAACTTAAGTATATTATTAATTCACACTTGCATAATAGAAGAGCCTATTAATTGGATATTATAATAGCGCAATCCCTAACAATGATCATTAATGTTCATAGAAAGTTATCGAAACAATGCAAAATGTAATCTAGAATAATAATGAATAGAAATACGGTTACGCGTAATATACACTGTTAAATCTAATAGTGTTAAATTTAACTTACAGTGTCAAATTTAATTGTTTTAGTATAAAATAATTAAATATATTTTGAGTAGGAGTGACGACTCAAAGATTAAATTTGACATTATAGATTTAATAGTGTATTGAGTCATTTCATACATATTTAGATTTGATCTATGCGTGTGATTGATTAATTTTTCTGGTTTATTATTTCACTGTACGTTCATATGAGAGATATAAGAGAATAAGATCAACCCTCGAAAAAGTTCGTTTCTCTACCAACGCACGTTTTAATAGAAATAACGAACGTATGCTATCGTGTGGGTGCTTAGTGATCAAAAAACTCGCACGTGTCATAAGGAACCGATCGAGTTCTTCATTTATCCTGTCTACCAATTGCTGACGCATCACACAGAGACACGAGATACTCGAGGGGCAAGAAAACCGTCTCGACTATGTGCTCATGGCTTCATTTCGCCATATCCTGACGAAGAAGTGTCGAGGAAGGAAAACGAGGATTTCGTAGGACAGGAGGGGACGACGAGCAGAAAACGGAGTCTAGACCGATTAGCGTTTGGTCGCCGGAACTTCGAGACGGGCTTGGAAAACCGACGGAAGTGGCTGGACTTCTTCCACGGTCGGAGGATAAGAGGATGGGTGGAAAGACAAATAGAATTCGGAAGGAGTTTTTGCCGGTCGGCAAGATTTAATAGTCGGTGGACTTCTAGATGGGCATGAGGGGACGAGGAGAAAACGGCGAATGCGAAATTTCCGTGGACAGACATGAGGAATTAGGGACACGCTTCCTGCGTTTCTTCCCATTTCGAGGGATGTTCTTTAATGATCGCTCGCCACAAAAAACACCTCTTGATTATAATAAAATAAAAGCGATAAAAGCGAGCAGAGAACAATCTCATTCAAGCTAATAAACATGATAAAATAGAGATTATAATTTATATAGGAAATCATAGAGCTGGAAATTGTAGGATGTTAACGAATTGTATGAATGATAACACGGTTTGAAATGGAAGAAATTTATTGTCGAAGAACACGAAGAAACGTTAATATAACAACTCATTACAACATTAGATTGCAGTAATTACAGCTTCAGAAGTTGTATTATCGCAGCTACGATTAATTACCAACAAGGTTTCAGCGTATTTCTCTGTTTCTTAGACCTTTATATTAATGCTCGTACAAACACAAAATGAGTTGTTTGGTAATTAATATATAGAAACTGGACTATAAATTTCTTATAATTTAAAACGCCCTAACTAAACGAACTCGCTGCTCGGCAAATGATTAATGACAGTTATTTAAAATCTAGTAATACAAGTAATTAGTTCTTTATGATTTTGCATTTTGTCGATTTACAGTTACAGTAAGTATAAAAATACGGTGAGACGTTTTATTCATCAAAATGTTTTCTTTAGATTATTTTAAGCAGAAGAGCAAACGAAAGGCGAGTTTAATACGTTTTATTAAATAAACTCTCCTGGAAGGAATAAACGAACCCTTTTAGCTTACTTAAATATTACTGACGAGGAAAGTGTTAAGCGAAACAGAATACATTTCTGACGCTTTTAGTTTCTATCTTTAACTCGTTAACGTTATTTATTTCCTTGAAAGAGCAAATGCAATTTCGAGAGCTGCTAAAAATAAATTCTACGGAAAAATTTATTTCGATAAAAATTAAATAATAAAGAGTAATAATTTCTTGCAATTGCATTATAGTATAAATTTGGTAAAACATTTGAGAAGTTTCCTATTAATTTTATAAAAAATTATTCCTTATTAATTTGTAATTCTTTCTTTGTCGATAATAATTATTAAAATTATATTTGATGCTGTCTTTTTTGTCAAATTGACAACGTGTCAACTTCAACAACGTGTCAACTTCAATATTAATCACATCCTGGAGCTTACGGTTTCGCAAAGTTTTGTCGGATTTTAGAAGAAAAAAAATCGATATTTATTTCCGCCAATCACTGAAGTGTCGATACAGTAGAGAGAAATACTACTTCTACGGTAATCCTTTCTCATCTCTTCCGGTCCTGAGGGACACGAGTGGATGCCACGAGGAATGAAAGAAGATCCTTCCCCGATTAATACACAGCACCGTCTCCATGTCGCCAAGGACCGTGTACTGCACCGCACTCTTGGACCTCCTCTTAAGCACGTCGGGAGGTAAAAGGAAGGGGTGGTTTGAAGCAGAAAGGTGGGGTAGCTTCCAATTCGTATCTAGTGTGATTTCCCCGGGGTAAAGTCGACCGATCAACCGATCGAGTGGGTGGTTGAAAACCGCACTGGGAAACCTAATATATCCGAGGGTCCTCCCTTCTCACTCTCTTACTGTGATCTGTAAAAGCTTTAAGAGGGCATACGAGCGTTTCCTCACGCGCGGTTCTTCAAACGTCTACGTCGCATGTGTAGCATGCAATATCTGTAAGCATCTCAGGACGAATATGTAGTATACAAAAGAAGTAGCTTGACACAAAAAAACATTACAGCTTGACAAATAGATATAATTATCATTTTCTTAGGAGATTTTTTACGGATTTATTCCTTGATCGCATCAATTTTTCATAATCTATTATTTTATTTTACCGTCCACGCGGCAACTTGTTAATCTCCAAATATCTAATCAATTTTGCTGGAATATCATTGTTATCGATAATTATTTTTTAATGTTGTCGACACGTATCACAATTCCGATCACTGTTATAAATAAGCAAACATCGATTTTCGATCGATCGCACGATGCGCCGCGACATTCTTTTTCAATGGATATTCGTGCGCGCATCTTAAAAGAAAGACCTTAAAAATCCATTTTGCACGGGCCATTAGGCACACATGTTAGCCAAACATCTCCTGTTCCAAAGCAAACTACGTCTTGGAGGTTTTTCACGAAAAGTCGTCGAATTTCTCCAGTTCGTAGGGCACAGATCCGCTTACCGAAGAAACTCGCAAGAGATAAAACGCGGAAATATTGAGAAAAGTGAAGCTGTATGTATGCGCCGTTCACGATAATGTCATCGTTTTGTTATTGAGTAGTGACGAAAGGATCCAAGTCTTTATGAACTTGTTGAAAACAAGGAATGCTATAGAATAGAAGCGTTTCAAATATTTGCTTAGGAAGTGTCAAGAATTAGTGATGACATGTTGGACTTGTGTGAAATATCGATTTTCACTTGGATAAGTATCGGTATATTTGCAGAAGGTCAAATATTTGTTTTTCTTGAAATAAACTATTAGAAAGTAGAGTGTAACTTTCGCTACCGAGACAGGGATATATATAATGATGCAATTTAAGCCTCTATAAAACATTATAACGAAATATAATTAAAAATTATGAGAAACATAATTTTGTAGACATGAAGTTTCGATTAGAATCTCATGTATAATATCCATGAAAAAAGCAATCCTAGCCGTAAACAGGCACAGCTAGGATAAACGAGCTTTTCTCCCTCTTTCTTTTATATAGCTACTACCAGCACCATAGTCACTTCCCTCCGCGTGCTATAACGATCCGCCCTGCAGGAATATCTCTATCCACCTGTCTACATCCATATCCTACAGACAAAATTGTCTTCCGAAGTGGCTTACAAATATATTTCAATAGAAACGTAATATTCCGGAGTCAGTTGTATTGGCTCTTTCTGAATCGTTTCTGGTTTGCTCGGCCCCTTTTTCTTCTCAAAGGGATTTGCTACTACTCTCATGGACGTGTACGTATCATACATTCGTCATGTCTAAGCGACAAAGTAATATTGTCCCTACTTCTACACGAAATCTCGTAAAGCCGACGATACGAAGTATCGCAGACAACGCGAGCGTCTATGTCGTGTTAAAAAATGTGCGCGTTTCTTTCTTGAACGGAAAATACTTGCCGAACAAACGCGAGTCTTCGATACAATCGTGCTGCACGATATTTCGATTTCAATGGAAATTGGGTGCACTTTTACCTACAGACTTCATAGGGTCTGGAAAGAACGGGTCTGTTCCGAATGGTAAATAAGTGCAATCTTACTTTAAAGAAAATATGCGTTTCTAGGTAGAAATTTTCTGATTCATAAATTTTTATTAATTCTTAAATGCATATTTTAACTTAAATATATGACAATCTTTACATTATTATAATTTTAAATAAAAATTGAGATGTCAGATTAAGGAGACATATCATAAAAATATAATTAGTTATTTTGAATTAATTGATGTTATATTATCTATCAATAAAGTAAATTACTTATATTTGACTCTACATTCTGGTATTTACAATTTACATTATTAAACCTGATGTAAATTTAATATTCACGCATGCAAATTATATTAAGTATATTTTTATACTTACAATTAATTGCTATATTACATATAAAGAAAAGAAAATAATATTATATATGATATATACATTATACCTACATGATTATTTTCACCTTAAATTTATCGTAAGATTAAATGTCAATTTTGTCATTCGTAACATATAATGTTCATTGTTTGACGAATTGTTTGCAAGGATAACATTGTATACTCTATCCATAGGATTATTATGTTTGTCCGTTGAATTTCTTTGCAGGATGTAGCATATGCTTCGTACCTTATTTTCTCGTTTTACACCGCGAGATATCCCAAGAGCAGACATTTCGGAGGGTCGCGACAGTCCCGAACTTTTGTCAATATTGATCCCCCTCCCTTGAAACTCCCCTCCGCGAGGGACGTACGCGTTCGGCTAACGTATGTCTACGATTTTTAGAAGCTTTAATGCGTTGCGCAAATAAACGACCGTTTGTCAACTACATATACTTTAGCATCGTTCTCGATGTGTCCCATATGACTAAACGTATTTTAAATCATGTTATACTTGCGAGTCACAAGTGCTCAATTTACAAGTACAACATTTGAAGTATAATCACGTTGAGCATTCGAACGCGTTGACAGATCTAGTCATACGCTTATTTTAGAAGATAAAACAAAGTTAGTTAGTCTCTGTTGTAATATATCACAGCTGCACGTTCATGAGCATAATATTATTAGTTATCGATCATCGCGAATAAATTAAGTCATCGTACATCGCGAATAAATTAAGTTTCCGTAAAGTATAAGAGGGGGGAGGCGTAAATTGATTTTTCGCCGTTCTCGTTCGTTGCTTTCCTTTTGCACGATCTGCGAGTCATTGGAGAGCGCATATGTACGACGAGACGCAAGAAAAAGATTTCAACCTGCTGGCTCCCATTTATCGACGCGCTACTTTGCTTCAATTAATATGCGCTAACAACATTAATTAATGCGGCACAGCCGCGACGGGCAAGGCCGACGAGAACGTGGGTTGGAGGGACAAGGAATTCTCTTCTCTTTTGCGTCTGTCTATCCATCAAGAGCGATCGCGTTGCTTGTGTCGCATTCAAACCGGGTTGGCGCCATCCCCCCCCCCCTGCCACCTTAACTTCGACATCAGAGGCTTTTGGGGCGATATTATCTGTACGAAAGTGCTCGAGAATATTATACGTGCGTAGTGTACACACCCTATCGAGGCCAGCTACTTTAACCGTACTCGACGTTGGATGATTGAGAGGAGAGGAGTGAGATGAAGAGGGTAGGTGGAAGCATCCATCGTAGACGGTAGCGACTACTGCTAATCGAATTATCGATCCCTGTCCGCGTTCTCGAAGCGAATATTAGATTTTCTGCGAATTTTAATGTACAATGAGGGCCAGTAGCAGACTTCTCTTTTCCTCTTTCGCTGGAGGATGTCGACGTATTAATAGATGACAGGTTGTACTGCAATAAATTCGTAGCGTGGGAATATTGATACGATAGTCACTCAGTCTATGCTCTTTTCTTATACTTTTATTATCTTCGAAATAATAATAAACAACATTATTTGCATATATACATAAAAGCACATTACATTATTCATAATTTATAGTAATGGTTAAGAATATATTCTAAAATGTTTATCGTAAATTACAATATTTATATAGAGTCCCATTCTAAATTTATTCGATTTAAACTATCAAGTTTGTTTTATTGTAGCCACTTCCGGTCGTAATTTCTTTTTCTATCGTATCCCTCAGCAGACGTTTATTACAAGCGAGTGATTTCTTTCGTCTGCATATCTGGGATCTAATTTTAAAAGCTTCATAGCGGCACCGGAGCGTTTCTCTCTCCCGCGACAGAATCTCTCTCCCGGCCGTATTCTATTTTCAGGTGTCCGCAGGTAGAGATGAATCGCAGGAACGCACTAGAGAAGCACTTACACGATAGAAACGTGTATATGGGACACCGCGTAAGCGTGTTCAAGGCACGTTTCTTCGCATAGGAACCGCGTGTGGCAGGAAGAAGGAAAGGAGGGGTTGAGAAGGAAAGCACAAGAACCTCGGGAAATGTCAGAGAAAAATTCCAATATGCCTCGAAATTCTGGCGGCCGTGCATGGAATGCATCTGAGCCCCTTGATTGTGCTTCGGTAGCATATTTTTCTCGTACTTCCGATATTGCACCAGCGAGTTTCTTCGTTTTATAACTGCGAACGCCATTTGAATCTCCGCTTTCTTTGGTCTGCACGAGGTGCACCATGTGCGCCCACAAAGGACACTTTTTCTCCGTTTTATATTTGTGTATATCAGGAATAGTTTCCACTATTTCCCGTTTATTACGATTGAACGCAAGACATTCACTTATTTTGCATACTATACTTGTATCGTGTCTTGCGAACCCGCCTACCTGCGAAACATCTATTGATATCATAACTGGTCACTTATATAAGTCATAGCGTAGGAGTTAAAAAGTTAGATCATTATATCATAAACATCTTTCTGTTAAATAACATTTTAATATATAAAGAAATAAAAACAATTTATAGCTATAAATTATTCTTTAATTTATACAAGACTACAAGATCAATCTTGAATTTTTTTTTCCATATAGATCTATTTTTATATAGATCTTTAATTGTGATATATTCTTTGTTACAGGTGATGCCTCTTCCCCGTACCAACTTCTTGGCTATTTCGTCGATACATTCGAACGAATCTTTGATGTTAATAATGTCTGTATAGAAACAATCATTTCAATCTCACTGATTACTCTTTATCCGCGAGCTGAAGATATATTGGCATACTTGTCTCGTCCAGCGCATAATTCCACCGTGTATTTATCACCCAACCAGTCGTTGGTGAAAGCACATCGGACTGAAATCGATCTGACGCGTAATATCACCAGCACTATTCGAAGCAGTAAATGGTTGTCGACATACCGCGAGGTATTGGTAGAAAATCGTTCCCCGGCACGAGTCACGTACCCGTTTGGGTACGGTAGAGCCTTGGCCGAAGACCAGCATCAAGATAAAGTCAGTGGGAGCTGTACCCAAGGATGCGCAGGAACGGGTGGTGCCGTTAGTGGTGGATAACAACTCGTTGGAGGGGCCAGCGAGTGGCGAGGAAGGGGGCCACGGAAACGGCCCCCGAAAGGGCCCGCTGGATGGTCTAATCTACGAGCAACCATCAAGACCTAACCAGCAAGAGGGCGAATACATCCGATCAAACGAGACGCAGGAGCTTAGTATCGTCTTTGGTTCAGATCTGGCCGCAGTGGACACCGGACTGGGACCCACCAATGAACGCATAGAACTTGATGAAAGGACCGGAAGCAAGATCAAGCGGTCACAAAGCCCCATAGTGTCGGCAATCGACGATCACGTACACATCCCGATCTTGATACATTACAAACATCATCCGGAGGGATTCAACGGCGCAGCCTTGGAGCTACAATCGACCGGCGACAATTCCGACGCGCGCTCAAAGCGTTCGAGGAAGACGTTGGACGAGGATAACGATAACGACGACGAGCAACCGACGAGAAGAATCTGCGCGGCACATCGGCACAGAGTGTCCTGCCACGTAGCGCGAGCCCACACGGAGCCACCCTGTCGAAGAGACGTAAACCGAAGTCGACCCTGTCGTGTTCATGATCGCCGGCGGGACTGCTCCAGAGGAAAGTCGACGGAGAGACCAGAACATCGGCATCTGAGGTTCCACGATCCGAACGCCATCGTACGATTAGAACAAGACCCAATACTTCGTCCAGTTCGCATTCTCGGTTGTCCTCCCGCGGAGGGCCAAGAGATAACTTCCTATCTGGAACCGGCCGGACCTAGTTACGTTTACACGGGCATCGGCGTTGGTAGTCAGTTCGCCGGCGGTGAACCGCACTGCTTCGATCTGCACAATCCAGACAATATTCTGCCCAAGAGCCGCGTCGGCAGCATTGCCAGACTCCTCGACGGTCCGAATCGCGCCGTGAAGGATATCAATCGCAAGGTCTTGGCGATGGCGCGTGCCATGACACCCGCCTGGTCGCTGCGCCTGCTTGGCGTCAGCTGCGGTTCCGTGCTTTGCGCCTGGGGACTTTTGTTGATATTATCCGTGCTTGGTGGCGGTGCTTCGCATGGCACCGGGATCGGTAACTTCGGCCTCGGTAGTATGACGGGTACGATGGACGATTTAAATGGCGTTAGATGTCCTTGGGCGTGCACGTGCGGCGGACAGGAGGTCGATTGTTCTCATCGTGAACTCACGCAGATTCCTGGTGACCTGGCGAGCCTGCTCATCGCGGAAAAACTGTAAGTAGTTAAATGCTAATTTTGAATATGCAACATAATTAAACAATTGCAACATAATATACATTACTGAAATATGTAACGCATAATTGTTATTATGGTGCTATCATGGTTGTATTACTATGATGGATGCATTTAAACATGTATTGTCTAAATGGAAAAAATAATGCTTTGAAACACTATTTCGTGAAGGGAAGTATCTAAACTGTATCTTAGTTACAATTACGACATTATACAGTTGGAGCGCCAGTGCTGTAATCGCGTAGCAAAGTTAACCGAAGGTCTGACTTGCGTAACTACAGTTATTTAGTTCCGGGAGAACTCGTTAACGATTTCAACCGCCAGCAGAATTAGCGCTTCGTTGAAAAATTTCAAGTGAGAGGAGTAGCTTCTTATTTAACTTTTCAAGGATTAGTTCGACGCACAAAATGGGTGGGAATTAGTCACGTGAATGGCAAAATATTTCTTTGCGATCGTAAAAAGCATATTCATACGTGACAGGGCGCACATGTCACACAGCTACGTAATTGACGCTTTTCAACATTCATGTTTTCCGTACTCGATATACAACATGACGCGAACCGTTGCAGTGGTAACAAATATTTTCGATTTATCAATAAATCAACGAGAAATCTAGATTCGTGTTTACTCGAGAGAGTCTGCTTCGAAGTATCGAACAATTCACGCGGCGATGAAAATCGGTTTGCCCATGTAGTTTCAGCGTTCACTTTGTTATTCGTGGCCCATTCCTTCAGGAAACAATTCATATCGCCTTTTTTGTAAAACTACCGCCGCATAACGAATGCCAGCGCTGCCGTGATATGATAAGCTTTTCACTCGCGTATTTATATGCGGCGTACTTAAGTGAGCCAGATTCAACGAAAGACGAACGCCGCGAAAAATTTAACGGCGGAGTCGTCTCGAATGTTGCAATATTTGCATATTTTTATCGAATCGAGATGCCGAAGTAACGACCGTTTAACAACTGCGCGTTCTTGCTGCCAACGGGGCAGAAGGTAACGCAATAAAAACGGAGACAGCGCAATAATATACATTACAGCCAGCAATAGAAGGAAGCATAAAGAATGTCTTACGTTTTCTCAGAGAATTCTCAGAGATATTGCGGTGCTCGTTTTTACCAATAATACTGTCTCGAATATTACAGTATCGCACATATCCGCATATTGCGCGCAATAATGTGTCGGTGTATTGATTCGACAAGAAATATCACGATTTTTCGGATAAACGATATTGTCAAGAGTTGCCGAATGAACGTACTTTGTTTTTGCTTTACGCAATCTGCACAATTCAAATAAAAGCTCCGACATTTATTGAAATTATGTATTAACTCTTTATAGAATCTTTATTTACCGATGCAATATTGCACAATTTGCGAGAAATCCTATTTATTTTTTTTTTTTAGTATTGTATACTTTTGTTAAAATATTACAATATCACGATCAATATTAAATAGTAATATAATAAAACCTGAGTAAATATTTAATAAGTATATGAATTTTTATGCGCATCCGCGTGTTGTAGCATATCTATTATATATATATAGGCGATTTAAAAATCAATTGCGTTTCAAGATATTACGTTATGTCTGACTTTATCCATTTAGCTTTACTTTCTTTCGAATGGTCAATTTCTGAATCATATTTTAATAAATCTGTATCTATATTTAACGTAGACATATTAATGACCTTTGATTTGCATATGATTAATATGCCATGAGCGAACGACGGAGATACCAGAAATAATTAAATCCTCGAAATATATCGACGGTAACTTGTTGTGGGATACGGTGTCGTACGATGGTCCCCATTATGAAAATACCATCAACTCGAAACACGAAGTTCTGTCGGGCCGACGACGTCTTTTTACGCGGGATTATGGGCGCCTAATGTTGGCGCGGGCTACGAAATTCATTATGTCTTGTAAGCACGAACCGCTCGTATCTCAAAGAATATACGCGCGCGTGTCTCGCCTGCAAATTGAATTTACAACTTCAAATCGAGCGTCGTTATACTGCGCATCGCGTTAAACTGTGCGTACGATATTGATGTTAAATATTAGCGCGTTTTTATTTCGCCGGACGGTACTCGTGGCTATACAGCTGTACTTTGCCGCATAGGTACACGTGCGTGCTTCAAAATCTGCTGAAACCGCCGGGTCGATACCGATATAATTTGCACGATATATACATTTGGTGCAGATGCGTCGCGCAGATATGTCGCGTTTTATATTTCTCGCGTATAATTTTTATAAACCTGCAGCATCCAAATATCGAGGCATGGATAAACACCATAATTTCAATTAATATAAGAACGTGCAAAACGCGTTGGAGAAAGTTATGTAAAATTACTTCACCCCTCTCTCTCTCTCTCTCCATTTAAATCTATCGAGAATGCATGATATCGCTACTTACGATCGATACTAGCAAGCGCTTGAAATGAGATTAATGACTACAGTCAATACGCTTGCATGAAAGTGACGTGATTGATAATGTATAAAGTAAAGCTACGGATACATGTCGAGCGAAAAGATTGGAAGGACGGTGAATAGAAATAACTCAACGAAATGAAGGCGGAAATATAATGCTGTTTATGTTTAAATTTTTTGAATTAATATTTAACAACTTTATTATTAAAACCAGATTAACAAATTTTATTAAAATTTCATATATCAACCGAAAAATTGGCATAATAAACGTCATTTTGTTTAAAAAGATTTTCATGCGCGTTTATCAAGACGAAAAAAATGAACGTTTAATATTTTTCACATTTAATATTTTTCAATTTGTATTAGTTGAAGCTGTAATAAACGTCCGTATAAAATCTATTAACTGTGGGAGATGTTTCGTCCCAGGCGATATAGATAGCTCACTTTGATCACTGTCTAACTGAAAATCACTGTTTATACCTGTTCACCCGCAGTGAGTCGATCTTGGGATAATTAGGGATCCAAGCAACTAGATTTCCCTCTTCATAGTTAACCCTATCTAAATCCGTAGCCTGCGGATGGTTAAACGTTCTCGTGTTATACATGAGTGTACATTGATTGGTGTCACTACCAGCCATACCTCGCTATCAGTAGTTTGAATGAATCTCCAGAGACGGTTCTGAACTTCAATGTATACAATCTATGGTTGCAGAAGATTCTAGCAGTACATGCATCGATGTAT
>JAANIC010003045.1:969561-982778 GCA_017607545.1 Acromyrmex charruanus | reverse complement strand
CGAATTAAATTATCTTGATATCGCGTCAAATTCGCAATTATCCTACACCACGTTAACAGGACTTTCTATAATAACCTATCATGAAATATGTTATTATAGATAATGTTTGCTGATAACATCATGCAAAATTTATTATTAATTGAAATCAGTAATAGGTGTATATTATGTTGATAACAAAGAGCTTTTTAATAAATTTTTAAAAGTCCAAAAAAAATATATTTCTTCCTGCAGTATAATATAATATTTTCCAACTCATATGTTTGCCATATATATTTATTTATCTTCTATTGTATTTTATTTATAAAGGAAGGATTTTGAAAAAATTTTAATTTTAAAGAAATATTGCTAAATAATTAAACATCACAAAATTTGCACTTACTGATTCTATTCTGATTTCATTTTCACTGTTAAAAGTAAACATAAAATTTCTCTCATTGCTAGTTTTACGTTCAATTTTTCAATGAAATAACGTACAGACGGTAAACGCAACATATTTTTTCTTGTAACCAAAAATAGTAATAAAAAATTCACAAATAAATAGGGGATGGAAGTCGACGCCACACTTTGCTTCCGGCAACGTTCTGCTTCCACGAGTGGAGAACGCCGTTGTATAATAGTCGTATATCTACTGGTACCGCTCGCACTTATGATTTTTCGATTAAGCTATGTAAACAGTATATACGGCAAGCTAAACATCTGCCGACGCAAGCTGAGTGTTTGGGCAAGGCCCCGATACGATGTTCCAACTAACATTCAATGAACTAACGTTCATTTTACAAACGTCCTACATTTAGTTACATTCTGGTATGCATTCACGACTTGTAACTACAATACATTGCAGTAAATATTGTAGTCGACACGTGATAGTTGTTTTGTTAATCCACCTTCGCTTCTGGTATTTACATTTTTCAAACGTTTTGGAGTTAGTTTTTTACCGGTATCTTTATGTTCACTCGCCGAACATATTTCCATTAGTAGGGTGCTTCATTGTTTACGCAATTGCGGAAAATATTTTTTGTCGAGCACACATACACACACATATATACACCTCTCAATTATAATTTTATAGTAGAGGTGCTAATTACTCGTTCAAATATGTCATATATCCATTTTTTACAAATTGATTAAAAAACTTGTAACAATTTGTGATATCGTAATATTGTATGTATCGTAATATTTGTAATTACTCGTTATTGAAGTTGTAGATTTAAAAAAATACAAAAAGACTATTAATATAAGAACTGGATGAAAAAGTAATGTCTGAATTTCATTTTTGCCATATTTTAATTTAGCAACAAAATGTTTGAAAGATTAATCGTTTAGAATATATTGTTGGAAAACTCGTGTAGCATTCCATTATATCTAGAAAAAAAATCTGATAGTACAGCAATTATTTTAGTAAAATCATTTTTTTACGGAGCTCAACAAAATAAAAAAAAAAATCTTCTCAATTTTCGTGATATTCTTCAATCGAAAAGTTAAAATCATAATTCTGCACGGCTTTTTTCTCTGTGATTTCAAACGTAAAGAAACGAGGGAAATTCGCGAAATGAAGGTGGTACGCCCTCCAACTTAATTAGAAAATTCCAAGCATGCATCCTTTTTTCAGTCTGGTCGCGTATTGCCAGCAGATGTTGAAGTCGGTGACCTTCGTGACGATCAATGGTTTTAATTAGATTTTTTATGCGCAATCCCATGTTTCGCGACGTGTGAAATCGGGTAAGATATGTAGTCAGTTCCCTTCAGATTCCTCGAGTGCAATGCAGCGATCCGCATAGTTGCTCGAATGGCGTGAAACTACCGTACTCGCTTTACGCGCTACACGGAATGGGAAATGTGGGAAAGTGATATACAGGTTCAATAGTACCGCGATTCAATAATAATATTCTATTTCTCTCGGTGGTTAAATTAAAGATAAGGAAGTCAGATTGCTATGTTTCTGTTTATCTTGCAATCTCTCCTGTTTATGATTCTTTAACATAAAATTGTATTCTAAAATTTTCATGCAAAAATAGCAGCTCTGTTAGATATCAAAGGAACAATGGCAATCCAATCTCTTAAGTTAAACAACATTTTGTTATTTTTACCTTCCATGTATGTCCAAATGTAAATCAATCCATTTCATTGATTAATTTCAAAGTAAATACATTGTCCATGTTAATGTATCCATTTAGTAAATAATTAATTAAATTTAATACAGTTGTTTAAGTTAAATTGTTTAACTTTATTGTTTTAATTAAATTAACGGTATATTGAATAGGAGCAGTGGCGACCTATAGAAATGATTAAGAATAATTCATAATTTCGTGATTATAAATTTAAGAGTAGTATAATATTATACGAATGCTTATATTTTATGCAAATTAGAAATTAAAGCTCATAAAATAACAAAACTTAAATTGAACAATCTAATCTACGTATTTAAAAACATATTTCTCTCATCTATCTATCTCAAATATAAAAATTTTCGCAATATAATCAATTTAACGAAAAATTTACACCAATTCAATTTTGGAACTTTCAACGGATGCGAAATAACATTCTCGAGACGGTCGCGGAAGTATATATACAGTAGAATCGTCGGATACGTAACCCTGTACTTTACAATATCGCTCTGCTAGGGGAGTTACGACGATGAGATCACGTCGCGCCGAGGGTTACACAAATATTTTCGTTTTGACGTTCGCGCGTTGGCCTTTCCGTCACATGAAGAACAGAGACACACACATACACACACACACACATACAGAGAGAGAGAGAGAGAGAGAGAGAGAGAGAGGGAGAGAGAGAGAGATCGCCTACAAAATCATTTATAACCAGCTAGCAATTTTGAAACGGAGCGACAAGGTACCGTGTTCAGAAAACGCACTTGGTGGTTTCCATCACGTAGTTATTTGGGTTACCTCACCGACATCGCGCATAATACCAGTAGATATGTCGTAGTATATAGTAACAGCATGTAGTGAAGATAGTAGGGGTTGCGGCGTTTTGCTGCCGCAGTCCGGGGGGGAGGGATGGGCAACGCGGTGCGGGGATTGCCGCGAATATTTTACAGCACCTTCGGGCGAATCCCTCACGTACCTTAATTTAGACTCATACGCGAAAAAGTAGAGTTGGCCGACTCGGGCGTGCATCCTTAGACCCGCGAAATATAAAATGCAATAACGTTCCGCCAAGTTCGCCGGGACGAGCGGGCCAACTTCGCGCGGCGCGGTGTTAAAAATACGCTATATACCGAGATTCCGGCTGAATATTTATGTAAATGTGGACGGAAGATCTTCTATTCAAGGCGTGAAATTTTTCTTAATTCTGTGGAAGGCGCGCTCGTTGATACGGTTGATTTATTTCGAGTAATTCCACTTTAGCACGAAACAATATCAAAATTACATTTAAACAAATCATGTATTATTTCAATATTCGCAATACTTTACAAAGTACGTAGTTTATATATAATATTTAAATACTACATATTGCAAATCATAATTTGTATAAATTTTTCTACGAAGCTAATGTATCTTTAACTAGTTTTCTTAAAAAAGTTTTCTAATTTTTTTAAAAAAGTTAAAATATTGCAATTAATAATTAACAATTATTGCAAATGTTAAATGAATTATGCACTGCGGTTGAACAAATAATGATCTCAAAATATTATACGTTCCTTTCATGACGTTAACTACCTTTCAACTTTGCCGAGATTTTCAAAGACCTGGAAACTCAGAAGGATTTTCGAAACTTTGACAACTTGTGAAAACTTCCAAACTATCGAGACATTTCAAGACCTTGAAATTTTCAAAAAATGCTTTTAACCTTACATTTCACGCCCCGAATCCGTCCGGATACGATCAGTATTCTGTCGTTTCAATTAATTAACTGGCGACAGACGGCTTCCCAAAATACACCAAGTTGACGAAGATCCGTTAGTGAACTCCTGTCTAGCTGTCAGAATCCATCAACATTATAATTAATTTAACCATCAATAATTAACTCAATGATAAACGAGGTGCCAGTGAAATGATTTGTATGATTATTTATAATGACACACCAACCTGTCGTGCGTAACGCGCTGACTGGTGTACGCATCGGCTCCCAACAATTAATCATCACTCCAACAACAATTACGGCCGATTACAGTGTGGATCGATCGAGATATATTGTAATTAGTATACCGGCGGCGCCTTGCTGCGGGGTACAGTATCTGCAAAAAGTATATGTCGGTTCCCGTGGTGAATACATGATAAGTTCGAATTGGAAACCGCGAGTTTGTAAATTACTATATTGTGTTGCATTCTCTTTAATTTTAATGGGGTAAAAGTTAGTTCAATAATTCAGATATATATAGGTATTAAATTGGCAAATATTTCACCTTCTTAATTAATACATTATTTTTTGTAATGATTTTTAAGAAATTTATAATTTATATTTATTTAAGAAAAAATTATGTTCATGTAAGTTATGTATGAACATTATTCTCGTGCTGCATAATGTATGAGAGAATCGATATGGCGTATTCATACGTGACTTCTTCTCACATTCTGAGTACGCTCTTTTTCATTATTGTCTGCATTGAACGTATATATAGGGGGTGCACTTTCCATCGAAATCCGCGAAACTTCCATTAGACGTTGTGCAGCTTCTATCGGAATTCAGGAAGGGTGTCGATATGTCTGGGCGTAACGATTTTCTACCTGGTTCTGCTCGATCCATTCTGACAGCGGAATTAATGGTTTTCCCGGACGTGAAAGTGCGCAGGTCAAACAAAGAATTATTTGGGAAAGGGTTGGCTGCATTTTTTCACGTTGTCGGATCTTACACACCTTCGACTTTCCATCAGATATTGTCCCGTTGACCACCCTCACGGTGAAAAATTGCGGCTATCTATTTTCAGATCAAGTGGAGAGGCCACGGAAATTACATTTTTATTGCATTTTATTGCGTTGCACGAAAATATATAATACCACTTCTAACAATATATTTCATCTGTATTCTACGCCTGGTACAATCAAACTCTTGTCGCTTGAAATAATTCAAGTGTGCTCGTTACGTCTCTTCTTCATATAATATACCTAATATTATATTTCATTTATGAAATTGTAGCTTTTAAAATGTAATATTCATATGGGCTAATTTATTGATGTAACATAAAATTTCAAAATATCAAAAAAGATTACTAGTGATAAATAATTAATTTATAAAATATGTAGAACGTTAATATAACTTTTACAAAGTCGTTTATCTTTTGTTAAAAATTTGTTTATCCTTTTCTTTATTCATATCTAATTATTTTTTGACAAACAGTAAAAGTATATAAATTTTTATAATAACATTAATTAATTCTTGTTGTACGCGTAATTTATATATGTTATGTGTATTAAATTGTAATCAAAATTAAAAAAATATTTTAATAGCAGCATTTGATAAAGGGAGAATCGATTCATCCTAAATGCAAAAGTTAATGGCTTTCTTTGACGAGAAGGAGCATAGAACAAACAATGAATTACTCATAAAAGGAATTCCTACATCTTTTTTATATTTCACGACTTGCTTTTTCATTTTCGACATAATAGCATCCCCGTTGAGCAGCGGTGTGGATTCTTTTCGAGTCGATTACACGTGTATGGATATCAAAGCGTATTCGCGGTTGCAGTAAGTTTTGGAGGTTTTTGAATTAATTATCATATGTGCAGGTAGATGCATTACAGTAGCACGTGACTGTACATTGACAATCGGTATTTCCCGAATTTGTAGAATATTGTATTCGCCCTGCGTCCATTGGTACCCGTATGCACGGGCACGTTTCCAAAATTCGGTGGTTGCCGCGGTAAACTTCATATCTGTCTTCCGTTCCACGGAATGCTTTACAAGTTTCACAACCTGTATCTAGGTATCCTGAGAAACTTTAAGGATAACTATACTCTCGTGGTGAATTGATATAATAATTGATAAAAAGCGAGAGAGAGAGGGAGGAAAAGGAGGGGAGGGAGGAAAGTGAGGGAGGGAGAAAAAGAGAAAAGGTAAAAAAACTTTGAGAAAAATATAATTGTTTTTAATAATTATTAGCTTAAATCGGTTGCAGTACATCGATTAGTTACATTCAATTATTTTAAAATTTTATAAACTAACTAAAAATGATTTTGTTTTAATATAAAAATATATTTACATATTTTAATAATATAATATATAACTTGTCGTTTGATACCCTTGTCTTAAAAAACTTAAAATCTGTAATTTAATAAATAAGTGTTTCTCTTTATGTGCGTCTATAAATAATATTTACAATAATATTTTAGGTAAATTTTATCATTGCTTTAATTAAATAATTTCTGAGATTCCACAATTCGGAAAGGTCAGTGGCGATTCTAGGTCGCGATTGAATGTCATCATGAGAGATTAGACCCTAAAAATAATGGGCTAATAAATGCTGGGCGATACGGCTGCGACCGATTTACGCCGATGATGAAGACTTTCGCCATAGTCAGCGCTAGATTGTCGATAAATCAGAATTAAGGTTTAGGCACCTTATACGATCGATTTACCCAAACGACGTTGATCTAAGCATAGGGTCTTCGTTGTCAATAGATAAATCTCCGTTTAGACGCCGCCCATTGTCGGCGGATTATGTGCCCATAGAAATTCCAGTTGGCTTCCACACATTCAAGCGGAGACGTCGCCGAGATCGGTAGATTTGGATTTTCAATCGGAGAACCTGTTGAAGGCAACGATGGCTTTAAAGTGAATGATTTTGTGGGATTGTCGAACGATCTAATCGAAGTTATCCTTAATGACGGAATATTTTATTTTTTTAAATAAATTATTTCCATTCACAGATATTTAATATGCTTTTATCATTGGTATTAATTTCATGACTTTTATCGCGAATGTTGTTTCAACGTTTATACCAAAATGAAAAAAATTTGTTTTAATAAATAGAAAAAAATATTTTTTAATGAAAAATAAATCTTATCATTATCACATAAAAAGTTCTTAGGTTATTTTTAGATTAGGTTTAGATAATATTACGGAAAATGAAACGATTTAGAAAGAATTTTTTTTATTGTCATAATGACATTTATTTCCTCACGAGCTTCTCGCGTATTCGTTTAATATTGTATAACAATCCGGCCGTCAGGAGAGGATTCGCCTCTTCAGCGCACATTCGCACAGTCCTGCCCTCTTAATTTCCATGCCTATCCCGCTCGGAATTCTTGACGTTCTCCAAGATACATTGGACGAATTTTTCGAATGCCTGAAATCTCGACGATACGCCTACAGACATCGCAAACGTAAATAATAGATAGGAGCGAGAAACCACACGGTAAATAGGACGGTACACGACATGTCGCGTTTTCACCGTGGAACACGCCCCTGGACTTTTTGGATCATGTCCTACGCCCCGGGAGGCGAAACAGCGCATCCGCTTCGAGAAACATGAATCACGTGGCGCATGCAAATGAAAAGGGCGCGGGGGTGGACGCTACCTTCGAAAGGTCGTAAGTGCCGCGCGGCCTCGAATGAAGGAATGACCGGATGAGGAAGAGATGTAAAGGTAAAGGAGAATGCTTGGCGTACGCGACCCGGGAATTCTTTTTCTGTGGAACGGCTACGCAAGTGCGGCGAAAACGTTGTTGCGGCTGCCTCGGTCGCCAAAATTTATTACAGCGTCACGTTACAAGCCCACTCGGAGTAGAGAGACGGGGGAAGGGAGAAGAGGAGAAAGAGAAATGTAGCTTACACGGAGGTACTCTTGCTTTGCTTTTTCTGCGTGCATTCCACTACGCGTGACAGCGTATTTCAAGAACGGCTTCGCTCACTCTTAGTTCGCCCTTAAAACTCTACGCTGGATATAAAGAGAAGGCGGACGGTGGAATCGAGGTGAAAAATAAAACGTCGCTATAACAGACATTTCCATGTACTTACCTCGCGGTTTTCCCGATGGGCGGATACCGGCGTGCCAGCATCCGAGAGCGCGAGTCGTAACGTCTTCGTTTCTTTCCGACGTGCCGTTTTAAAACTTCCTTCTCGCCCCGCGATCCGCATCCTTGCCTTTTCAAGTCCAGTAGCATTAACATTTATATTGCGCCGCTTCCCGCTTTCTCTGATCCCGATCCACATTTTTCGGACAATACCGACCGCCCGCCGAGAGCTCGGAGCTCCATTCCATGCTCCATGGTCCTGAGAACCTTTTATTATTCTCGTGGATCGTGCCGAGAGTCACGACGAGCACACCTGGGGGGATCGTCATACGAATTTCGTCAGGTTGACAATCGTGTAACTCCAGGAGTCGATACTATATGAAATTCGTGTATAACCGCATCTTGGGAATTAAGAGGGAGCACATTCGGACTCGGTGCAACTGCTTCGATTTTTATTCCGTGTCAATTACCTCGATCGCGTCTTTATTGTGGAACCAACGGACGTACATGTATTCACCGAAATGTTGCTGATTATGAATGCATTTCTCGCTACTCCAGCTGCATAACAAGGACTGGAATAGTGATATTGTATTCATGGGATACACCAGCAGAATAACTTATGTATGTTCTTATGTAGGTTCTTAATAAATAATATTGATATCAATGATAATGGTAATTGTAACAGCTTACACTTAAAAAAGGTTTACTAAATTTTGATACATTTTTCTTTGAATACTACTACTAAATAAACATTTACTTATAATAAATAAATATTTACTCAATAAAGAAAATGATAGTTAAATTAATGGTTTTTGTATCAAATAAATATATACAAGTACCTAGTAAATATTTACTTAGAACTATTCCAACAAATATTTATTAAAATTTAGTATTTTTGCATTAATGATGAAAATTTTAAAGGCAAGATTTTTTTTTTACATCAATAGATTGTCTCGATAGGATATACTATATACTACATATGCTATAAAAGTAAACACGATTAAATAACGTAACGAAAATTGTTGATGAAGCGGTGATGACACGATCTCTCCTTTTCTTCGGATACCAGGACAACTTCAATCAACAAGATCTTGGTGCACTCGTACGCGCGTTGAAAGTCTAAACGCGAGCGCCGAATCTTCGGCGTAGAGCGTGAAGAAGATTTATGCCGGGCAATGGCGAGAAAGAAAATAAGTGTATGCACGCGGAGGGTGGTGAGCTGAGGAGGAAATCGAAGAAGGTCGAAAGGAAAGGAAGACGGAGAGAAGGCAGACGGTAAGAACTGAAAGCGAACAAGGAGAAGGAAACGCGATGATGGAGAACCGAAGGGAAGTGGGTCGGCCAAGAAAAGATGAGCAAACAAAATGCATTCGTATATCTCTGGCGTCTGTCAAAACAAGTGACGGTGCTTCGTTGGAGATCTTTTTGGTCGTCGCCTACCGCCTTTGGCCGTCGCCAGGCAATTCATCGAGCGGTCGATGTGTCACAATTAACTGAATCATCGAAAGTGATTGATCGGAGGACCGGTCAAACGTAAGAGCAGCCCTAAAGTGCGAGATATTAAATTCACCTGAAAAGGGCATAATATTAGGATAAAGAAAATGTGACATATGATTGATATGTGCCCCTACTACTGACATTGAATTATCCGTTCGTCGACTTCTCAAAGTCGGCTCAATGATTATTAATGTATCTCTTACGAGGTATAGGATTCACCTGGCTGTGTCATTATGTCGTTACTTGACGAAGATATGCTAAATGGCGCGCTTTCAATTGCACTGTACACACGTCGCATTACCATACGCGCATTTCATATCGCGCCTTACTATCTTTGCACGATGGGAATAATCTCTTAACGAACAACGTACTTTTGGTCGATGTGTCATGTATAATACGAATACATCGTGATAACGCGTTTTTGATCTCACCGCGTAAAAGCCCGATGTTAATCGGCTGTGTCGAACGTCTCCTTCCTAGCCGTAACTAATACTGACTTACAGCCATCGCGAAATTGATTCACTTTTAAAGAGCATCGAACACGATTCTCAATCATGCTCTTAAAGTTGAGGATTAAAGAGATTTTGCGACGCTTTCGTTCACGAGAGATTGATCGTGAACACGGAGGCATCGGAGGGCCGACCAATCCTTAAAGAATTTGGTCGTAAGCCCGGATTAAGTTATGATGATCGAGGACTTCTCTTTCCGTCCATTCACCCCATCCCCCTTCATAACGTGGCGACGCGGACGTATTGTGAGCATGAAGCGGATGCCATCGAATGCCTCGCCGACACACAGGAAGAATCGAAACCAGTTTCTCTTCGCGGCAGACCATTATTGTTTCTTTTACGAATCTAAGCGACGGAGACATACCGTGTTGGAGGAGGAGAGAAAAAAAGTGATAGGATATAATGGAAGCGACAGTGAGACATACGGGAGAAAAGCCATACGAAAAAGCTGTGGTTGGAGTTGAGAAATAATGGAACGAGACTGAACAGCGCGAAGATATCGAGAGGGGAAAAAAAACACGAGGCGGAAGAAATAAAACGCATCCGCGGTCTATTAAAGTCTGGACCACGCTGTCTGTCTATTACGTCTCGCCGGCGAGATACACACCTCGATTCTTCTGTGTCGGGTATCTCCGGGAGCAGCAACGGGAGACACGGTATTTACGTCTTATCGGTAACGGCGCTTCACTCATTCGTGATATTATTTCCTCGGGAAAATTACCATCTCTTATAGCGGGACGACCTTTTGGCAACGGGAAAAAAAAATGTCTACCCCGCCGTTGGTACGCACCAGATAAAACGTCAGGTATCCTGACATCGACGAGCGTTTTCGTCGCGTCGATATCGCAACCCGAAATGACGCGGCATCTTCTCGAACGTCAGAATGTTGAGGAGGGAGAGAGGCGTTTCAGCGATCGACGATAAGGATGATAATCGACGTCACATCGATAATCGTTGTTATTATATCTCGGCAATAAGCTAATTTTGTACCCTAAGATGATGTATAATTAGAAATGCATATTGCCATTGCGTTTTCGACGATCGATGATAGAAGCTGTTCACGATCGCAATCTGGAGCGATAATGGACGTGATGCCAGTTTGTCTGGAAAATCAGAATGGCCCAAGAAACACCTCAGGCAATTCTGTTCGCAAATGAGGTTTGCGTCGTCAGCGTAATTTCCACCAGAATCTGTGAAAACACTTTAACGAGCGATTTTTAATTCCATGTTTGAAAGACTAAAATAATATGGCGGTCGAATTAAAATTGAAGTATGAATATTTTCTCTGCAGATTAAATAATTTTAAGATATCTTTTTCAAGAAAAGTGCGATATTATAACTGAAAGTAATTATTCTACTTATTTCCAATGACATTAATAATTTTTATCAATAATTAATTTGTAAATTAAAACTTTCTTAAATCGAAAGTTGATTTAATATTTAAAAAAATACCGCTTACTTATATTCTTCGAGTTCTATATTCTTGAAAATGAGGAAATCGTATAGATATTTTATTCAAATATCTTTCAGATAAAGAATTAACTTTATTTATTAATATTAATTAATTAAGACAAAGTGAAATTTGATGCTGTTACAGTAAATTTTATTGTAATTGATTTATATCCCGATTTGTATAAGATACTTTAAATCGTGTAGGTATGTAACTTGGACATAATCCATTTTCTGAAATTTATCGCATTTATCGACATTGGATTTAACTGTAACGATTTCCATTCCCATTTGAAATATATTCGGTTCTCTCTAGCTCGCATTTTGCAAGAACACGCACTGATTTCGTGGGGTAAAATGTACGTACACGCGCACGAAGGGTGTCAGGAGGAAATTGTAAATAACGTGGCGCGGGTTAGGGGTGCATCAAAGAAGATGATGCACTGCGCGAATTTCATATGCAACACTTCTATGCCATTTAATCCGAACAACGCCGTGAGATGATTTAGCGCCGTCGAAGATATTGTGTCCGCCGCTTTTGAACATGTAAGCGAAACGTGCGATTTTGTGCGTTTTCGTGGAAAACACGGGAAATAGCGGCGAGTCCGTGTTGTCAATATTCGATGCTCGTGGTGGCTTCGCGATTTATAGACCGTCGTGTTGGCCGTGTCGGATTTTGCCGGAAACCAGGCCGATTATCCGGAGAAAAACCCCTGCGGTAGGCCGACGAGTCGAGGAAGAAATGAAAGCAAACAATTACCCAGCCGGCACTTACGTAAATGGCGGAGAACTAATTAACTTAGAATTCAGTTTTGTTCTCGACAACGCGAACTCGGCTGAAAAACTTCTGCGTGCTTACCGGTTAATTACAGGGCTTGATGAAATATCGACGAAACTTTAAAGCTTTCGTGTAATGCGCACACCATTGCCCATAATGATACGAATTGCTTGAATTTAATTTCTTGACTATATCTATTTTTAAATGAGATTTCTGTTGGACTCTCACCGTTTCTGTTGAAAATGGAAGTTCCTCTTTTTCATTGAATTTCATTTTTAAAAAATTCTCTTATTTCATGCGTTTTTTATCCTCATATTATCAAATTTATCTCATTTATATTTTAATTTTAAAATACACAATTTATCATTCATTAATGTATATTTATTGCATAATACATTTGTATTTCAATATTTCTACCAATTGTTCTACATTTTTAATGAACAAAAAGAAACAAAATATCTTCAATACTCTTTATACCAAATTATGTAATTTTCTTTTGTATAACAGTTTATTTATTCAACCATAATATATATATTTGCATTTAATGCATTATTTATAATAGTAAGATAGTATAATAGTGGCAATATAATAGTGATTTTTCAATTTTTGCCACAACGCTTAAAATTCGAATAATCCTCTTTATGTGCAGCCCAAGAGTTCTAAGATAACAAATATTATTCATGCATTCATACCACCATACGTTATAATGCAAACGACTTTATCGCACCCGCGCAAACGCGAAACTCTCGTGCGAGCAATACCGCATTTAGTTTTTCCTTTTACGGTAAGATCGTGACGAATCCGACGGCTCACTAGACTCTTGTCTATTCGAAGCCATGACGATATCGGATGTGCAGCTACCCCTTTTCTCCGACTCGATAACGTTTATCCAGCGTATTCATCGAGTCTTCGTGATTCTCCGACACGACCAATACCTCGCAGCACGAAGCCGGTTTTACGGGCAGCAGCCACATCGAGATGGGTTGTGTATCGAGGAAGTCTCCGGTCACGACGAGACTCCTCCGATCCTTCCCGTCCGTCTGCCCCCCTCCCTCCCCCTCTCCCCTCCCCCCT
>JAANIC010003045.1:906274-959514 GCA_017607545.1 Acromyrmex charruanus | reverse complement strand
CACCAAAATAATCATCATTCACTTTATTTTGCAAGTAAGAATAATTACTATTAATGTAATGCTACTTAACAGATAACATTCCTACCGCGAGTAAAATTATACGGACTCGATAAAATTAAGTGATCTTTCGTAATGGATATAGCTTATTATATGTTCACATTTCTCATTTAATTATACTTAATTGAATTAAACATAATAAACTCGTTCTCGCAACATAAAAGAGAAAAATTACCTTAACTGGTTTTGAAAAGACAATAAAAAAAATTGCATTTTTTAAATATTAATCTTATAAAATATGCGAAATGAATACTCAAAGTTTGTATTAGAAAAGAAAATATTTCATAGTAAACAGATATATATGTATACGAGTTTAATCTTTAGCCTAAGTTTTCCGCTCAAGCTTTCTTGTTAATGATTTCATTCAAGTTAAATGTTGAACACAAGTTTCTGGGTAACTAAATCGATCTTTGAGTCTTTCTTGAATATCTCATTTCCTGCACGCTACATTTCCTGACTAGACGTAATGCAAATTAGCTATAAAACACTAAATACTTTGTCATTAAAACTTGCTGCCGTCTATAACTTTTTATGGTATTTTCGTTGAATCGAATTTTTGTTACTTTTATGAGATAATATCTAACGTAAGTAAGTTTAAAAAACATTAGAACGTCTATAGAGGTACTATATTAGTTGATTATCAAAATTGATCGTTCAATTTTCATAGAACGGAAATGCCTTGCTTTTAGAAACGATCGACAAAGGGTGAACGTGCTTCGAGCAACTCAGGCTCTTATGAAAGGAACGAAGTTCGCGCAGAATTAGCTTCCGTTTAATCGGCCTCCAGCGTCATACACAATAGACCAAAAGTTATAAATGTTCGCAACTGATCGTTCGCAACTGAAATGTAGCTCCAGCAGCTCTTTCAATATATCGCGACGTGATGTATGAGTTCGTATTTTCCGGTCGGATACGATGCCATCTTCAAGCCCCGAGTCGCAGTTTGAGGCGTTATTGCCGCGGCGAAGCAGCCCGTTAAGAAGGGTCTCGTCTTCGTGGCTCGCCGCCGTTAACGACGTCGTTACGCGTACATCTACGGTCCCACCTTCAGCATCTACATTCGTATAGGAGACAGGCGGCGCGTAAATGTACATATGCGCACGTGCTGCGGCGGCGGATGCGTAAACTTGCGGTGGAACGAGCTTTTCACTCTTGCCCAAGACATCTGGTGACCACTGAAATTACGGCCTCCACTCGATCGGCGTTTCCGCTTCATCAACGATCGTAAATCAGGATTAAAAGATCGTCGCGAGTCGAAGTAAATCACGTAGCGTCGGATTCTTCGAAGGGTTACTCGAACAAGTTCGGTAAGAATGTCTTCCTTCTATCGCCTTTTCTAGCATATCAGTCTAGCAGGCCAGGTTCGAACCTATGCCTATCTTTCATCGTGATCATAATTTATTTTTCAAGTACAAATATATACGATGTATAGTTCTATTTTTTAGTAGTAATTACTGATTTATGAACCATGAAAAATTGTTTCACAATTATTAATTATTATTTTCTTTTTATTTCTCTCATATATAAAATATGCAAATATTCGTTTTTAATATACAAAAAAATCATTCCATTTTCTTGTCTTAAAAATTGTAAAAATAAACACGTACCATAAATTGTATAATTTGTTTTTCGAAAATATTATTTACATATTATATTACTATATAAAAATCTGTGCTTAATTAATCTAAAAATTAAGTTCTGTTTTTACAAAATATCACACATATTAAATGCAAATTTTCTAGTAAAGACTCAATGACAAGGGCGAGTTTTAGGGTGAAAGGACTACTTTTAAATAGTCATTAAGTAACACGAAATACAGACTTTAGGGCAGGACTCTAAAGAGGTGTGACGGACAGTTAATGTTCGCGGTGAGCTAAAAGACACGTTCGCGAAGACTGGCACAGATCAAACAAAACCCGTTTCCCTCCCTCTTGGTGACAATGGAACGCTTGTCGCCGAACAGCGAACACAGTCACGTTGTTTGTTTCTGCAAAACGATCCACTCCTCGCGTGAGTTACGATCGTCTGGACCCGCTCGATCCTCCTCGGATCTCAGCCACGGCAGCGTGTGAGGTCCTGCAAACGATGGAACTTTGCTATGCCGACACGTATACATTTAACTCGGCACATTATTCCCAGTAAGTCCTAGTCCATGCTTCCATAAGCTCACTTTCTTCGCCTTCAACACCTTCCTCTTTGCGGCGTCAAGGTCTTAACTCATCGTTTTCTTCTAAGACCATGAGCTCATCGTTCTAATTGGTCATGCGATTACCACTCCCTGTATTAGATAGATGCGAATATTCGTCGTTAAAAATGAGCAAAATCCTTAGCAAAGTCTTTGATTTTTTTATGATTTTGTAGAGAGATTATATTAAGATATTTGGAAAACTTCTTTTTTTCATGTATGAACATGCATTTCTTTACGATGATTTTTAAATCATAAATTTTCAGTTATCGTTAATTGTTAGTTTTTATTATCCTGATTAACTCGACGTTCGCATTCTATCATTTTCTTTTTTCAAAGCAGTAGGTTCCTATATATATAATTCTATCATTTTAAAAGCAAACAACTATTAATGAAATATATTATAAAAGAGAGTTATATTATCTTATATATACACTGACAGTCTTACTCAATTTGTACAAACGAAAACCTCAAAGTCAAGGACAACAGTAAGATTCGTCCATCAATCTAGAAAATGGCACATTATGAAGGAACTGTAGTGCTTCGTCATTGTACATTATACATGGATGGGAGTAGGGCTTCTACTCCCATGCATAAAATTTTCAGCCTAGAACTTCAGAGAGACATTCTCTATGGTAGACATGCAGAAGACTGTGTGCGTGCGTACGTCTTGAAGATGGAGCCCATTATGTAGCTTGTACACGCAGTCTCAGGTGCTCTTTGCTCTTTACTCACCTTTTTTGTTTGCAAGCCTGCCTGCCGCCATCGCATGACGACACCAACGCATCAACGCACCTTTTCTTTGACTAATGCCTTCGAACGATCGTCGCTACCTCGTTTTACTTTCGCACGTCTCGTTAGCACGACCGGCAAACGAATGGCGTGAATCCATTTGCTCGCTGCTTGAAGATTTCCTGTTCAACGATTATTACCCATCGTTCTTTGTCAGTGATGAAATTTGCTTTAGATATTTGCGATGTACAAGATAAACTCGCTAAATTCTTTGCTAATATTTATTGCGCAATATGATATTTACATGAAGATAGGATTATCATAACATGATCATTTTTCATTATGCGTATAACTCATTACTATTCTATATCAATATTTCCAAACTTTTATTTAATTTTACATTTTTATCACAAAATATTTTTTTATCAATGTTTTTTTCATAACATTTTGTAATATTTAAATTCTTTTACATACGTACCGAATTTGCGCGTAGAAATTGATTTGCATGCAACAATGAAATTCTTAAATTGACGTTTTGTAATTATTCCGTAAGACGTGATAAGCCAGACGTTATTCTGTACACAATAGAGGCAGTATGCTCAGCATCAACTTGGTCTCACAAACTCCAGTTACTCCGAAATCCACGTGTAACTTCCGACCGTGCACTTATGCACAGCGGAATCTCCGTCATTGCGCAGTGCTCTCATGAAAGACGCGTTAACCCTCCCAGACGACAATGGTCATCCGTTCGCCGAAGCGCTTCGTCGGAGACGCTTCTGCTGAGGTCCGAGAGAACCTAGTGTTTCCTGTCTCCTCAACGGGCTATCCTCATCCTCCCTCAGCACTCAGACGGACCAAGAGTGCTTTGGGATCCCTCGTTTTCCTCCCTGTCTATCCTTCAAGCTCCACGGTTCCTCCCCCCGAGCTATTCGTTGGTACAGTGTATCCCCCTGTGCTCCAATTACGAGAAGGAATGCTCATTTGGTACGCGACGGGGGACCTATAATGGTCAGCAACCACTCGAAACTATTATCGACCCACGAATTCTCCTCTAAAGCATGGACGACGCCGTCCGCCGTACCCCCCCGAATTTTTAATCCGGCTCCGCCACCCACCGACTACCAATCTCTTGGAAAGCACTTTCGACCAACGACTGCGTCTTGCACGTCGGTGTAGACGGCTTGCATTTCTTATCACGGTGATGGTGCACGCCACTGAAGTGGAAACACCAATCGTGCGATGGAGATTGCGATGCTAACCTCCGGGAAAAGCCTTTCTACCGCGGCTCTCTTCCTCTCCATCGTCTCTCTCTCTCTCTCTCTTTCTCTCTCTCTTCTCCTTTCTCTTCCCCTCGCAGTCTAGATGCACGGATTCTCCCGTCTTGCATATTCGATGTCTCGATTCCAGGGCATTAGGTCCACCAGTTTTGCATGATTAGATGAATGTTTTATCGTGATCGTTACTCTAACATTATATGTACAATATGTGAGAACTGGAACGTTCTTGTTATAAAATTTTTATAACTCCACAATCATACTGTTTTTTTATAAAAATGGAATATTGCAGACCATTTTGATTTATTCTATGTTACTAATTCACAACTACAATTATACACATGTACAATAACACTACTTTAAAGTCAATTAAAATATAATATTTTTAGCCTTGTCAAATGGACGATTCAAACATCCTTCTCGATGCACCATAATGATTTAGTCGCTACTTAAAGTCCTACTTGACACTTATTTAAAAATGTTAATAGTCATGCGCGAATGGAAACCGAAGATGAAGTACAAACATCGGCCATTCAAAAGAGGAATTCCTCTTTCACAGCGCGACGTGGAGGACATACTTGTCGCTTTGGTAGCGTGTAACGAACAATGGCCCATTTCGACAACAGGATGGAACAAATTGGTAATGAACGACGCTGTGGATGCCTCCGCTCTCCCTGCTCCGTCTCTTTCGTCTTCTTCGTCTTTCTCTTCTTCCCCTAACTGTGAGGCAATTCCGACGCCTCCGTACTTCAGGACGTGTACATGAATGATTGAGACGTCCACGAGTGGGTATTGCGCGCCCAACTTGTATTGGCTCGAATAATAACAATCTTTCACGTACTCATTTGCTCGCGCGCATGCACACTGATGCACGGTATCAGTGACGTGCATGTGCGTGTTAAACGTCCGTGAAAGTTGACGCAGCGCGAGAAATAAGGAAGTCGTATAATTCCAAAGCTGCAGGTGTCGTAAATGACGGTTTAATTCATTTTCAGAAATTGAGACAAGTGGCCATGCTGGCCATATCGTGATCACATGTGACGTTATCTCATCTCTGGCTGGTATTTTTACTAGAACTAAAATGTGCGATGTTTCATATATTACTGAGTGACGCTAATGTTTACTAATAAATCCTACGAAGCTGTTTATAGCGCGCGCGTTGATCAGACACACAAGTAATTTCTGATAATATAATGAATAAGATTATTATTTGAGACATTACAAGTGTCTGTTATTTGCGACATACATTTTTTATAGCAACTCATTTTGTAAAATGTATAAATGTTATTTGTGACAATCTCACAGAAAGAGAAAAAGGGATAAAAGATAAATCTTGAAAATCTTATTGGTAAAATATGCATACATTATTTTTAAATTCGTAGATTCTTAATTATTGTGACCACATTTTAATTCTATGAAGTAAATGCGCTCAAGCAGTTGAGCAAAGTAGTAATTAGTGTATCAAATAGGTACGCTTCAATGCTCCTATTGTCTCATGTCTTTCGAAACAAAAGTCTTCCGTTTACAATGCGCCTGCATGCAGGCTCTCTTATCTATGTATCAGGTACATGCTTGTTCACGAATATACTCCAGCTTCGAAGTGGTGTACACGTATATTGTTGATACATACAACAGAGAGTGAGCAAACAGTTTTCTCGTGTTGCCCTAAAGTTGCTGCTTGGCGACGAGAGGCCCTTTCTAAAGCGAGCAATTCAATTACCCGCAACTCCAACTTCCGTCCTTGTTTCCAACCGAACTGCGTGCGAGTACCGATATTCATGAGAGGGAAACGCGATCTAAATTGTCTTGTACCGCAGAACGAAGGATGATTAACAAAATTGCAATGTACAAAATGAAAACTCGACCGACCGGAGAAAATGCAGTAATGAAACGGCGCTGCGCGAAATTGTTTACCAATTGTCGCTTATAGTTCACTGAATGTGGATATTGTTTTGTACAATAAGAATAATTCCTTGACTTATACTAACCTTTTATTCAGATCTTTTCCAATATTTTTCCATATAGATAGAAATATACATCATCACGTATAATTCTATACCTATATTTCAAAATAAATTATTTATATTTTTTCACTTACAAATTTCATTGCAGAAAAGGCGTTGCTATTTGTATGACTTATAATATCATCTAAGATCTTTTCACCTTCTTGTTTCAACTCGTTCCCTCTTTCTTCTTCTTCATATTCTTTTTCATGCTCTGTCGGTGTCTCGAGACAATTTCGGTCCTCTTTAAACGCTCTCATTCAAGACACGCACACATCGAACACATCTAAGCACGCGTCCACTTTTATACGTACAAAAGGGGGACGTGACGCGGCTGGATACGCACAATCAGCCCGCAGTGATTGAGGCATTCAAGGCGTGGGCACGCACTCTTACGCGCGCTTACGCACAATTCACTGTAGGATTCTCACGCTCTTCGCGGGCTTGGTTACATCGTGGCATTGAAGTACACACACACACACACACACACAACATATTACTACATTACAATCTTATAAAAACAATTATTACGAATAAGTGTATAATATTGTAAGCCGTCAATTCATCACCTTTTTTTGAATTGACACAATTCTTTCACATTTCGATAATGATTGTACAATATTAATTAGAAATCGAATTCTAGCTGAGATAATATTTTTGCAATAAATTATTTACAGCTTTCAAGATGCTATTAGCATCAAATTATTTACATCTTATTAGCATTAATATTATTAAATTGCTTGTCAATTAGTTGATGTTATTCATTTCGGCTGATTGTGTTTTTCAAGACCGAAAATGATTTCAGCGCGCAGCTTACAGAACTGAATATACATTCACATCGAAAATATTGTTTAAGCACTAACAGCTTAGATTGACCCCTCGTTGAGGGTTTCATTATTATTCAATTACGTATTTACATTTGCGATTTTAAAGACACTTTAATTAATTAGAAAAATATACAAATTGTCGACTTACATCAAACCCAGCAGCAGTTATTAAATAATTTTCAATGTGGTTTTATTATACTATCCAAGTTTGTACAGAACTCAGATTTTACTTTACATAATTGGTAAGAATGCGCAACGTCTGGCAATAAATTACTTGGGACAGCTTTCAGTCTCGAGATGGAAAGTTCGTGGGATTTACCTGCGAGTGACAGTTCCATTAACAAATTTGCACCGGGACCTCGATTTTGTCGGTACGTTTTTTCCCGTGGCCTATCGCGCAGCATTTCGGCGGATGATGGTCTCGCGTCGCGAGAGTTTTCATTGAGCGCGCGAGAGGTAATCTCTCGGCGCGGCGTTCCTTCCCTTACCTCTAACTTTAATTACTTCGTTTCATTTTAAAAGGGCGAGTAATTAGGAGGTAGCGACTACCTTCCTCCCGTCCATATCTTCCTGAACTGAGTAGAACATCCGAGCATCAAATCCGGCATCCCATTCTCTTCTTAAAGATAGTCTCGTCTGGAAGTCGCGTATCTCATCTTCCTAAAGAGCGCCGATCTATTTATTGATAGTACCTACCGCGCCGCGCCGTTTCTTGATGGTCGCCAGATTAATCGCACGGTCATCTATAGCGGTTACCCCACCTTCTCCACTTTTATTAACTCCGCTGGTTCTGCCCTTCCAATATCACATTATTGCACTCCGCCGCCCGCAGCGTCACCGTAACACTCGAGGACGGTTGCTCATCTGGCCTCTCCTTTTTCGATTTACCTCCTCGCTTTCCGCCTCCTCGATCGTCGTGTCTCCATGGCGAGCTCTCTCAGCCTGATGCTTTATTTCCACCTGCTAGGATTGTCCACAATGCGCGGCAATAACTGAGAAATCGACGTTTACGTTGATATCCCGTGCCGTCCACCCACTCGAAGTCACGACAAAGCATCGTCTCGACATTTCTACGCCCGAGTCACGTTATCGTCCCGATGTGTCCCCTTAAGATTCGATACATTACGATATTTCGCCACGATATCGATATATCCGCATTGAACCGCGTGCAGCGTGCAGTCTCCTTATTGTCGTCGCGACAGAAATAAGCTCGGAAATAAGGTTTCATTTTGTGTACATAGAGTCCTGCAAGTATATATACAACAAATATAGAAGCAACGATGACGACGACATGTAACGAACATGAACGAAGTCTCTAACGTCAAGTATCATTAAGATATCAGATCAGTTATTTTAGAAACGAACATAGAAATTTGTGGCGACACGCAGCCTTGAAATATCGAGGTTAAAATCTAAGTCCGCTGTAATATTTTCGAGCACGACCACTTATTAGAGCGCAAATAGAAGTTTATTATTTAGCTCATTGAACTGTGATAAATAACTATTATTACATATGTAAGCCGATATTTTAGGTAGATTCAAACATGCTCTTTACATACCTACGGTAATTGTAAATTTTGTAAATTATTGAAATATGTAGATTATAATCTGTAAATCTGATCTCTATATATATTTATAACTTTTAATCCTTTGTAATTTACAATGTCGTTAGCGATATTTTTCGTTGAGTAAAGTCGATAGTTTTATCTTGGCACAGTAACCTCAGAAATAACTTCGTGCAATCTCACTCGTAGCGGAAGAGTGTGGCGTTAACTGTTAAAAGGAAGTCGGAGAGATAGAGAGAAATTCCCTATTCCCCAGTTAATTTAGCAGAAATCTGATGGCCGCGACCGATGCTCGTTGGTCGTCACGATCTGTGCATTTAGAAAACTCATCTTCCTCCCCGCTGTGTAATTTTGCAATTTCACGAGATCCACGCGACGTCCTGAATATCAAAGTGGTAGAATTGCGCGGTGCGCACTGAAGTATGAACCTAATAGCCACAGCCGATGTAGTTCTTCGGTAGTCGCTGCACGCATCTCCATCTATTTCTATTAACGTCGGCCACACCTTGCCCGATCTAGATTACCCCGAGAGATGTCTTCCTTGTCAACATTTGTTATTGCTTTATATCTCGACTTGTATGCCGTTCCCAACGGACGTCGCGTCGTTACGCGTCACTGTATGTCGTACACAGTTGCAGCTGGCTTCTTTTTATTGTCCGATTAATTGCGATATCATACCGTGGGATAGAATTGCGATATACGATAGAACGCGACGATCCATTGCTGTGGCTCATTATGTCCCCGCAGGTGGAGATCTTTGACGCGCTTTAGACTAGACTCTTACCTAACGCGCTGTTTAATTTCCTCGGCCCTATTAGTAAATCATATCCGCTTGAGTAATAGCCATGAGGATCTAGCTGAGAGAAATTCCTTCGCGCGGTTATAGACTTTTCCCGGAGAGAATATATAATCTTTCTACGAAGCCCGGAGTAGTTACCGTCTCGAATTACATTATGGATGAAGGAGACTGTAGGAGGATTCACCGAATTTGTCAAAAGGGATCTGTAGATCTCGACGGTGCGGATAAAGTTACCATATGGTACTCGCATTATGGTTGATGTGTGCATTGTCTGAACACGTGCGTTGCACTGATTTTTGCGATCGAATTAGATATCTCGTGTATTAAAGTGTATGTAAACATCATATGTCTAGAAATCGAAGAAGAAAAATATTTTGACCGTCTAAAAATGTTTTGATCTTATACGTATATATAATTGCTCGCAATTATTCTTATATAATTATTTGTAACTTACTCTTATATAATTATTTGCAGATTATATTTAGATAACTTTAAAAATATTCTAAAATATTTTAAAGTGTGTAAATAATTTACCGTATAAGAAAGAAAAACTGTTGCTTTATGTTGCATATCTGAAATTAAATTTTTCGATTATGTACTAACAAATTTGACAAATTATTTATTGCGTGTACAATATTAATTTTCAATGATGCGGGAAATATTTTGTTAAAAATAATTCGCACTAATTGACTCCGATAGAAGTTCCAACGTAGAATTTTCCTTGTCGCTAGTTCCCAACACAATTTATTCCGCATACTTGGCGAATCGGGCGTATCTTTGAATTAAGTTACAGCAGCCCCGTGTCGGTCGGTGACAAAAGGAAAGGAAGGACCAGATGCTACCCGGCAGGGGAAGGTCTGTCGCGTTCCTCGTGTTTTTATAGTCGTCGCCAGTCCACACGCCCGCGAATCCGGAAATTCTCTTCGCGTAAACGAATTAAATCGGCTCGCCTATCTGCAAGGAAGCGCTTCCGGGCTTCCGTGGAACGACGCGCAGGAGATAGAAAGTTGCTGGAGGAGGGAAAGAACACGGCTGTGAGGAGCCGCATGCAGGCGAACGACGGCGCGGCGATGCGAGGAACCGTATTCCGTTGAGTTTCCACCGAGGATTAACAAAACCTCCCAGGTTGAGGTCCATTGTCTCGCCTCGTCCTCCTTCGAACCTCACCGCGTAGTTTCTTAGCTAATTTCTTGGCGCGTGCTGCCGTCTGCTGCCAAGAACAAGGGTAACTGCGTGCGAGCGAGGGAAATAGAGAGAACGAAGAAGAAATGCAGTACGAGAGGATGAAGGTGGGAGAGGTTGTTCACGGGGTTCAGACACCTCGCGGATAAGGTCGAAAAGGTAATCAAACTCTACCCTACCGTGGCTATTAATTACCGCCTACCGCTTACGCGACCCGAATTTCAAAACTCGTCGCTCTCAGCGTGTACCTACGCCGCGTCGCGCCGCCGCATTGACTGAAATTCGAAGCTGCAAAGTGCAAATATCTCGACGACGACAGTTACGCTCCTACGAACGTTTGAGTTTCTAATCTGTAATCTTGACATTTCGTTCTTGAACCTTGAGAAATCGGAATCCATAACATAACGAGGATGTTGGAATAGCATATGTTCCATACGAGTGCACGATGTAGTTGATTGCAATATTTTATTAAGTAAAATTTTTATTTGATCATATAGTCATATATATTAATATAATATGACATAATTTTAGATTATTTTTAAAAATTTATAATCCGAAATAATTTCATTACATAATATATTTTTGACACACACTTCAATTATTATTCTTCCCCTTAAACGATTTCAACGATACGTAAAACATTTGTAAGATATTAAATCATCTTGTTTCTTTACCCTCTATTGTTTTACATTTCCATTATTCATGCTTCTTGTCCAGTATATCATTATTCAAATGTGTCCTGCGTTATCTTAGTCTCTGTCTCCGTCACTCTATAATTTGTTATTTCTACATTCTTACGTAGGAATTCATTCATTTTTCTTATATATTTTTTTCTTATGTACTTTTTACAATTCTTTACCGCTTTGATTTTAAGAATTTTTCGTTTGGAACATTTTTTTCATTTCTATTCTTTTTTCGTCATCAATTATCCTTTATTCGTTCTTCTTTTCTCTTTTCTTTAATAGATCTCTTGCAACAGCAACGAGTATACGCTTGTAGACTTTCGTCATTTCAATTTCATACGCGCCCGACAAATTCATGCGTCGCGACGGCTGATCCCGTTTACCCTTAATGTACGATCAGCATGGTTCGTCGGATTCATATATCACGCTGCAGCATCGGGAGCCGGGATCAAGTTAACCGTCCGGGTCGTTGTAACAATCGTTGAGTGCGTCGCATAAGCGCCTTACGGTGTGTATGGCATTGACACACGGGGTGCAAGTAACCGCGCGCCCGCTATTGTTTTCGGCTTATAACCGCCCCCTGCACGCATTGCGCTCTCTTCTTCTCCCTCCCCTCTCTCTCTCTCTCTCTCTCTCTCTCTCTCTCTCTCTCTCTCGTGCACGATCCCGTCTTTTGGGGTTCCGACACAATGAGAGACGTTCTACGTTCCCCAGTGCCGTCTGGCCTCGTCAGGAGAAGGATAACGACGAAGTTGATCCTTTCAACGAAGTCGAATCGAATAGAAAGATCTCGCGTTCCAAGTGCTATATATACCTTGCGACTCGATGAGAGCAATCGCACCGCTAAGGATTTCGCTCTTGGAACCTACTGGCTCGTTATAACGGTCCAGTTGGTCGTTCGATTAACTGGAAACCAATAAGGACCGCAGAACGACAAGGAGCTGGAAAACGCCTCTAACAATAAAAGTCGTTTCAAGATCGTTAGAAAGAAGGTAAAGGGAGTTGACTCTGTGGCTAACGGGTATCGCAATTCCTTTTTTAGCAGAACTCGTTGCGAGTGTATTTTTCATGACGGCGATCGATCTTAGACGATTATCAACGTGGACGTTTATCCTCCAGTTCGCGGGAAATGAAGTTTATAGAAATATCTGTTAATTCAAATAGCCCGAGAAATCAAAATAAAAGTTTTTTTCTACATTTTATTATATTATTAGAAATATTTTTTTTCCGTTTGTAAATAACGTGTGAGAGACAATGAATTAAATAGCAGATATAAATAAATTCATAATAAATCCATTGTTATTTTTATTTTAATGTGAACATTTAACTGATATATACTTATATTTATATTTACATTGAATGAATTATATTTATATATTATAATGAATTATATTTATATTTATATTTATAAAAGAATTATTCTTTTAATATAAATATATCATATATTTACATATACCGTCTGTTTTAAAGAAAAGTGCGCACATTTGGATGTAGTCAATATATTATGATTAAACTAGTTTATTAGAATAAACTTTGTAGCGAACGTGTTTCAGTATAAATATAAATATTTTTATATACCATACATATTCAATATAAATGCAAATATTTTTATAATCACTGGTTTCATCACGAGAAGCTCTAAGAAAGGAATGTCAAAATAACGGGTCATTTTCGTGGCACATTTAAGCACACGTATAATTGAATTTCGTGGCATGATTCTGTAATATACCCAGTATACGTGGGTTTTTTAAACTTTATTATCGGTAAAATAAAAAGGCAACGTTGACGATGGTACGCGCTACAGCTGCTCTCCTACAATCGGTGCTCCATATTTAGCGACGAGATTCAACCTCTTGTGAACACCATCAAAGGAACACGCCTTAATCATTCTCCCCAAGTTTTCGTGCGTATAAAATTACGATAATGACGACCAAGTTATAATGATACGACGACATCAAACGTCGTAGTGTTCCTGATGATTAACGTCATTAACCTTTTTCGACTGTCGATGTTAACCAAAGTTTGACTCGGAATGAGGAAGAAGCTGAAATCAACTCGCACAAAAACAGTGGAGTTATACATCATAACATAGAAAATCGAAGTACAGTTTTAGCATCATAATAAATTATTACGTTGCTGAATATGAGTTGCACTAGACAACTACAATGTAAATAGAGATCAATTTAACGGTAATCATTGCTTGATTAACCAGTAACTTATTAAAAATATGATAAATTTTTAAATATAATTGGCAGAATAATATTTATACATATGAACTTAAAAATAACATGTAATTACATTATGAAATTGTATAATTATTGCTTTAGTTATAGGTATTGTTTACAACCATAAATTATAGTACTCTTAATAAATGAGCATTACAATGATGGTATTTTAATCATTAAAATGTCACTAAATTAACGGGCTATTCGCACGAATGTCCATAGAAAATCATTTTCAGCGCAATAGTAAGCTAAACTATTCAATAGGTAACTAATCGCTAATGATGCTCTCTGTATCACTTGCAAATCATTCTCTACATTCAGCTCGTAAATGCGCCAATTATTACTCTTGATTGCAGTATTCTAGTATACGCTTACTTTTTAATGAGTTTAAGATTGTTAAGTGAATGATAACTGAGAGATTATTCCCTTTATTATCACGGAACCATTCATGATATAAGTATTGTTACCATTATGAATAAAAATATTGAATGCACTTTGTACCAACACAAAATTTTCTCGATTGCTTGCTGTTTACGGAACATTATATATGTGATTTTCTAATATATAATATAAAATGTTACGTTCATTTTATTCAAGAATTCCAGAATACATTTACACGAATAATGGTTGCGTTATTATGTAGCACAGCTGAAGACAATACATCTCTCTTCTAGTAAAATCTTCACTTCAACATTCTCCGTAGCAAGTTAACGCTATTATATGCGGCATTTACTTGTTATTATACATTCTATATTTTATGTTTCTCTACGCTTAATCTCTTAAGCAGACATGACAAGTATACTATGCCACACGCTGTTAAGAAACTATTTACAATAGCTTGCGAATGAAAAGGATTTTTGGGTTAATTCGTTAACATATTTAGCTCGTTCATATTATTTCCGAAACATTGTAAGATCATCCGTATAATTATTCGTTAGATCTTAACGAGGTATTTAATATTAATCTCAGTATCATTATATTACATTAACAAATGATAATGTTTAATTTCTTAATAAAACAGATCATAACGTTTAACTTCTTTACAAAAAAATAATGTTTAATTTTTTTTATTTCGAAATATGCAAATAAGATATGCAAATAAGATATGCACTTTGTTACATATAAACAAATAAATTACCATTTTAACTCACAAAAAACATTTGTATTAATTCATGATATCTACAACGAAGTTCTTATTATTTATTTGAAAACTCTTTATGTAAACTACTTTATGTAAACACTATTATTAATTCTGGACATCTCTCACATATTCAAATGAGAGGATACTGAATTACAGTCAAGAATCAAATCTCAACGTTGCCCGAACTTCGTGCAAATTACTCGCTGATCGCCTCCGGTACAATGAATAATTTGTATAGAATACGAAGGAACTGAACCTAATTCCTAATTTCTAATAAAAATTCTGATTTAGTTCAAATCTCTATCTGAAGTTTTGAAAAAAAATAAGATTAAAGTATTAAATTACGGATTAATGTAGTCACATTTTAACATACTTTCTTGTTTACATTTTCCTACAAATTATTCATAACTTTGCTTGCTAAAGAAAGATATATAATATCAAATTTGTTTAATAAGTTATATATTTTTATTTTTAAAAGATAAATCGTGTTTGATTGTTCTAAAAATTAAAAAAAAGTTTTTATTTAATTTATTTTTTACTTTGTAATTCAATTCAAAGTTACATCGTATCTTAAACGCGAACTTCCAAAATTCAACGTCAGAGGAAATGTACGTACTATAGATGTAACAGGTACAAACTGTGCATTTTCTGATTTTCTGATCTTAGCATTTGTGCTCCATTAGAAAGAACTAAATCATCAGTATTTATCTTCAATACTTTAGAGAGACAAAGAGAGAGAGAGAAAGAGAGAGAGAGAACGAGAAGAAAACAATAGGTAATTTGAGCAACCTCATTCTTTCTAAACCAATAGTGACAACTTCATAGGCACTCGCAGTCTATTCTTATTATATCGATAGTTCGATCGATTACAGCATAATTTCTTATTTTCGTGTTTTTAGCACACATTAATGATGCATTGTTGCACCTGCACGCGATGGGAGATCGCATTGTGCCCAGTGTCGCGCGTCGCACGCGCGTGCGGCATGCGTCGCATGTAGGTACTATAGGGTAAACCAGACTTCGCGTGGTATAGTCGTTGCGCGCGCGGTACCGCCCGATGATTTCGCGGCGAATTAAGCGCATAGTGACGTCCTACGACGACCGACATTATGCAGATTCGTCCAGCAATATAACGCCGGGTTTAGCGCCGCGCCGTCAGCGCGTCACAGCCGCGGCATAAACCCCGCGGAGTTATGCGCTATTGCAGGCAGTTGTGACGGTGGCAACGGTAGACCCATATCACCGTCGTCGCCGTCGTCGCCGTCGTCGTCGTCATCGTCGTCGTCGTCGATGTCGCCGCCGACATTCGCGATGCGGGGCACGAAGGACCGTGCGGCACTTCGGCAACGAACCGGCATGGCAGTGTCGCTGGATCCCGGCTCTCTCTACCTGCTCCTCAGATTCCTCCGCTTTTACGAGGCGAAAGTCATTTACACCGCGCGATTTACGGCTGCGTTTCTTCCACCCTTCTCCCTTTACCTTTCGCCCCGAGCCGGCCCACCGACCGAGTATCGATGCCACGACGAAGGACTTTACTCCTCGAACTCGACCTTTCCTCTCGGCCCCGCTCGTCGTGCGATGCACCTTTCTGTTCGCGCGATTATCGACCTTCGACGGGCATTGCGCGAAACAGCCTCAGTAAAATGCCGGTGTGAAGTTCTTATTAACGCTCACCCTGTGCGAATGGGAGACGCAATTTCAGGTGAATTGAAGTTTGATATCGTCTATTGAAAAAGGCAACTTAGCTTCCTCTTGAGGTCGCATTTTAGCGTTTACCTGAAACGTTTCTCTCTTTGAACATGCGCTCTCCATTGGCACTTTGGTCTCTTAAAAAAACTTATTTTCCACAATGTTTTCTCTGCAAATTTGATTCCGCTGATATGTACCTTAGAGTATAGCAAAAAGTACAAAAAACATTCGAATGCCTTTATAAAAACAGTAAAATAATATATTGCATGTTTTTTGAACTAGCAACAATATATTTTTATTAATTTCTTTTTAGAACACAAGTTCGCTTTGCGAACGGTTAAAATTCAATACAAGAGATACAAGGTTTATTATGGCGAGATATTAATAATTTACGATTGCTACTTTCAGGACGGCAATGCTGTTTTAATAATAAAATATTGTTAAAAAATAATGAAAATATTTTCAATTCTGCCTTAATATAATATATATATATAAAACTATTTTCTATTAATTTAAAAATACTTTACATTTGTAATAATTAGAATAGTCTTTTTGCTGTCATGCTTTCAACTTCTGCTTTTCTGAATATTCGTAAAAATTGTAGAATAAATTCATCATAAATCATAAAATGAACGACGAAAGACGATGCGAATTTGGTTTCAACACATAGTGAATATGTTCTGAAAGTTTTCACTTTGCAGTGTATTTGGGAAAAAAGCTTATAAAAAGATAAAATATCGCTGATTTTTAACGTATGCTTTCGAATGTGATTTTATTTCAATCAATATAAGTTTTTTGAAATATTTCTACAGAAAGCAAAAACTTAATCTAGTATTCTATGTTTACTGATTTCAGAAAATTTTTTGAAGTACCTATATTGTTGTAATTTAATATATTAAATTGATAAGCGATTATTGTAAAAAATGATTTCATTCCATTCAATATCTCCTTACAAAAAAAACTTTGAAATCTTCATGAAAATAATTTCGGGTTATTTTAAGAGAAGATTAATTTTATTATTTCTTCACAAATAGAATAATTTTACTAAAATATCTAAAAATTTAGCTAAATATAGATTTGAAAATAAATTTGTTGGGTCATCAAAATAATTACGTAGGACGTTCAAGCTGATTACTAAAATATAAAAATTTTTTGCAACATTATGCTTGAATATCTCATATATATAATTATCTTGATGGGAATAATTATCTTGCCATCAAAATCTATTTCAAATCTGTATTTAGCTAAATTTTTAGACATTTCAGCAAAATCGTTCTTCCTGTGTTTCTAAATATATACTATAAAAATCATGTTTCTGCAAAAATTTTATCGAAATGACTTTAAAACTGCGAACAAATTCTGCCAGTATATTTCACCATATTATCAACGGAATCAGGTCATATTAGGCGCTTTTTTAACACAGTAGTTTTCACATTTGACATAGAATGCACCGAGCACATTTTGCTTTACATCCACGGCTCAACCGTTAATCCGCTAATCGTCCGCGGATCTCGGACCTACGCCACGCTTGGTTCTCGTGACATTTGTTCATTCGTAGAACGGTGGTATAAATTTTACTTTGGATGTTATATTGCGCGGACGATCGTAGGCCGAATCGGTTAAGCCGGTGGGTGGAACAAATGGGATAGCGGCGTGAAACAGCGTAGAGGAGGGACCGCACGTCATATAAGATTTCCGTCATGAAACAAACAACCTCCGGGGCACGAAGCAACCTTAAGCGAGCGTCTAATCATTGATCGAAGCCGAATGTAAATCGTCCGCTTCGTTTGTCTTCCCGAACTACACGGCAATTTGCCAAGGCGCACCCTCTTGCCCACGATCGTTAATGAAATTTGAATCTTTAATCACGCGTCATGTGCTTGTCTCCGGCGTTTAACCTGCAGCTACGTTGTTTTGCTTCACACACAAACTTTGGCGATCTGCTGTGTTTGTTAGCAGCGCACTTTTCCAAATGAACGGAAGCAATGAAATGCCAGAATTGCTGGGGCTAATACAACTTGCTAATTACTATGGTTCATTATTATCGTTACCGTTTGTTTAACGCGCAACCAATTTACCGAGTTTTTGCACCGTGAAGTTACAGTAAAGTTTGTGAAAAATGGCAATTAACTGTGGACACCTTTGTTTACAAAATAAAAGAAAACTTTTGTTTTCTCGGCTTATAATTAATTTTGTACTATTCACGCGTTGTCCTTCGATACACATTTCTGTTCAGCCACACAACGCAACAAGCCAAGAATGAAAGAGGCAGAGGCAATACGTTTGCGGAATGTGCACTCCACACGAGACAACTTCCCGCTATCTATCTTCCGAACAATTAAATTCGTTTACAAACGGCCCCGCGCTCCGGCGAACGATTTGTTTTTAGATTTTCTACCCTGAACTTCCTTTTCCCTCTGCGAAGTTTCTTCAATTTCGCTTTAACCACACGGTTCGGGCTGATTGCGGAGCGAAATACAAACTCCACCACGGATTCTGACACAAACGCTTCGAGACCCCGCCGTGGTCGTAATCTCGAACGCAAACATGGTGTCGAGTTTTATCTCCGCTCGCGTAGCCCGCAATAAGGATTTAAGGCACGAGTTCTGGGACGCTCTTAAGCGAGATCTTTCTCTTATCGCGACGCTTTTAGGTGTCTCGCGATAGAGAGTTGGACGCGTCGTTGAATTTTTAAAACGTCCGTGTTACGCGCCGGGCGCGTTATCGACAGACACGCGATAATCGGATCAGAACTCTTCTTCGAGTTAATCCCCATACATCTTAGGTGACGCAAGGACGTGACAATCTGACAGTGCCTCCCCCCCCTTCCCCTCCCCTCTCTCCCTGCTTTCCCTTTAGAAAAAGGAAATAGAACGGGTGGGAAAAGGTCGCAGGTCT
Organism: Acromyrmex charruanus; assembly: GCA_017607545.1. Taxonomy (NCBI): domain Eukaryota; kingdom Metazoa; phylum Arthropoda; class Insecta; order Hymenoptera; family Formicidae; genus Acromyrmex; species Acromyrmex charruanus. Next base: position 940,254 of record JAANIC010003045.1, on the reverse strand, counting down.
TTCTCAACTTTTCGTTGGCGGTCACGCATCCGTCGCACCTCTGATATTAATTATGGGATAATCCCTTTGATGTGGGTCCCTCGGGTTACGCTGCAACTCGGAGGACACTACGCTTCCCTTCTTTTCACGACCTGCACTTGACGGGGGAAACAAAACGATATTACGCGTCTTTGTCGTGGCTTTGAAACCCTAAAATCGGAAGTCGCGTTAATACATTCCGAGCGCGTTGACATTCCGCAATTAACTGAGTGTCCTTAATTTAAAAGCCAAGTGCGTTGTAAAACAATCTGACGGGAAGTTTGCATACGTAAACGATGTTTTCCGCTGCTCTTTTTACAACTGAGAAACGTTTATGTCACGTAAAGAATGGAGTTGTGTGATGTTTATTAAAACGCAAGGAATTTTTTTGTATTTACGTAATCTCGTTTTACCATGTGTTATTTGATCACGAACAAATAAATATTTGGTGAGGACATTTCAGTAATTAAGATGAAATGTACGTTTGAAAGTCATATAAGTCGATAATTTGAATTTTTACAAATTTCCTTTATTCTTATAATCTCATTTTATCGCGTTTTATTTGCTCGACGAAAATAAATATCTAATACTGAATAAAATTTTAATAATCAGAATGTACGATATAGCTATATCTACAATTTGGATCATAAAAAAAGACTTCTTTTATTGGAATTTATTATTAATTTCTCGCTAACTAGATCGTTGGTAATCCTTCAAATATAACTATACATCCGTTTCTTATTCCATCGGGTCAACGAGCTTATTCTCCGATACGTTAATCAGCAGACACAGTTTTATACAGAAGAGTTCCGAAGTGCTGTTCGCCCCGCGAACAAACAAATACGTACCCCGGATGTGTATCCCATGGTACGTATATTTCAGGCGTCTGACTGAAATTTGCGAGTAAATATAGGAGTTCGGTGGTCTGTATGCGACACTAACGAGCCGCCAAACTTTGTAGTTTGTACTCCTCGAAATCGCGTCGTTGATCGCAGGTGTAGCGCGGGCGGAAGGATCGGATGGAAAGAACGCTATCCCTACGTTCTTTTTCTAGTTGAAACTTCCGAAGAGAAAACGTGCCGCAAGAATACCTGCCAGTAGTTCGCTCACGTTTCGCCGAACGGAAACGAACGATCACTGTGTGGATGCTGATCGTTTCGACGAAACTGTACGACTTATCGCGGCAATTAGAGACCAATTAGTGGGCACCTGCGTCGACTTGCCGATCGCCCTATAATTGTCGACCACCTCGTATCACATTGGAATCATTTGATCGCTGCGTAACATCGACCGGAACTCACGTCGGCGATTACGTGATGTCTGTGAATAAGCGTGACTTTGTTCGTTACTCACTCACGCGCGGCAAAACGTGTCGCGCTAATCTAAACGCGAATAAATAATGTCATTCACCGTCACGACACACGAGAAACGTCGCGCGCGGCTTCGTGCGATTAGGAAGGCGATCGTGAGAGCTGCGCTTCGTAGGTAATCATAGGCGATAAAAAATACGGAGGCGAGAAGTTTTTAATCGGAACACTCGAAACAACTTAATGCTCGCGTTGCGCACGTAAGGTGCGTTTTGAGTCGATGGCTACAAAAAAATTTAACAAACGGAAAGCTTGTAATTAACGTAAATTTAAAAACACGATCCTACAACACTAGAATCGCAACGATTTAAGCTCCTAGAACTGTATATGAATCACTTATGACTCACATTACTCTTCGTGATTTTTGGATAGGTGAATATAGTGGTGAGTATAATAAATAATATACTCTTATTAATATTAAATTACTATAATTTCAAAATCTACGTATAGCCATAGTCAACTTTTTGTTACACATATAGGCCCAACTTTTCATTGTCTGATTAACTCATGATTAACTTGGGGTTTTACCTAATAGACTTCACCTATGATTACGAATGAAGCTCATTGGATAAAACATTAGGTTAAACTTAACTATAAATTAATCAGAAAATAAAAAACCGGGCCATAATGAAATAAAAATAAGAAGCACGCTGGTTGAATATGACTGAATATTATCGTACGAAGCGTATATTCTGCTTTTCCACAGCGGACAGAGGAACGACGTTCAGTTGTCACAAATAGTGTCAGAGTTTGCCAGAGAAACGATGAAATAAAATAAGAATAAACTTGATCTTAACATATTATTATCAATGGTGGTATCTGAATTACTCAATCGTGGTTTAACGTAAATTTAGATTTTTACAAGGGAAAGTTGTCATCATAAAAGTAAAATTACTTATAATTAATTACTCATCATTATTTATAAAAAGTCCCAAAAATTTAAAGCTTCATGTACAAATCCAAATTAATTAGAAAGAAAAGGAACTATCACACCATGGGTGAAAATGGCATAGCTGTGATTCTAATTAAGCGCGATACAATCCGAAAAGCAAGAACCCGATGGTCCGTCAACAATCACGACACGAAGCTGGCAAAGTAGCGCGTTCATCGCGGTTTTCATTGGAGTCGACTCTTGCCAGACTTCCGTCGGCAACACGGTTCTTTCTCATCCGCGGTAAGCGAGAGCCCGCATCCGGAGCCGTCTACACCGCGGAATTATTTAATTTTCAACTGACTCTTCATCTCTGCGCTGCGCCGCGCCGGAACTTTTCACCAGGATCGTTAGCGTGACTCGTAGACTCTTCGCCGGATTTCCAGGCAACTGAATAAAACTCGCGTCGCTCCGCGCCTCGTTGAGAGGCGAGCGCGAATACGAGTTGCAACGCGCTCGGACGGAACGATGGATGACACGCCGGCGGGGGGAAAGAGGAAAACATCTTTATAACGCGTCCCCAGATAGGAAAAATGCTTCTAGAGGATTACCGAGATGTTCCCCCGAGAGGAAAAGAGGTGGCAGGTCACTGTGCCTTGATAATTGGACGCCTCGTTACTTTTTTCCTCTTTCTTGCTTTATCCCGTAGTCTATCTGCCTTGTAGAAGAGATTCCAAGCATCTCGCTCTTAAAACCGCAGCTACCACTTCCCATTATGTATCTCGCCTGGCGACCTTCGATCGGCCACTCGAATGCACCACGAACGAGAAAGTACTTCGTTAGCGAAGGAAAAAAACCGGGATTCTCCTGATGCTTGTTAGTGGCTTCATGTATAATGTGGGCAGTTCATAAAATTGTGTCATAGTTATTTATCGCGACTTTCGTTAAACCTGAACAAGCCGCAGTTTTTCGTGCGTTCTTGGATCTTCGCGCATTTCGTAAATCGTTTGTAGATAAGGTAGATAAGATTACGAGAAGTGTCGTGAACGAGTACTTCTTGCGAATCTTTAAAAGACTCAAGAGGTCTTTTTCCTTCTTCAGTCGTAAACATTTTTTTCTTATTTAATCACAGATTGGCGTTCGCACTCGAGAATCGTTGTATGTAATGCATTCAGCTGTTTGCTGTATAATCTTTTCAATTTTTCTTGCATATCTAAATAATGCATATCTAAATGAAATTATAATGAAAAAGAAACATTGCGTGTGTATTATATATATATATATACAGGGTGTTAATTAAGTATGTTGCCATACTTAACGAGAGCGATTCTTTGATTTCAAGTAAAAAAGTCTATATAAACATGTATCTTAAACGGCTTAGTTTCCGAAATACAGGTGAATGTTCGCAAATGTTTGACGAAACGGTAAATTGCTTTAGAGATATCTTCCTACATAAATATGCTTAGTTTCACGTGAATTATCATTCGCACAACTGTAAACAAAGTAACAAAGTCAACATTAAAGTCACAAAATAAAAAATAGACTCCTCCTTACCAGATTTAAATCTTTTGGATTATTTCCTTTGGGGAAATCATTGATCATCTCATATCATTGGTTTATACCACCTCAATTGAGAATGAGAATGATTTGAGAAATCGAATAGTTTCATGCGAGGCAATACGTAACACACCTGGTATCTTTGAGTGTGTACGTCAATCTTTGAGAAGAAGGCTCGATGGCTGTATCATGGCGCAAAATGAATATTTTCAACAATTCATCTAATTGTTTTATTTCATTAGGAGAACTGAAGCCTGTTTTTGTTTTTCTGTTTTTGACTAGTTTTTGATTAATTTAAGCTGTATTTCTTTCAAATAAACATTGATTATTACGTTTAAATTTTTTTATTTCGAAAACTAAGCCGTTTAGGACATATGTTTATATGAACTTTTTTACTGGAAAGAAACAAAGAATCGCTCTGTTGAGTATATTGCCATATACAAAATATACTTGCAAAACATTTCGCAAAAACTTATGTACAATAAAAGTATTTTGACGTGCGTCGTTTCATGAAGCTGCAGGCGCGTTTCTGTATAATACTACTTGTATTTTATAACAGTATTCATTATGCTCGCAGCACTTAACTTTCGCCTTATGCACGAATTTTACGCTTCTGCAAGAGGGTCCGCTCGTTCCTCGCGGGCCCGGTATATAGCATACAAGCGGACTCGGTAGTGCGCGTTGCCGTAAAATCTGCTCGTTAAAACGACACGTACCTTTCGACGCTATATATCATCCATAAAGTCAAAGCTGTAACGGTTCCGTTCTGCGAGCACTCGCCCTACCTCGAAGAAAACGCTGAGCGTTCGATTTCTCGACCAAACTCTGACAATCTCCGCTGGACACTGGCGATCGCGATATCTATTATCGTCGCACACGCTCATCGATTATATTCCGGTCGCCGGCATCGATCAGCACTTTCGTAACTTTCGGCCGCGCTTACAGTATCCGGCACAAACACCCTTTAGCAGAATGAGACTTTTGTCTATGGGACTTCGACACTTTGTCAGTGTCGTTTCTCGATTATTACGCTTCAGGTCGACACGCCAAATACTTAGCGGGGCGTACAGGATGTCGCGGGACACGACATGTAGACGCCTTGTTAGCGTAAACTGGTGACGAAGTTGGCGAAAGGTATTCGACTAACGACGCGCAGGTATTTAGATGTCCACGGAATGCGGACGTTCCGTCGGTTCACGAGAGAATCCAGCGTGTTGTTTGTGAAACATGCATTACTGAAGAATATTATAAATGAAGATTCAAAATATATTTTTGGTCAACAAGAACAGTATCAGTTGAACGATCTCAATATGATAAATGGGAAGTCGTGCGAATAGAAAATACTCGCTTTCTTTGAACTACTCGTAGAGAGTTTGATTTATTAAATTAGGTTGATTACATTTCAAATCAATATGATAAACTAGTTTAATTGGTAACTTGTAGATCAAGAATACATGTATTTTGTGCTTTTATTTATATAACATTCTCAATAATGCATATTCCTAATTTTAACAGATCTTGTTTTGATTTTATTAGAAATATGATCTTTAGAAAGTTATTTAAATATTGACATTGCATAGATATTCCCAAATTGAGTATTAGATTAGTACAAATAGATTAAACTAATATCGAGGAAAAATGAAGGAGAAAATAGAGGCAATATGATAAGCTAGAGGGGAATAGGAAAAGGATTCGAGTTCGCGCCGTCGGCGTTGGCCCCGCTAAATTTGACTGGCCTTTCCGTCTGACACGTATGACATGTCCACGTATGACGTGAACACACGGATAGCCCGCTGGTGGTGGACAGTGAGAGCGAATTGCGGCGTCTGTGGGCAGCACACGTGCGCAATGGTCTCTCGTATCGTCGTCGTCGCCGTCGTCTGGGTTATGAAATATCACAGGGTCAGGTCGGCTACGTGTCACTGCAAGGGACTTGGACGCGTCTTAACAAGGCGAACTCGAGCCACCCCCTCGAATTCAGAGAGACGGTTCGTGCTCCACCCACCTCTTCTCCATAAGATCTATGCGATCGCCTCCTTGTCCTTCTCTCCTCAATGGGATGGTGACACGTGATAGTAGACCTGGTTGGAAACGAAGACTCGGGGAGGACAAGGGAGAACAAAGACTGTGCGCAGTTAGCCCGAAGCCACTTCCGATCCCTTAATTGAGAGGCTCGTCCGGATATCTACCCTCGTGGATCAGGATCTTCCTGTTCTCTCCTTCTATCGTCCTCTTAGTTCACTATCGATCTATACAGACGCACACGAATGTAGCTATCTAATTGTCTATCGATTCTTTACTCTATTTGTCTCCCCGTCTCTATCTTCTTCCTCGCTCCGTAATTTCACGGCGACATCACCGTATCCTTTCGTCGACACCTCCGTCGACACATGTATCGTCTAGACGATTTGCTTCATGGCTCTTTGTACAAAGTTCAAACGACGCCTCGATGAGTTCTTCGTGCCTTCTCACAGCCAAGAATCTGCACTCTGTGAAGGAGCGCGCCGCCTCGTGTCGAAACTTTTGGTAATTACACGGCGGGAGCTCTCTTGTGGCGAAAAATGTCGCTACCTCGTTAATATTTAACGAGTCGTTAATCACGTCCTGGAGCGACGCCGTGACGAGTGGTTCTGTACGCGCGTATATTTGTTAACACTTTCTTTGGAGCATTTCCTCTAACGTGTTTCGGACGTGGTAATAAATTGCTCTGCCTGATGGCTTTAAGAATAGCACGGGGATAGGATTAATGTTACATATTATAGTATATCTCTGAGATGACTCGTGAAAAGTTGAAGAGATATGGTAATACGTTTTTATACCAAAAATGATGTAGTATATAGTTGCCCATTTATTATAATACATCATAAATAATCAATAATATAAAGAATGATATATTTAAGAAATATTCCGAACGTAGTTCGTGTAAAATATAAGAAGAGAGAGAGAGAATTTAAATATTGATAATATTTATTTAATTTCTTTAATATTTTACGATTTGTCGACTGATATTCCTTTAACTATTTTCAGAAACGAAGTTTTAAAAGGCAATCAAACTAGTTCATCGTAGTTGATTTGAAGTGTGATTAGTCCGATTTAAATCAAGCTTCATAGTGCAGAGAAAGTGTGCATTTTCTATTCGCACGACTTCTCTTTGTTATCATATTGAGATCTTTCAATTGGCACTGTTATAGTCGATCGATGCCTATTAAAGACTCAGCTCTGTTCAAACGATTCAGTGACAGGAAAGTGGTTTACAAAATTGGGTCACTTTACTATTGACAACGTTTGACGTTTTAATATATCTCCAAATCTATTTCTAAAAGTAACTTCGAATAATGGCAACGACAATATTACTAATATAATATCACATAAAACTGTTTAAAGGTACCAGAATAAATCAAGAAAGGTACAGAAATATTTGGAAATCAATATTGAGAAGCTAATCAACAAAATGCAATACACTCTTTTTCTTGTAAACATTGTAGAAAATGATATGAAATTATAAGGTATGAAATGTATTTGCAAGAAGTCTTTAGATCCTTATTTGGATCGTTAAAAGAAACAGCAAATATAATTTTCAATAATCTGAAATAATTGAGAGTACTCACGTATTTCTCCAATGGAACATATTTTCATTTTTACATAGGAAATGAAGAAAACGAAGTTGTTGAAAACGATGTTAAATCAGTTATTCCCGATTTTTGCTTCCACATTATTATTATGTTACACAAGGATTCTTATTGTATCATAAACTTTATATTCGAGATTAAGGCACTTTTCATCGACGAATTTGACAAAATGTCACGATTCAATAAGTCAACGAGGTGACGCGATTATCGTAAGCAACGTAAAAAGAAGGAGCATCAAACGAGATGGCTGTGATTCTGCTCCTTCTCTCTTTTATTTCACTTCTTTTTCATGTCGTTGAAAATAATGGAGATCGAGGCAGACTCTCGTTCGAGCGAACGAATATAATGGTGGATTTTAAAAAAATTCCACGGTTCGGATTGTACGAAGTAACGAGGACCACGCCTGTTTCCTCGCGCAACGATGGATCAGCGATTGATCATCGTCTCGTAAAAATCGAAAGCAATGACCTGCGATTGCCTCGTCTAGATCTTCACAGAACGATTCGAGGATGTTACGGATTGCGCATAAATGTTACCATTGATTATATGCGAGAATAACGTATGAAAATCACCGTATGGTTACCGGGTGGATGATAGAAATGCTACAACAAGAGATATCACACGCACCTGTTCACGGCGACCAGGAAACTTATTTGCTGTTACAGGAGAAACGTATAATTTTCAGAGTTAGCTGTCGAAAGTGGATATTATTATTATTATGACAAGTAAATGCAATGGATATATCGATAATTGGTACAAGGCAAAGGCGTGTAGATCGAATCTTTTCAATATGCGGCTTGGAATTCACAGTAGGACAAGAGAAATGGTGGCAATTAAACGCAGGTGTGTGCATAGCTACTCGAGTCGAATGTTGTTGCATAAACATGTATCGATAGATGCGAAAATTTGTTATGTTAGAGTTGCAGAGGGAAGTGATATTTATTGTTCGCCCGACGAATCCGCACTGTGCCGTAATTGAAATAATGATTTACAATCACGACGAGGCGAGGGAGCGCGCGAAGAGAGAGTTTCTTTATTTCCTCGACGTGATAAATAATCAGATAGCGCCGATATCTTGGATTAGACCAGATTATCGCCGAATCGTCGGCCATTATCACTGGTTCACCATCAAACATCGGCGCGTGGACATTTATCGGCGTAGTTAGGATTTATTATCGCGGCCGATGGCAGACATTTTTCTTCTACGCTCGACGGCGCCCTATCTTCGGATTCCCAATCGATTCCTTCGATCCCGCAGGATCTTCACTCTTCGTTAAGGGCACTCGTACCGTGCCGGATCGTCGCATCGAATTCGCTGTCGCCGTTAATCCTCGTCGCTGATATTTATTCCGAATGTAATCGGAACGAGAGGCAGAGACACGACTCGCTAACTAAGTGTCCCAAGACGTTAAATCGTACCGCCGATTCGCCACGGAGGGCCCTCCATTACCGGTGCGCGAGTTCCGAGCGAATTCATCGCGTCTCAACGAACAGACCGTCTCAACGAACTTCAGAAACAACGTTTTAATGGCCTCAAAATTTCCGTAACTTTATTATCGCAAATTGGAAGGCTATTCAATTTATTAACTGCAATATATGTTGATCGAAATGTGCGAGCAATCTTAATAATTTTACTAAAAATATATTGAAATTATTAGGAGAAAGCTAAAACAGTATGAATAATGTAATATCATTTAACTGGTTTTTATAATTAGGAAACAATACTGGATCATATTGACTTATCACTATTTTGTTATCGTTAAATATATCCCTTGTTGTATGTATGCGTCGTTAGTTCCTGTACGCAGTATTTGGAACGCAAGCCACAGAGATTAATTATCGCAATCATTACGATAATTGAGTTAACCAATAACCAGTATGAAACACATTGGTGCGGATAGTGCCCTTGCGTGCATTGTTAAGAGCATTGATATCATAATTATAGCAAATTTGTTTATCCTCTTTAGAGATTATCGCGCTCTACGTTTATCCGCATTTACCTTAATGTGTTCTCTAAATAAAATATATATTTATATGCCTTAAATCAATGCTCGTAATGAAAAACAGAAAATGCAAACATTTAAGAACTCATTTTTAAGTATAGCAACTCATTGGCACAGTTTTAGAAAATGAGGCAAGTTCGTTACGCTATTTTTGTCCGTAAGTTGTCCGCAAGCTATTTAAGTTTAGCGCTTGCTAATAAATTTCATGTCAGTTTTTTATGAAACAGTTCACCAGCACCAGTCAGTAGCCATCGATGAGCTGAAACTTATGCTCGAAAGGAACGAATATGGCTTTACGTATGTATACAAAGTGCTGTTGTTTGAGCCTCAGAACTATCCGCTATCCAAACTATCCAGTAAACAAACTTAACGAACTCATTAAGCAAACACTTAATCACCATCTAGCACGTTTATTAAGCTTAAAGTACCTGTAGACTAAGATAGCGCACAAATATTAACATAAGTAAAGTTATACATAAGTTACGTAAAAACATGCTTGAAATTTTTATCTGCTTTTTACGATAAAATTTTATAGCAATTTAACTTATAATGAGTTCAGTTAAATAATTCCATAGTGATACTAAATTTTATATATATTTTTAGAGAAACAGCACTTTACATTGATTAATTTTGACGATCTGTGTTAACTGATATGTGGAAAACTGAATGGCAATTTATTTATATCGATACCGGATAATTGAATTATGGCTTATTCGATTGGCTAATATCTCGAAACTCTTCGAAATCTGAATTATATGGAATATTGACCTTCGATGTACCCTGATGATTCATATGAGATGTTCATAAATCGTTGTCCTGACAACGATTTATCGGTATGAAATAGTATCAACAATTGCAAAGCGTGACAACATCAAGCGTATCGAAAATTTGATTAAATGAAAAACGCCAATGAATCAACTTAATCGAAACAGGTGACAACACAGTTATCTATATGATTAACAACTTCTATTTGTAATATATTTTTCGAGAATTACGATTTTTTGTCTTTATTAATGTTGAATATACTGTGCTTAAAATGTTTAAACCTCAATCGTATGATATTAAAAGTGATGTATGTAATGCAAGTTGTTTGGAAATCTCATGTGCGTAGTCAGATATACGATATACTGCTACTATAAAAATATCTATTATCTGATACTCAGAAAAGTCTTTTCCATGTATGTGCTTATCTGTCAGTCACTACGAATACATTTGAATATATATTTTAGTCTCTTTGTATCTTTCCAAAACTGTCATTCAATTTAACTTTGTAGAACTGTTTATGCTTTTATATAAATTGCTTATTCTATTTTTACTTGGCCATATTTTATCTACAGATGATTAACGATCAAGATATCAAGATACCATAATGATCTTTTACAATATATTTCTAGGTTTTAAATAATTTTTGTAATCAATCTTTAAACAGCCATTTAAAAATGATTTCAACTGCAAAAAGAGTTTGATTACATTAATTGAAATTTTGATTGAAAATGGATAAATGATGATTTTCTCTTGAATCTGTTATAATTCTACACTAAAAAAAATATTTTAATATAAATTATTTGTCTGAATAGTAATAACTAAATATTTACTAGGTATAAAAGTATATTTATTTAGTACAGAAACCATTTATTTGATTTAACAATAATTTTTTTGTATTGATTAAACATTTATTTATCGTAAGTAAATATATAGTTAACACTATTCAAATAAATATTTATTAAAATTTAATAGGTACATTTTTTTCTCGATGAGTGGAGATAACTAGAATTCTGATTGATATGATTAAAATTTTCATCAATTTTCAACCAGAAATTTTTTTCAGTGTAAGAATGGAAAATTGTATACATATACGTACCTAACAATATTTCGAAAATTGATTGAAGTGGTTGATTGTGGAATATTCACGTTATAATGATCAAATCGTTATCACTTGACAGCAAAAGAGTTAATTTTTCCTAGATAATACTTTCTACTTCGTAACAGTGAATATCGCAAGAAACTAATGGTAGAAAAGAGGTAAAACGATTATGGCGGTGCGAAGAGTGCGAGAAAAAGAAGGTCGAGTAGGCGCAGAAGGAATGAGAGGGGAAAAAGAGGCAAGGAGTGGCTAAGGAAGTCGAAGAGAAGCGAAAAGCACGAAACTCGCATTTCCCTAAGTATAACGTATGCTCTTAATCCCGAAATTTATGCGAACGGAATTAACGCTTGCACTCAACTCTCCGCTCGATTCGCCCGCAACAAGCTCACATGCAGTCCGCTTGCATATCCGCGAACGGTTCTAATGCCGTGCAAACGACGGTAGCCCGAGACCGATATCCAGCCGCAGTTTTCGAACGACACGGTGTATTCCTTTTGATAACCGAGAATAGAAGGGCAAACATCGGGAGTATGGGGAAGTGTATGGAGGCCGGTTATAGGCTCTTATCGGGATTTACGACGCCTTCGAGGCACACTTCAGCTATGAGCGGGAATGCCAAGAAGGATAATATTTTTGTTTGCGAGCTCTCGTGAGAATTATACACTTTGAGCGCTATCGAAGAATACCTTAAATCGCGCAGAGGCTCTCAGCCATGAAACATCCACGAATTCATTGACAATGATTTTGGAAGACCTTAATAGAGTTAAAATATATAAACTGTTAAAGAAAGTATAAGAGAATGAGAGAGAAGATTGTATCATATTCGTAACGTTCCATTCTTTTTTATATTTCACTTTTATAAATATATTTCACGCTATAAGCATGTACGAGATGCTTTCTTACTTCATTGTATGCTTAATTTGATCGCTATATATTAATGCATTTATGATATCACTTTTACTTTATTACTAATTTACTGTTAAATTCATTGAAAAGATATCCAATGTTACTTTAGCACGTTTCTTATTACAATCATCCTATAATAAGATTAATGGGATTAATGGGAGAAAGCCGAAATGTCTTTCTTTTAGGTACAGTGATGTAACCGTAACCCACTTTCGCAAAAGTGAGGAACGTACATCCATTATCAGAGGGTGAACTTACGCGATTGACGTATAATTAATCTTCGCGAACGTCAGAGTGTCGGCGCTGTTTGATGTATCAGGAATTTCTGGCGTATTGGCAGTCGAAGGAGTCGATGCCTCGCGCAAGGATATCGGCTCCATCGCTAGCCGTGGATTCTGACGTACCGTGGCGTCTACATGCCTCTCATCCCTCAACTTTACCGTACTCCTTCCGCCATACACTTCAACGTATAAAGCGAAAAACGCATGGCCGCACTCGGGAATCGTCTTGCTGCGTTAGGCCCTTCCGAGGGGGACAGGAGAGAGTTGTATCGAAGGGCGTCGCGCGAATGTCGTTGTGTACGTTACCGGATCTCATAAAGGGACCTTTCGCGACAGACGGCTGGTTATTCGCCGGAGATTTCGTAAAGGACTTCTGTAGTCGATGGCCCCGGGATGGTGCGCGCTCCCGTCGTCATCGTCGTTTGCTCGTTTTTCTCAGCCTCCGAGGGCAAGCCCGGCCGATTTACTTTCGATTGTGCTCTTATTGATCGACCGAAATTTCATTTCGATTACGAGTTATTTCGACCGGAGCCAGGTTCGTTTGACCTACGATGATTCCCCCTTGCGTTTCCGTTTCCGTACAATCGAACTACTATATACGACTACTACATACTTATAACTCCATTTTCCATTTTTTTCTATTTTCAGAAACCGATGAGAGACCGACGTTCGTTATTCTCGATTCTAATGGAATGAGGATCGTAGCTCGTTACAGCTATGATCAATAGGCAGAGTTACTCATATCGTTACGTGCATGCATATGTATGCATATTTTAAAGTACCTCCTGGGTGACAGAATGAGATTTCCTACACCCATCTCAAAGTTGCCTTATGCAAATTCATTTATCTGCATTACAAATGTATTACATGGATTGTTGCATAAGTTTCTATATTAAAATATACTCTGGAAGTGGAGAGCATTTCTTGTTATTAGAATGGTGAAGAAGTCTGTTTCGTTGGTTAAGTATATTACATATTTAAAAGTTCCAGATTAATTTTATAAATTTGTTAGACTCTTTCTTTCTTATCGGAGTATTATAATACTCCAAAAGTCTTTATGTTAATAAACGATAACCACCGTGACGTTGATAATGTTCAAATTCGCGAGCAAGACTGATGTATGAATAATTTTCGCGATAGGACACGCGTTACGAGATTGTGAACGAGATATAAAAATTTCAAGCAACGTGCCCACGAGGAGTTTAACCAATCACGTTAACTTAAAAAGTGAGCATACGATATTGCGAGTAGCGGGAAAGATGTTTACTTGACATAAAAAGTATATTACCATGTCTCGATTACTCCCAGCGGTGTGCCTGAGTACGCAGGTTTTACAGGCAGCATGATTGGTTAACTTTAATCGCTTCCTGTTTAAGAACCTAACTTCTCTGAATATGTATATGAAGATTTTCATCTCTCTTGCAGAATAAGTTTCGAAGCGGCTCCCCGGTGATTGTACCAATTTTCGTTTGTACCGAAACTTGTTATTTCTCTTTCTGTTCAATTCTGAAATGAATTCTCAATCATGAAAATCAAATAACACAACGATTAATTTACATATATAATTTCTTCATAAAATTCTTTAATATTATTCGTATACGATTGAAAATTATTTTAATTATTGTATATAAAACAGTATACAAAGTATAAAATTGACATATCGGAACTCTGGCACTCAGTAGTTCGATAGTAGTTTTTCTTAAAAGTAAATTAAAAATATGTAATAACTTTTAATATTCAATTTTACGCATTGACACTGTAATTAGAATTAATAACACTGCAATTGAATTGTTTGCGGTGTAATAATTTCCGGTAGAAGTCCTAGTATGCTGATATTGTAATCGATAAAATGTATTAGTAGTGACGCTGCAATGTGAGTAAAAGTGGTTTACGATGGATTGTGGTACAACCACCGATGGTGCATACCTCCTAATGACCGTGCAGATTTATATGAAACGCATGCTTGGCTATTGCGAAAGCTGACGTGCGTGTGCGCTGGACGATGTATAAACAGCTTGGATCTCGTTATCAGAATCTCTAAATCGCATTCAAGCGAGGATAAGAGGACGGTTAGAGTGACGTGATGTGACAGGAAATTCCGGCGTGGCTATGTCGAGGTATCGAATTAGTGTTGGAAATTGATGAAGCTACGACTCTCAAAGCTGTAAGACTAGCCGACCACCATGAATCCGATACCGGCGATCCTATTCGATTGCATTCGATCCGATTAATACTCGATCGCATGAGCGAGTCTGCTTCTTGCATATTCGAAACGGTGGCGATACGAGAGAGGATTAAAAGATATTTGCGGCTAATGCAGATTTGATCTGCGACGTAATTAATAGATTGTTTCACGCGCAAGCGAAAGATAGATCGCGGATAGTAAATAAATTGTGTCGTAACATGCCGGTGTTCCGAGGCGTGTAAGAGCGCGACGGAGCGCAAGGCATGTTCCGTTGTGCGATTACGTAATGCCGTTATACGTGCTAAATAATGCAGGCGGCGTGTAAAGTGACTTACCCCATTTTATGAAATTGGAGTTCAGCAACATGATCTAAACCGAGTTCTCCTGCCACGTAGCGCTTAAAGCGTTGCTTTAATGTATCACTTACCGGATATTTATCCTCCATTAAGCGTGAAGAGAAATGACAAGGAACTATTGTATATTCTTCTTGCACTATGTTTATTATATTACTTTTTTGCAAAGAAAACGAAAAGGAGAGAAACATCAATCAGAAATAATTTTTACAAATGTTTAAAAGTCCTTCCTATGCAGCGAAATTATTAAGATTATTATTGATTATTGCATTTGTCATAATCTGATTTCTTCAAAGCATTCAAATGTCGCTTTTGTCTTGTTATTTCAGCAGTACAGATTCACGAATCGCGAAATAATAATACCTATCGTTTTATCATTTAACACTCAAAGTATTGAAAATCCACTTATCCTGATTTCTTAAACGATATCTCGAGAACGGTAGTAAACCCCGATTCTCGCTATGAATCGACCTAGCGCTTACAGTAATCTCAGCCTCGGGTAATAAGAAACGTAGAAGAGAGAAATCTCTCGGTAGTCGAGTCGCGTTCGTATCGATGCGAGGGTGGAGGTTTCGATTGAAACGATTATAATAAAAATCGTAAATCGGCAGGAAGTCCATCGACGGTAGCAATGGTGATGGCACGGCGCGAGGGTGGGTCCGCTGTGGCGGCCCGCCATGACGGCTCTGTGGTTTCCAATCACGCAGATTTACATTTTTAATTTCCGCCCCGCGCCGTCTCGAGTTCCGTCCCTTCGCTGCCGGTTTAATTAACTCCGTTTTCTCGCTTCTTATATCGCTTGTCGTATCCGCCCCTCATCCTCCTCCCGTGCTCTCTTCCCCTTTCACGATGCCTCCTTCCACCTTGACGGCCCTCGGCGGGCGCGCGTATCGGTCCCGACTTTCTTCGGGCTATCGACAATTTTTCAATTACCCGAGCGTAAGCGAAGTAAATTAATTGTTACGGCGAGTTTACTCTCTCGCTTTCTCTCCTCGGTCTCCCTTTGCCCATCCTGAGCACCGTTCTCCGCGTCCGTTCTCGTTTCGCCCGTGTATCCGGAAGACTGTTCAAAGAAACGACTTTACGGTTTGTAGATCGATTCTCGCTGCTTTTGCCAGGATACTTCATTAAAACTCCTGAAGCTGTTTCCGGAGGTAGCTAACGTGCAGAAAGCAGATTTTGGATCTGCAGACAGAGCATAGCGATTGCTGACCGCCGTGCCAGCTTAAAATCCGTTAGTTAAAAGATGTTGATTCTTTGAGCACTGAGAGACAACAAAACTTTTAATTAACTACGTCTTATGTAGTCGCGCGAGCTATTTGCCTCCTTCGATGAATTCAGATTTATCTAAGATATTAATGAGCTCTCGTACACGCTACATTGTACCATAAATTTGTTTTATCATTTTAGGTCTCGCGACATATACAGAGAACAATACTTTACGGCTCGCGTGATTCAGGTTACAGAGTAGGATTAAGGTTAACGTCAATCATACTTGGAATATATTATTGATAATATAATAGTAAGAATGAATTTCTAACTTATACTGTATTTTTTGTTCCCATGAATTTTTTTGCATTTATGCCTGACGCTCACGAATACCAATATTTATGCATCTACAATGTACAGTAGAACTTTTCTTGTATAGTAATCTTTAATAAGAGTATATCATAAAGCTAAGGAATGATTAGTTGTAATAAGTGGCATTAATAAAATAAAATTTAATTTAATTTATAAAAAGATATTAATTATTATAATTACACAATTAATTATTATATTAAATTAAATGATTTTTTATTGACAATTTGTATAATATTAATTATATCGAACTGCTTTCACAAGTCATGTGAAGTAAGATCTATTCTGTCACATCAAAACTTTTTGATTCAAAAGTTTTCCCATGTGTGAAGGGTTGGCGTTAACAAGCCGGGCACGTCTGCCGCCTCATTTTTTCGTCTGGCGGGAATATGACAGTCGATCGGTTTTGGTAAAGATTTCGGCGATGCCACGAAAAAAAAAAAAAATTGATAGAGTGCCACACGCGCGTGGATAGAGTAGGCGTGGGGATTTCATATTTTTTTCCTCCCCTCGTGCGTACGCAGTGGAACGAGAAAGAGCTAATGGTACCAGGTGCGAGCACTCGATGGAATATAAATAAATACGGAACGATAGGCCGATCGATCAAACCATCGAACACACGTATATAACCGTGCGTATATAACCCTGGCGACATGCATCGCTGCTCACGCGTAGCGTAGGTTCCCAAAGTATGGGCCCCATAATCCTAGGCCCGTCTCTGCGGTTCTCTCAAGCAGGCGAATGGAAGCGTCGCGTTTCGCAATTCGTTAATAATCCTACGGGGAGAATAATCGAGCGAGCAAGCAATAATGCAAACGCTCGATCAAGCGTGGCTGATTTGGATGAGCGCTCGTGTAGTTGCTCGGCTAAAGTAAACTTATTGCCATTTAACAGCGCCACGAATATCATCCGGAATATCATATTGCACAACATCTCTTTGAGAATATGTATGTGCATTTGTATGATTATCCCGATGTGAGACTCTTTTCAAGTCCATTAAAATTTTGTTTATTTGTGGTTACTACTTATTGAATAGAATTTCAAGAATCAATCATGGCAATTGTATATGAAAAATTTCTATTTTCTTATATAATTTATATGCAACATTCATGAAAATTGCATATTGCGAGTTTCTGTGTGTCGAGAGCAGTATATATTTCATGCATCTTGCTTAACTTACGTAGCTGTATTTATTTTATATTTATTGCATATTGATATTTTTATATATATTGCGATTGCGTGACAAAAAATTAAATAAAAAGATGTAGTTGAATTATGGTTTTGCTGTTTTTTTTTCATAAAATCGATTAAATAGAAAAATACTTATCATGATAAAGGAAAATAAAAATTGAATAATTATTAGGTTAAATTATCAATCATTATAATATTTCAAAAAAATATATTCTATCCACATTTCAAATTAATTATATAATTGTTGTAGACAAATTCAGCCAGACATGAAATAATTATGATAAAAAAAAGGTCATAGTCAATCCAATAGTTTGGAAATATCCTGAAACAAGGATGTAATATATATATGTATACGATACGCCCTGTATAACCCGATTCACGTCAATTCCCATGGTCGCGTATACCTTTCTCGATCATCGAACTCGTTGGACACGATGCGCATGCCAAGCAACACGTACGCTCTAATCAGTAACATACGCATCCTGCCAACGCAATCTCATGATGGATCACCACGAGCACAAATAGGCACAGAAGCTTTTAATATGTATACAAGAAATAACTTGTCGGATTCAGAAATGCACGTCCTATTTGTAATAATTTAGCATTTAATTAATTTAATCTATATCGACGTGTCTACTTAATGTATATTTATGATACAGATACACGATAAATAATTTCAAATAATCTCTAAACATATATTAGAATATATTAAATATAAATTTTTTTTATTAATAAATATTGTTGAGCTTTATTTAGTTTATCTCCGTAAGCATGAAAAATCGACGATTTACGTAATCTATGTCGGTAGCAGCAAAATTCACCTCGGCATCTGTTTACGAGCCAACCGCGACCTTAAAATGGACGAGAAAATAAGAAGGTTGCGGGCACATGCGGTGCGTAAATACGAACGATTAGCGTGTCATCCATCATTCGGAGTGACGTTCGGTTACCAAACACTAGTACGGACAACACGTGGTCGTCGACGTCGTCGTCGCCGTCGCCGTTCCCGTTGATGCCTGAACTGACACACGTTCCACCATGCCTGGTGCAGCAACATCTACCAGCTTCTCCCACGTTGTCACTCGAGCCGGGTCATCCCTCGAGTGGGACGCTCAAAATTAGGTTTTTATCGCTAATCGGATTCCTCGAATCCTGTGATAAACCAACTCATCATATTCTTCGACCTGAATCAGCAGGCGATCTCTCTTCCTTTAGAGGATTTCTCTTTTTTCCGAAAATATTTCTCAACGTACGAATTTCTCAGCAGGTCATGTTACAACAATAATTTGATAAAAATATACATTAAGTGACGAAAAGGTCTTATCGATTTGAGCTGGATCTTAATACCTAAATAATATTTCGATGTGTGAACTTATATACATTTAGTTTTACAACTACGCGCCGAAATAATAATTTTCTGTTTTTTAACGCAATCTTAAACCGAACTGAGGTAATATCATAAATTAAATTATCAAGCAATTTAATAGTTTGCGACATTACTATCTCAGTTCGATTTAAGATTGTATTTAAAAACTGATTTTAGCGCACAATTGTAGATACGTATAAGTTCACATCGAAATATTATTTAAATATTAAGATCTAGTTCAAATCGATAAGACTTTTTCGTTACTTATTATATATTTACATTGCTATTTTATGACACTTTATTTATTTCACGTGACTTAATAAGATATTTTAGAAAATATGGTGACAGAATATTTTTGATACACAATGTTTTGATAACAAATTATTAACCACACATTATATAAAATGCAGAATCATAACACGTTGTCGGACAAAATGTTTAAATCATGCCGTATTAAAATTAAATTCAGCAATTATAAATGAAAATAAAAATAATAAATCTCAAACGTAGTAGACCAATTTTAATTATATCACAAAATTAAAAATTAATGAATAATTCCAAAAAGTTGAAATCTAATTTCATTCGTTTTAATTTGATTTATGATTTCAGTTTGCAAATTCCTTGTAGTATGGCAGTGAGCTTATTATATTGCTATTTATGTTAATGTTAATCATGGAAAATTCACTAATAGGTCTAAAAACGTAATTACTGAGCGTAATACATCGTTGATTTGGCGACAGTATTATCTTTAGATTCCTTATCTTACGTCAAATGAGCATATCGTCTCCCAATGATACTCGAAATTTGATGCCACATATTCTCAATATTTTATCGGATCTTGTTCAAGAAGTAGTTGAGTCCATTATCCTCAGCCATTTGGTCTCGTTACATCGAAACACAATATCACGACCAGATTTCAACTTGGAAAAAGGGGCATTCGTTGATGAGGTAGTGATCAAGGATATTCTATCGCGGAATAAAGTGTAACTAATGGCGCGACATCAAAGACGCCTTCATGCATCAAATCTTGCATTCATCACGCCATATTAGCACGATGCATTTTATGAAATTATTTATCATTCATTGTTACTGTTGTCATGCTTTTTTATATTTAAATATCTCACATAGCTTATAGACGCCAAAATGATATAGATATGTAAATTTTGCTATGCTTTAAAAAACATTCTTGCAGAAAGTAAGGTACAAGATTTAAACATAATCTCAGTTGTAGCAAACTAACAAATATAATAGTATTTGTTAATTCGCTACAATTGAAATTATGTTTAAATCTTGTATCTCACTTTTTGCAAGAATACTGTTTAAAGCATAGAAAAATTTACATATCTGTCTAGATATCATTTTCGCGTCTATAAGCTGTGAGATATTTAAATATAAAGAAAGCATGACGTGCTGTAAAAGTCCCTTGCGCACTTGTTATCAAACTGAATCATTTGGTGAATTACCTTTAAGGCTTAATTCTTTGTGACATATCTTCGTGACGTAAGCCAGTGAATCACAATTAGCCGCTGCGGGGAGCATAAATATTCGGGGCGAATTATAAACGCGTTCTAGATGATTATCGCGAAGGCGTACATTTGATAAAGTACGCGATCAAATCTCGGTGAGAGAACACGAGATTCATGAGATCGATATGCTGCAATCGTCGTCGTCGTCGTCGTTGTCGTCGTCGTCGTCGTCGTCGTCGTCGTCGGTCTCGTCGTCGGTCTCGTCGTCGTCATCTTTTCGTCGCGACCACAAAATTGCGCACGTATTTCGTGTCAGCGGGTCGTAAGGCCGGTGTCACACGTTGCGAAATGAACAGTGTGCACGAATGTACGTAAACTTGTTGTACTACTTGATGCCATAATAGCGACACGTACGCGTCCTGGAGCAAAAGTTTTGCGATACATTACAGTTTTCGCAGCATTTCGTTTTCGTTCTCGGGAAAGATGCGTAGGAATACATAACTGAAAAATACTTCATGAAGAGATGGAAAATTTTATGTCCCAGAAGACGGCGATACGTAAATATCGGCGAAAGCTACTGCACCTCACGTTATACGCTTTATTCCGTAGGAACGTAAAATCGGTCTCCCGGGACGTAGTTTCTGGATCACATAAAAACTCAACCATATATACCTTTCCTCCACTTTCTAGTTAATGTCGCACACATGAATTATTTGAAATATCGACATGCGATAAAGACGTGAACGTTATAATTTAATAAACATGATATAATAAGAACGTATAGTATAACACGCTAATAAAAATTGTTATATAATCATAATAAACATATGTACTTTATTATTTCTTTTGATATACAAAAAACTAAGTTTTTAAGATAAAATTAAGATAACAAATTTAAAAATGCATAAATAATTATGAACTGACTCATAAACTTTTTATTATAAATCAATATCGTAATTACAAAAAATATGTTAGTGTATCGATTTCTAAATACAATGAAATATTGTTTATTTATTCTTTAGAAATGCTTTCAATAAATCACGCCTCTCCCTTCATCAGCTTTGCTTCATTAACGTCCCTGGATTAGGCGAATGAATAAAATTTAAACACACGTCGCTAAAATCCTGTCTCATGCTGAGACCCTCGCGAGGGAGGCCGTATTATTACGTATGGGTCGATATTATCATCTTTGCTCCCTGCTTCCCTCTATAAGAACTCGAAGGCGAGAACAGGCGATCGAATTTTACGAGGTAAACCCTCTAAGTTCAGATATACGTAACAACTACCTTGGCAGGAAAGGCTCGTTTTGCCAGTATACATATACACGAAATCGATTTTTTTTACTTTATCATGCGAAACCACACCTCGCCTCGCTGGCCAACACTTCTCTCTCTCTCTCTCTCTTTCTTTCTCTCTTTTTCTCTCTTTCTTTCTTCCTCTCTATTTTCCTCGTAGAAGTCATGAAAGTCTCCACATATCATGCGACACGCCAGCCTCCGACTAACACATTGCGATTTTCCGTCCGGTTTTTCCGTTCGTACGTTTTCCATTATAGGTAGTCGAGGCCAATTAACACCTGCCTCGCGGCACTATGCGAGCACACAAGCGCGACTCTGGCAAACTAATCTATTTTTCGCAATATGCACGATATTAACTATTGTAGTATACTTGCATACACAATGCTGTACATGTTGACATTTGAGTAGTGCCTGTCTTTTATTTGCGACTAAATATTAGAAAATAAATATGTTCTGAATAAGTAATTAAAATTATACGTGCAGCTTGTTGTTGCAACTATGTATAACGTGATTAAAATTTATACGAAACTTTAATTAATTAATTAGTTTTTATAATCTACATAAATCAAATAATGAAAGTGTATAAATAAATGTCGCGGCATTTGAATCAATAGATTAAATCTGCATTAATCCATCAAACGTTTGCTATGTAGCAATTGATAATACGTCACTATCATTCATCATTCATTGCATCAGAGAAAATATCGTTCAGCATTCGTACACAGTACACCGAATTCTAAAGCACCCAATTCGGACAAATTGCTGAGCAATGAAGCGGAGGGTTAGTCCCTCTATTGCGAATTCCGGTTTCATGACGGTAAAAACGTAACGACAGATCAGGTCAATCTAACTAGCGATTTAAAGGAGAACATGCGCCAGGACACTAAGGCCCTGGTTCGTTGAATGTATATTTGCACAGCGGCTCGATGGTTCATCGAAAGTCGAGCGGAAGAAATAGAATTCGGGCACAGCTGCCCTCGGCCAAATTCAGTCCCCGCTTTTGCACCGGCGGAATATTAAGCAATTCGCGAAGGGTAGGCCGGTATTAAAATAGGAGGTTCGGGAGTGGCGCAAAGTGGCCGTTATCAGTCAGAACCGTCAGCGGCAAGGCGCCCCTGGGTGGCTTCCAAATCGAGCAAATAAATTCACGTCACGACTAGCAGCTTACACGGCCCTTCAAATAATCGGTTATTTCGCTACTGATATATTAGCAAGAAATATAGACGTGTACGAACGCAACGTCTAGTTGCTTTCTATTGTTTTCGTCTCTATCTCTTTAGTGCACATTTTTAGAATAGAAAATGGAATTGTAAAACTCGTGTTATTCGTAAATTTAAAACATCAAACATTATAAAAAAATTAATTAATTAATTAAATTTAGATAAAGATGAAAAAATACAAAAGTTGTTTTTATTTATTACATGGCATTAAATGTTTTGTATTATGAAAGTCAATAGATATAATTATGACAGATGAAAAAACTTTAAGAAAATTTGAATTTTCAATAATTCATAGTTTAATAATACTGACATGCTGAAATAAATGTTGAACTATGTCGATAAAAAAATACTACATACATCGATTCCATATTTTTTAGTTTTTATATCTGCATTTATCTGCATTTTAACAGCAGTTGCAGTTTTGGAAATAACTCCCTTCGGTATACGTGTAAAAACTTCAAAAACGAGTGGAGCGATTAAAATTGCACATCATTTCTTTCTCGTTAAAACTTTTGTCGTAACCGATCCGCACGAAGTTCATCGAGTCTTGATATTCTTGACTCGAACTTTTAGCGATCTGGAAATTTAAACTATTTTCTTTCTACTATGTTTAACATTTCTTGCTGAATATAAGAAATTTATATTTTAATGATTACATCAGGAGTATCTTACATTTAATTAGAAAAGCATAATAGAAGTACATTTGAAACATACTAATTCAAAGAATATCGTGTGTCATATTTTAAGCGAATGAAGCAATATGTTATGGATATACAATTGTGTCTACATGATCTTATCGAGTTCACCCGCACTTCGAGTTCTTGACGCGCGTTGACCATCCGGAAACTCTCAAAAAAAAAAAAGAATCAACTACGAAAAGGGTACACGAGAAGAATACGAGCAATAAAGTACAGCTTGTAAAACAGAGCGATACTTGCCCTTTTGTCTCATACGCCTCCAGGCCGTACGATCATAATTGAATCCCGTTTTCAAACGGATAAGGGAAGCCGCAAACGCGATCGAGCCAGCGCGCCGTTATTAACGCCGCGGGAACGGCAGGGAAACATCGCGCGTACAGAGGACACTAATTATACGCGGATAGAAAGGGTACAACGTCGACAGGGTGCGACCGACGAAAGGTGCGGGTAAAGAGGGAACGAAGGGTGGATATGGGCGGTTGACGGGCGAAAGGGTTGACGAAGGCGGATGAAGAGGGCTGCTAGAGCGCGAGAGCAGATCGAACGGGATCGATGACGTTAATTACAATCGCGCTCGTCGTTCCCGTTGTCTACGTGGATTTCAAAAAGTAAAACGCGTGTCCCATACCACACCATCACCTCCGCACCGCAGTTCGCTACTCCCCTTGCGTTCGTTCATCCGAGAATTCACGTGCAAAATTCTGTTCGCGGATAGTGCGTATGGCGCCGTCCTCTCGACCGTGCGTTAAAACCAAACGCGATTACACATTTTGTGGATCGATTAGCCACATGTCGATGAACATCGGCGCGATTTATAAATATTGGGCTGATCTCTGAGCTGACAATGAGAGGGAACGATAACAACTCCACACGTTCATTTTCGTAATGTCGTATGCAGATAGAAAGAAAATAATAGCGTAAAAATTGAACCGTACTTCATTGTTAGATATAATTAAAGGAGGATAAATCCTTTCTTGAGTTAAATAACATTGTGCTATTTTTAACTTCCATTTCAAAATGTAAATCAATACATTTCTGATTAGTTTCAAAGTCAACGATCTTATTAACATATTTAGTAAGTAATAAATTACAATTGAGTCTTTAATACAATTTCTTGAGTTAAATTGTTTCAGTTAAATCAACATTTTTAATATCTACAATAGCAACTTGTAGAAATAATTAAAAATAACTCAAATTGAGCATAATTTGACATAATGAATTTAATAGTATCGTATACGACAATAGTGATCTTTGAAAAAGAAGTTATGAATCAATCGAGTTGAATTTCTTCTTCAAGTATGTTTTTCTGTAAAACTAAAAATAGAAATATTTAATTTTTTTTAAAATAAATATAAGATATCTAATATACTATAATTTTTTTACCATTCACATTTGGAATAAATCATAAATAATATAACATTCGCGATGATTACATATATTATTATGCATACTAAAGGAAGGAAAGCTACGCTTGAATAAATCAAATTTAAACAAATATCTGACCGCTTTAGAGGTGTCTTCATGGTTCAATAATCTGGAAACGTATAATCTGAGTACACAGATTCAATCATAAAATATTATTATATATGTATAATATTCTTTGATTATATCTTTATTGAGATGTATATTTAAATAAAATTATAACTAAATATAAAAATTTTTTCCGTTTCTCTTCTGGAATTTGTTTTCTAAGAAAGCATATAATAAACCTTATTGAAAATGGTCCATTATAAATACTATGTTTTTCAATAAAAGACAGATTCGTGATTCTATATGTTACTCGTAATTTTATTGTTGCATATCGGATGCTTTGCAGAAAAGGCCATGAAATCCTCACGTTTTAACAAGCGAGATATAATGGTTTGATCAATTCGATAGAGATATGAAAACGACGATGAACGCGAATTGTCGGCAGAAACTCGTGTGCGCGATTTCAACCGATTGTAACGTCTGTCAAAACCTGCAATGACAGACTTTACCAGATGCTACTATCAGTTAAAGCCGGCAGTGACAAACGATAGCATCGGAAGAGAAACATATGCCCGTGTCTGAAACGTCCATCACCCTAGCTTGCTTTACGATTAAAATGGTAGCTGGATAGAACAACCGTTTTGTGCATTCAGAAAATCCGTAAAAGTGTATCTTTATGATATGTTGCTTGTTAATTTTCCATGAAAAGTGCCGGGATAATTCTTTAGATGCTTTGTATCGTTATTAAATATTTTGTAAGTACATAAGATTGGAAAGTAGAATTTAAAACTTAAATATTAGATAATATCCGTTATTCTCATTATCCTACGTAACAAGTAGCGATATTGAATTTTATGAAAGTTACGTCAGACTTTTAACATACAGGCTGAGAAAGTTTGATTTGATTACATCGTAGCGTGACTTTTAGAAAATTACAGCCAAACAATTTGTCAGACAGAATTAATTTTAGGTCCCAATTACAGATTGAACGAGTGTAATAAATGATGATACTGATGATTCAGCGATAGCTACGAAAAACGGGCGTGTTATTCAGCCGGCAACCACATTTCCTAATCACGCGGCTTATTTAAGCCGACAGGATCGCATTATATATATCTTCTCTGGTTTCTATCGATGGTCGTAAAAAGGTAGAGTGTTGCTTTTTTTATGTTGCGGCTTTAACGCATCATATTCATTGCGCTTATTAGCTCTTTCACATATCAAATTTCGTAAAATCTTATGGATCAATGGTTGGCAATTATAATACCATTAAGCGGATACATTAAGGCCATAAGATCTAATGTTACCTAGCTTATCTATATCTTTTTTTATATCCCCCACTACATCAAAATATATTTCTACGATAAAATAGAATGGCTATACACATGAAATATTAATTTTAGCAAATATTTTTCTTTCGATATCTGTTTTTTTTTTGTTTGCAAAAATAATATTTTGTAACAAGATTCAATTTCTATCCAATCGTAATATCACAGAGATTCTGCACGGAGGCAACGTCCCGCTGCCAGAAATGCTGGGGCGAGATAAAATGTAACTGCCAATGTCGAGACGTAATACCCCAGGATTGGACGTATTCTCGCAACGTCGATTCTATTAATTCCATCCGCGTGCCGAGCCGTCGGATTTGTCAGATCCTATACAGCGGTGAAGCCGGAAGCGAAACCGTCGGTGCCACCAAAGTAAGCCAAAGTCACTCGCCGGAAGTTCTCGGGAAAAATCTCGGAGGTGGAAGGAATTTCCGCGCGTCATCGCGTTACATGGTCGCCACGAGTTTTGTTCGGTCGACCATGTGGAAAGTGATCCCACCGCTTCTTATAGGTAGCGGCTGCACGTGTCCTTAATTCCTTATTAGCCTCCTTCGATTTCGTGGAAGGAAAGAACGCCGCGTGAGACCCAGCCGTCGTCGGGCTTCTTTCACATTTCCGCGACAGGAAGCGATCGTATCGGCGCTCACGATTTCTGCGCTGCGATCGTGTCGAGAGCGCCGGGAGCGTCCTATCGTCGGACGACATAAATTATTAATGCGCCTCCGCCGCGATCGTGAACCACCACCGACCGAGAATACGACCGGAATGCTGCGGATCCACCAAGAACGCTCATCGTTAAAATCATACCAAGCCGGGAGACAGAGAGAGAGAGAGAGAGAGAGAGAGAGAGAGAGAGAGAGAGAGAGAGAGAAAGAGAGAGAGAGGAACCGCATACCATGGCTGTAGATAAATCGTTTCGACCGTGATTGCCGCGAAAGGCACAAACTCGCGAATCACGAATCAGCAGCGCGACTTGAAACGGGGTGGCAAACTCCCGGCTTCGAGGAAGGGATAAAAACGTGGGAAACTGTCTTCGTTAAAGTCAGGGTCGGTTTAAGGCTCTGGCTACCACAATAGCTGGCTGGAATTGCCCCGAGGGCAGTAGCCTTTTCGAGGATCTCAAACGATGGAGCTGTCGTTCCTGTCGTAGAATGAAATGTAAAAACGAGCTTAGCCCTTCAAACTTCATATGAAATATTTCTGATGGAACTTTTTATGTTCCTCTTGTAATTGTTTACATTTATGACTTCCTGTATACGTCCTGATATATAATATGGAAAATTTGTGTTGAACCAAACCACTAACGTTAACTGAATGTATATTATATTGCAGAAGTTTTTTTATTTTCAGAAAAAAAGAAAAAGATACAGAGATAAAGAAAACTATGTGGCAAAATGTTTATTAAATCACGAGCACTTTGTAAAATTTTTTATTAAAATTTCCATATAAAATTGTAACATCAGTTACATATCAGTTCATCTAAAAATTTAAACAGGAAATGATAACAAAAGTCTTTCCTGACTTAATTTTCTATTTTAATTTTTATTTCATTAATTCATACGTGAATTGTATTATTTACTCAGATTATACAATTTATTATATTTTTAAATTTAAAAAAGATTAAATTACATATTTAATAGTAATTATAGAATTATTTATAGATCTTATATTTTAAAACTTATAATTTAAAAAAATTACACGTATATAATAATTCTTTGTTTAAACATTAAATGTCTTTCTTTTATTATTTACGATCACCTAACATTCAATTTCTTTGTCTGAAGATATATAATATTGTACTTGATGCTTCTGCGAACTCGATTCTATGAAGCAAACCAAAGCGGTTTACCTCACGTCGTAAATGCAGCAATTGAATCTTGACTTTCTCGATGTAGACTACCTCTTTTTGTCGCCTCAATCATTACTTTTCTGCCTGTCCTTCAAAGGCTATATTACAAAACTTTAGAATGAGAGAGAGAGAGAGAGAGAGAGAGAAATCTTGGAGTTTTATATTATATTTGCTCGCTTTGTGAGATATTACGTTTACCCGTTGCATATCGAAGCCACGATGATATCGGTCTCATTAAATTTTAAACTGAAGTTTAAAATTTTTAGCTAGATATTTAAAGACGTAGTAAACATTTTTTAAAATATTATAAGATAAAATAAAAGTCTTATGGTAATGTTAACATATTAATAGTATTCAAAGAATATAATTGTATCAAGAGATCAAATTAAAATATACATACACAATTGTATTAAAGGAATACAATATTTTAAAAAATATATGTTTAAATTTTATTCAAAATTTTTATTATATATATATATATATATATATATACATATTTTGTTCTTACCATTTATCATTTATAAAACATTTCTTTACTTACGTAACGTTCTTCGAATTTTATCGCCACAGATAAATAACTCGTAACATGTCTCGTGAATCTTGACTTTCTGTCCTTTAACTTTTTCCGCTTTTTATTTGGCCTGTTACATCTCCTTTGATGGAAGAAGGTTTACATAAATTTGTATTCTTGTCCTTTTTATTATGTCTATTCTCTTGTTCAAGTATCACGCTTTGTTGCCTTGATGGCACGTATCGCGGTTGAGAGAAAACGCATTGAGGGCTCTCAGTCGAGTTTATATCCTGCCACCGAATATTTAAAAGATGTATAACGGTTCTGTCGTCGAATTTCACTTGAAATAATCCGCATATCTTTCTTTCGATGAGAGAGGATCGGGTTCTTTTCGGGTTTTATGACGAATACACTGTCCCGGGGAAAAAGCCGCTTGAAAGCACGGACTGCTTGCTGGGGAGTTTGCCCTCGCCTAGCGGACCAGGATCGATCCCTGATCCTTCCTTTCTCGGTCACAGTAGAGCCGTTCAGGATTAGCTCTTGGGAACTTTGATTGAAATATGTTTTGCCGCCGTTTACCGTCCTGTTCAATGTCGCGGTTATATCCTGGCGACTGTTATTACGATACTTTGCTCATATTACGTCAAAGAGAAAAAGCGAAGCATTTATTTGAATTAACAAAGTGTAGTTGCTAATATTTTTATGATGAGACCATTTTATCAAATACTAATGGGATATGTTTTTAACTTTGCAGCAAAAATTTTAACGACATCTTTTTTATGAAAACAGTATATATCATATACTATAAATATCTTATCTCATATAACTTTTTTAATAATATTTAAACGATACCAATATCACCTAAGCGCAAATTCCAACTATAATTCTAGAATGTTACATTCTCATTGTACATGCAGATTTTATAGGATATGTGTTGTATTAGCATGATGGTACAATACACATGATAGGTTATGCAAAATTGCAGATTACAGATGTATGTAAATTTTATACACCATACAGCCACGTAGAAAATCTTTTCGCGAGAATTTCTATTTTTAGATTCGTACTGCGCAACGTACAAGTGGTACGAGCGCGAGAATTTAAGAAGCCATTAAGAGTTTTACGAGCACGATATTTCATCCTGGAAGCTCAAGGAGGTCATACTACGCCTTCTTTCGCCTATCTCTGTCATTGTAAAAAATATCATGCGCGCCATCGATAGGAACGTATACGCTCTCAATCGTCAGAATTTCTGAAAAAAAAAAAATAAAATAATAATAAATCTTTCGCGGCACGCGTAAGACGTTGAAGTATAGTCGTCCCATACGCAGCACGCATCTCTATTAGAAAATTGATGCCGGTTGCCTATAGCTATCGTCTTTCGTCTACGTAGAACGGAAATACGTGAGAGTGGCAGCCGTTATCGCGGTTCTCGCTTTACGCATCCGCAAGTCCGTGAGCGTCTCTGCGTGGCGAGTGTCTTTGCGATAAAAGGCGACAGCTCCTCCTTCAAAAGGAACTCCCTCGCTCCCTGGTATGTGTCAGGATTTAACTCGTCAGGCGCCGCCGGTTTGACGGCATCGAAAATCCATAAACGACGGATTCTTTCGGCACGACATTGCCGCCGCCGAAAGTCGTTCCCGTGGAATTGTCGATATTCTTAGCCGAGCGAATCGATGTCGTCTACGTCCGTTGGACACTGCGAAATATTGTTTTGAGGAATACCCTCGGACTTGCATGCACCCTTATTGCTTCTCGCTCCATTGGCGTGGAATATGATTGTTTTATTATACGATCTTCGTCGCGAACTTGGAAAAGTTTTGCCTTTTTTTCTCTTCCGGGGAGTTCCTTCATCCCTTCTTTGCTCAGTCTCTTCTTACAGTTTTTGCGACTTCGATTCCATTTCGTATATCATCACCTTACTTATTCCGATAGTTCTGAAGTTCGGCGATTCTGCAGTTACGACTTTTATCCGGTAAACAACATTGATTTTAACATGATGTCGTTCCCGTTATGAACTCAGACCCGTAACTTATCCATGGCAGAGTGTATTCAAGAATATGGCCGTCATATCTAAAAAATATAACAGGATTTATATCTTACTGCATACGATTTTGATCCGTTATGTATTTTCGGTTTTATGTTTACGAAGAATCAGAGAATCAGTTAAATCTGAATTAATTTTAAATGATATTAATGAGCACAAACAACTCAAAAAGAGAAATTTTTGCACACGAATTATATACACACCTCTATTATACTAGAATTTTTAAGTAATGTAAAAAATATAATGTAATAAATATTTATATATGTCCTAGTAAATGTAAGAGGGATAAAAGATTTTTCTTAAGTCTAACGAGTGTATTATTTCGAGATAGCAAGGAACTGAAAGATAACAGAAACGGTGCACGATCTTGGAGGTGTGTGTCAGTCTGTTATGATACGTTCACTTATGTGTATATCGGCAAACACGTGCCCAGAAATTCTTGGGAGAATTGCCTGAAGGTATGTCTGCCAGGAAGCTGCTAAATCGCTTCTCTACGATCCATTTGGAGTCGAACAGTCGCATTATCGTTTTTGCTCGTAGGCTGTTTGCGAGTCCAAAAAGACTATATTAAAATTTCCACCAGTTCAGCGCACGAAATTCAAGAAAGGGGAGGGAGAGGATCGTTGAAAGATGATAATTACATCGACGTTATATCTGATCGCGACGCGAATAATCGCATGAGATTTCTTTTCAGCCGTCTTTCATTTTTCATTCGTCGTTAGGAAGGCAGTAATCGCGAAAGTCTTCTAATGGAGATTCATCATGGTTTTTGCCGTTTCATTAAAACGCATCAATAACTGCTTGAAACAGAATCCGTAACTCAATAATATTGCATGGAAATACCGTTTTTATCGTTTCAAGAGGTAATCTCTGTTCTAGTGCTCTCCGCGATTTGTCCGAGAGCTGCATCGTAACGAGCGACGTCCTGAATGCCCCGATGAAAAATTGAATTCTCGGAAGTCGCGTTTTCGTATGGATGAAACACTGGCAGAACGGCATCGTCACGACTCGATCGTCACCGTCATCATCCTTTCGGCGTGCGGCAGTCAGCCATGACGAGCGGCAGTCTCCGGTTTTTGCGGGTGCGCGCCATGCGGCGAAACAAATTGTCCGCCTTCGTCTTCGTCGATGGAAGATGAAAAACGAGATTCCCCGATCGGACGCGCGAGACAGAAACGGGCCCGTGCCATTTTTCTGCATGGCATAGCGCCTCCGCGCGTCCGAGCAAAAACCGAAATAATCGTTCCGTGGATGCGCGCGCGAGGGCTCTCTTCATTTTTCGTACGAGTGCTCGCTAGGGGGTCGATGGAAATAGCCACCCCTCCCTGCTACTGGATAGCTGCTTTTTACCGGACTCTTGTTCCTTTTTCCTTCTTTTCTTCTTTCGGCTGCTACCACGTCTTGCCAAATCGGCGAATTATTCCGCTGCCGATTAACCTCCAGCGTGAATTAATCGCCGGTTTCTTCGAACGAACACAGTCTCATGAATCTTGGTATAAACGAGAGCCAGTCGTTCCTCCGCGTGCGTTTCATAATAGTGAAAGGTTTTCTGCAATATTTCTCGGTCCTAAAGTAAGATCTTTTGACCGAAATATTTTTCGTTTTATATTCCGTGGATTTTTATGAGAATAAGATACCTACACTTGTGCTTTTTCTCTTCGTCAATAAATAAAACTTGACACATATGCATTTTTCATAATAGTTCGCTACATAATAGTTCGATTTATGTGCTGTGGAAAAGGAAAATAAAATATGAAATAAATAAGAGACAATTTTACTATATATTTAAATTTATTTACTGTCTGCGCTAACAAAGTACATCGGAATTGAAAAGAGATACTTTGTAATCCTCAAATTGTTATGATGTTATTTAAACGAATTTTCTAATTACAAACTCATTTCCGGAATTAAACAAACAACCCCAACAGTTTCACCCAAATGGATGTTAAGTATTGCTGGAAAACAAACTCGATGGGGGTGCGCACGCTCACTAATTATAACGGATAGTTACCGGGAAAAAAACAATTTACGCCTTATCGGGTTCGTGTAGACGCACTCCATTGCGACGTAACGACGGGCAAATGAGCTTCGCCCACCCGCTGAACATCGACACCGACTGCGACTTTCGCGAGTCACTCCGACATAGGCACCCATCGACTCGACGATTCCGTCGACGTGGCGTATCTGCTTATTCACCGGGTGCGTAATGGGGCGGATCTTCCCCTCCGCGTGACGAACAAAGCGAGAAGCGAAGAAACGAATTGGCAACCCACCGGCGGGAAGACGCGGGAGGGGTGGGTTAGGGGTTCCGGTAACTAAGAAGATGGAGGACTCACGGAGAGGGTGCGCTGAAGGTCGAGACAGAGAGAAGGAAGAAGGGGCTCTCGTGGGGTGGCAGGAAGAGGGAGATCGAAGTCACTGCTGGCGGTTACGGCGGTGGCACGACGATCGTCGTACTATCTCCGGTGAACAAAGGGTGGGTAACTCCCCCGGCGTACCGGAAGCAGGGCGCAGGAGGGAGCGGAAGACACCCTGAGACCCCGACTTCCGGTTACTGCCTTTCATATCCAGTCGTTCCTACGTCGCGCAGCCTATGGCATGAAGGAATCTCTGCGTACACACGGAATTCGCGACGCGTGTGCGTTTACATACGCGTGTACATATAATAAGACGCTTACACCACATATCCAAAACTAATAACTCGGGGTTGGAAATTGGCTGAAGGCTTCGCGTTGCTCCAAAATATCTCCTCATTTACCCCTCCTCTCCCTGCTTCTTCTTATACCACCATAGTCGTGTCCCTTCTCGATTACGCATCTTAGATAGCGTGTTTGCAGTGACTCTGAATGGAAGACAGAATTGTTCAAATGTAAACGCGAGGGGAATTTCGCGATTCTGATGAAATGCTATTCTCAAATATCTTG
>JAANIC010003045.1:862297-906240 GCA_017607545.1 Acromyrmex charruanus | reverse complement strand
ACAGATAATATATATATATATATATGTATATATATGTATATATAATATATAATATATGCACATTTATATTAAAAATAAAATTTATGTTAAAAAAAATTAACAAATCAGTAGATTCTAATCATATCAATCAGAATTCCTGTCATCATGATTAGACATCTTATCTCAATGAGAATTATGATAGATTGAATTAAAAATTCTGATATGTCCATTTTCTACTAGAATTTCAATTAATGCGACCATCTTTTTCCAATGTTTACATATAAATAATATTTTGTTTAAAATATTTGTTGATCATTATTGCTATTATTAATATAAGCATTTCTTCTAATTAAACCGTGTGTTGGCAAACGGTTAAAATTAATTTTTTTTTACATAGTATAGCAACAGTGACTGGTAGGGTTTAACGGAGTATTATTCGCAGCAATCGTCGTCATTCGAGTAATATCTGGTAGCCTGTGATCGATTGCAATAGCCGTAAGCTACGCTGGTCAAACTCATCGGTCCGCGAAAACCCGCCTCATTGGCCAATCCTGTCGCCTGAGGCTGCGTTGTATTGCCACTCTGTCGCTGTCTCGTAAAACCAGCTCTTAGACGAGGAGTCTTAACTTATTCGCCGAACGGCTATGTTTATATGTGCTGTAAATGCGCCAGACTTTCGATAAATAATTAGTTACGGGTATTATACTCGATTTTCACGCTTTAACCTGAACGAATAATAAATGTATAACAACAATACTTAAATGCGATATATCTTAAACTTGAAGCGTGGGTGTGTTGTTCTGAAAGAGAACCACCAGATAGTTAATAATCGTGGAGCATAAAAGAATTATTAGCTTTCAGTTATTAATTTAATGATTCTTACAATTCGTTGACATCAATCATTACGCGTTAATTTTCTTGTCATTATACTGTTATTGTCAGAGAAAAACATAATAGTAGCAATTATAAAGATAATAATTATACAAGTTTTATATAGAATTAATGTACATAGTTGAATAAATTAACCTACATAATTAATAAACTATTTTACAACTTCAGTAATTATGGAATAATTTATTCAAAACACTATATATATTATTTCTACATATAAAACTTATATCGTTGTTGCTTTATATTTGTCAGTTGCCGCCACTATTGTTTTCTCTGAGCGTAAGTAGAAACTAATAAATACAAACTAAATAAACAATATAAATTAATAAATCAAGTAGTAATAAAATATGCATGTTTCTTCTTCTCTCTTATACTGTCTTCTTCAAAGCAGTTACTTAATTTTTATTCAAGAAGAAATAAGCTTTCGACGAAACGGAATGTTCACGCTCGTGTTTATGGTAGCGAGATAAATTCGTCTGCAAAGGAAAATTCTCTTCATTGGTCAAACTACTCACCAATGTATAGTACGTTATATCGGTACTTTGTCGCGATCCTCATAAAACTTATACCTAGGCTCTCAGACAACGAGGTTAACTTATTTACAAGACGGCCGCGGTTATGGTCGTGTAAACACGTCCAGCGTATTTACAGGTCCATAACGTGATATGGAGACTCGTGTCGCGACACGTCCGCCGGAGTCCATATCTTATGGATGTGAGCGTACGTGTGCATCGTAATGGCGACACAATACAGAAAGACAGCCATAAAGGACGGTTTTTCAAATGGCCGCGTATGGCCGACGGCGGTTTACTGGCTATCGACACTTCGTCGCGTATCGGCTGTTCCAACCAACCGTTTGTTAGATTAGATATTGCTACGATACATGTATTACGATAATATAGCAGTGACGTTGTTTCAGGTTTTCACTGTTTCAACATTATATTCTTCGCTTTTAACATTCTATTTTTCGTTTTTGATCATACTTTTACAATGACAATTGCAGAACTGTTTCTTTTATACGGTTTCCGACAGAATAATAAATGATTTCTATATCAAGTGGATATAAAGTGATTCAATTAATAAATGTCTAACGATTAAATCACTTATCATCAGACAAGTTTGAAATATCCAACCGTAGCACATGAGAAATGCATAGTATCCGGCTATTAAGAGGAAATTTATACATAACACATATTCTATAACTTTAGCATTTATATGATTTTAATTTTTATCATTTTCTTTTTTTTTATGGGACACTACATATTATTTACGTGAAGCATTTTTCTATGATTTAACGATAGTCATTATATCTTACGATTTAAATTCATAATACTAAAATTATCGACAAGCCCAAATATTTTTCACAAAAATAATCCCATTAAACTTGTAAAAATTCTCTTATAATCGCTGCTTTAATAAACGATAAGTAACGATTCAACACTTCATAGATTAACGTCACTGTCATTGCAATTGTAACAACATTTATATTCTCTTGGAGAAGTGTAATAAAACTTGGACAAGAAGCAAATCCTTCCTCTCTTCACTCCCAGCAGTATTTCCGTCAGAGCTCGTATGTAACTATGTACTATAATAGCGATGTATAGGATGTCTCGTAAAAGACACGACAGAACGTCGGTAGGTGCCCATTAAGGATGGTCGTTTCTGCCTCGAAGGACGGCGGTCGCAAAATCAATTACGTCAGAAGCTCATGGACCCCGGAGGTGGCCTCTGCTATAACGTGGTGGAAAGATCAGAAGTCGACGACAGGGTCGAAAGTGCAGGCGGAGTCTTCCTTGTAGAGGCATAGACCAAAGTCAATAACTCACCCAGCTTCATCGAGAAACAAAGTGAGCAGGCTAACTTTTCCCTTTCGCGCATCACGGAAAAGGAATTTTCGTTTCAATAGCTAACTTGAAACCTATTATAAAATTGAAATTAAACATCAATTTTCTTCCAATTATCGGGACACATTCACTTATTTTGAGAATACTGAATCTATATTCAAAAATATTTGTTTAAATTGTTAAAAAATTTAATAAGTATACAGTTTATAATTAGAAAAGGCTACAGATAAATAACTTTAATTTTAATGAATAAGTTTTAAACGGATGAATTTATTTACATATAAAACACATATTGATACTACTATTACTACATTATACTAGCGATCGATTCAGGTCTGTAGTGAAAGAAGGATCAATACAAGCAAAATAAAAGAATATATTGTGAGATAAGATACGAAAGAGCCCAGTTTCACAAAACTCTGGTTATCCACAAAAACTGAAGAACAAAGACCGACACGGTATTGATCTTCGGGTACGTTTCACGAGGATGTAAAATCTACGAACTTAGCGAAGCACGAACAAGAAGTACGTAGTACAGAGAACAGGATACCGAACTATGCAGCAAGTAGCTGCTTAGTGACGCGTGATTCATAGTCCTAGTCAAGCAGTTCCACCTTACTTTTGGATGCGATTATCTATAGAGGCGGATGGTCGTGAGTGATTGATTATAGTTTCATGAAATGAAATTTGAATTTTATCAAAAATGAAATTCAAGAATTTTAATCTCATAAATATAAATATAAACTATTTATATTTAAAGATTTAAATGAAGTAAAAAGTAAATATAACAATGCAATGAAAGCATTTATATAAGTTTATTGATGAATAAAATTGTGTGTGTATGTGTCTCCTCTCTGGTTTTATATTAGAATATAACATAATATATTTTTAAACATTCTTATATATAATCTTTAGAAGATGATAGTCTGTTTTTAAAATCTTATAGCTTTTCTTTCAGTAAAATTTGTTATAATTAATTGTTTCCTTATCTCAAAATATGATAACTGTTTCAACATTGACTAATATAGTGGCGCTTTCCTGTCTTGTAAAGGTTAAATATATTTAACCTTTTTTTCTTATTTTTTTTAAATACAGTCAAAGAGCAGACATTTAGAGGATGTCATTTCGCGATATAAGTCATTTAGAAACAGACATGAGCAAATATGTTACGATTTCCGGTAAGTTAACGCAAGCAAACGCACATGGCAGAGGATGGCGCGGGAGCAGAGTCGTTAATGCAGTTGCCGAGCGGTCTCCTCTCGGACATTTCCAAGTCGTCAAGCCATCTTTGAGTCGTCTTTGAAACCTCACCTTTGATGAGCCGCCACCGACATCGTAGTTGCGGCGCAAGGCTGCTGGCTTTAATAAGAGCCTGGCAAGCACCGCCACAAAGGGATGCCACAGGAAATTTCTATGTCTCGAAGATAGAGCAGTAGGGTCGGGAGTAGAGAGAGAGAGAGAGAGAGAGAGGAGGGTAGTCGCTAGAAACGCCACTTTTCGTATATATCCTTCTTCTTCTTTTCTTTCTCTCTTTTTATTCTCCCCTTCCCTTTATTCTCCCTGTCCATCTCTGCCCGGTCTTCTCTCTTTCCGACTGCTTTAAATGCAAATAACACAATTACTGAGGGAGAGTGTGCGACAGGTGCGCTTCTTCGACAGGGCGCATAATTCATGTCCAACCGCAGAGGGGATACAAAGTAGGATTACGGAATTAATTCTGGATTCGTTTGATTCGACGTCGGATGAGCTATTAATCGGAAGGATTGCCGTGATCGGTTTGTCAGACCGTGCACAGGGTGAGATGAGACAATTAAAACGATGATGTCTATAAAAACGTGGCTTCGATTATTTCTCTTGTTGCAAAAATGCCGAAATTTTGTATCGCTATATTAACAGTTAGGCTTTAAGTAGTTGTTA
Organism: Acromyrmex charruanus; assembly: GCA_017607545.1. Taxonomy (NCBI): domain Eukaryota; kingdom Metazoa; phylum Arthropoda; class Insecta; order Hymenoptera; family Formicidae; genus Acromyrmex; species Acromyrmex charruanus. The sequence continues at coordinate 901,609 of JAANIC010003045.1, read as the reverse complement.
CATTGCGTGCATCGTTAATTTTGAAATCAATAGGATCTAACGATGAGCTAGCCGACGAAGTGATGGCTAAAAGAGTATAAAATAGGTATAATAATTGCCAAATGTCTTCGAAGGCGCGTTTTAACAATTATCTCGTCCTGAGTGAGGCAGCCCCATGACGCATTCCATCCCCGACTTTCTTTCAACCCCCGAGGGTAGGGACTTTGCCTTGAAATTCCTCGCGAGCTTCCCGCATCGCCACCTTTGTACGCCATACCTATTCGACCTTTTTCACCGTCACGCGCCCTCCGTCGTAAAGCTCGTCCTCCCTTATTTTCCTATCGTCCTCGCCATTCTTGTTCCCCTCTTTGTCGCCTACCATAGCTGTTTCCTGCGGATCACCCCTCGTTCACGCGGCACTCTTACCCTCGCCGCAGAGGGCATCGTAGGACGAAACGAGCGGCGTCCAGCAAATTGATATTAAATGCCAAGGTTGGTCACCTTGTATATTTCTTTATTAACTTCGCGGAATGGGCTATCCGACTCCCTCACCGACATTCACGCGTTCTTTATAAAAGGGCATACCTCGCACTCATCTTCCTTTGTTCCACGTTACGTCCGTCTTCTTTCAACTCATACTCTTGCATTGAAAGGACCAATTCTTAGCGTCACATTTGAACGGTCGAGAAGAAAACGACAGAAGTCTTTTACTTTTGCTCGCGGCGCGACGAACGCTGAAAACGGATGATCGTACTTATTCGAAGATTGATGAAGAACGTGAGAGTTGTGAAAGGATCTGTAATTGAAAAAAATTGCTGCGAGGGACGATTCCCGCGTTATCGAGACCTCGGCTTAACGGTTTCCAGCCACGGAGAGGCAAAAAAAACGTGAGTTAATTCTTATGAGAAATCCCCATGGCCGCGGGTTCAGAAGACACGCGTAAGAGACAGATGATGAAAGACGGAGAGTAAGAGGGCGGGAGATGTCTTGGTTAATTAACGGCCACGTGCGTCTCATTAACGGACTTGCAACCACAAATCACGGCATGGAAACGCGCGGCTACGAGCATAAATACCAATTATGCGTAACTCGTACGGCTCACCGGCCTGGAGCGACGGAGGGTGCGCGAAAGGCTCACCAAAACGAGACTCAACCGAGCATAATTGTAATGCATATAGGCCGAGGGGTGACTCGGGATTAAAACTCTTTTCTCGAAATTAATCCAAGGGCTCTTTCGTCGAACATCGTCACCATCATCGTTACTACTATCATCATCATTCTAAATTTCTTGCAGTGAAATCTCACTCCAAGAGAGTGAAATTGCAATCACCCTTAAAAAAAAGTGAAAATATTTCACTTCTTGAAAAAAAGTGACGATCTTCACTTCTTCGAAATAAAAATTCACTTTAAAAAGAATAAAAATTGTCACTTATTTTTAAGAAGTGAAATATTTTCACTTTTTTTTAAGGGTGGTTGTATTTTCGCTTTCTTGGAGTGAGTTTCACAAGAAATTTAGAGTGATTATAATTTTTCACACAACGCATAGTAAAGCATATGGATCGCTTTTTATTTTATTCTTTAAAAGAAAATTCACCTTACAGAGAAGAATAAACGACACACGCGTCGTAATTCATCTCGCAGGATCGTTTAACCGCCATGTAAATCATGTTCATGTCGCACGGACATTCCATTTTTATAAAATATCGATGCGAGAAGGCTCATGTTCGTACGCGCCTTTATATCCAAAGTGATCGTTTGCCAGGGCTTAAAAGCGTTCGATGGACGCGCAAGTACAGCGCGAAAGTACTGTGCTTAAGCGGAATCGATCTCTGGGCTGGTCCAACGATAATTTCCGGGTTGTATAAATTAATTACTCTCGCCACCGACCACCAAGCACTCCCCCTGCCTCACACACACTCTCTCTCCCTCTCACTCGCTCTTGTACTTTTTTTTCACTTTGCGAGCTGCACCGTAAATTACCCGGTGCATTATGGGGCACGATTTATTAATACAATTTGCCTCCACGTAAAAGGTGCCGGGCGCCAATTACCGTGCCACGTTCTTGACGCCAGGGCTACTGCGACGCGGCTGCAATACGTTACAACGTAAACCGCATATGCACCATGCGGGACAGAGAACGGAGAACACGTGCGGCTTGGCTGTCTGAAGTTTTGTGAACTGTATACGCCCGCTGTCTCGTTTTAATACATAAGTATTCCTCTCATCTCGCAGTAACGTGGACAAGGAAATCTCGAAACAAAATTATTTTAGAGCAAATAAAATTACGCATCCACCGGCATTCACCTACGCGCCGTGCAGCTCTTTACCTACATACTAGCTCGGGTCAGGTGTTGTCGGAACTTTTTTAATCCTACTTACACCAAGAGAGAATATCGTAAAGGAAATTGTGATAAATCCGAAGATACGCGACCATTTTGTCTTCATTTCCAAGTGCCAGGCAGGTTGACCCGTTTTTAGAATTAAAACTTTTGAATAGAACTCAATTTATCAGTATAATACCTACGTTAATTAATCTTTAATTGTTCTGGTCAAGTAATATTACAGACTAAGTCATGAACACTATGGTTAAAGGCATGGCAGTTAAGATGAGATAGCGTAAATTACATTAGCAAGTATATGCGACAAGTTAACAAACATAAGTTAGCAAACATTTTTGTAGTTTTTCGCAACGACAATGACAATGCGTGTTGTTATTCTCGTTACTGAAACCATTTCAGTATAGTTATAGTTTTCACATTGCGACCGTCGCGCGTCGCAGCGAGCATCCAGTTGCATTATGTTAGACACGAGCTTGGTAGGCTCTGTGGCATATTTGCAGATGCATATGCGCACGTTTATCCAAGTTTTAATACGGCAAAGAGTAATAGACTCGAAATACAAGGAAAGCATTAGCCTCCTTTGCGAGCACTTTGCAGCTCCCATTACTGAAGTTTCACCTAGTGATTAAACCTCAAGCAAGTCACTCAGAAGCTTTTCGACGTTAACTTAGCTTCCCGTTGGTATTCAAGATTTCAAGCAATTTCGCCCGGCTGTATTGTCGCCGCCGTCGTTCTCTTGTCACCGCTTCGTCTCGTCTTTTGCACCACGAATTGTTCCGCTCTGCTTAGGAAAGAGTAAGCGCATGCCCTATAGGTGCCCTAAAGTGTGGCAGAGCTCTCCGACAGAATTTTCGTCGCAGCCGTCCCGACAGGAAACAATTTCGTCGTCTTGATTTTCTATCGTCCCCTTTGCGACGCGCTGATTCGCGAAAACACACACAGACCATGCAAGCAAGCAAGCATGCATCGTGATTCGCGCTCGATTTCGCGTCGAAAACTTGATGATGGAAGCTCAAATAGCAACCATACTGTTTATCGATTTTAATGTAAATAATTTAAATTATTTGCAAGACTAGATTTTAATATCAACCGTTGTGCTAGAAGTCCGTAAAAATGAATAATTACTCAATATATATTTTATTCCTTGAGTTTTTTAAATATCTATTTATAAATAACTCTTATATATTTATTGTTACATTTTATTAAATCGCACACACTTTAAGTTATATCCTTTTGTAGTACTGTTATATTAATTCTTACATAGTCCTTTTCGAAAAATCTATGCAGCCTTATTGAAAGTCTTTAATATTTTTTCCATGTTATTAGAAATTCGATTTAATTCAATCCCTCGCGACGTCAAGGTTCGTTTAAGCTTTTCAGTGAATCGCGCGAGGGACCGTCGGAAACTCAAACATAATTAATATCGCAATACTCGCCATCCCGCCCAAGGAAAAGCCAATATTATGTACTCACAGTACGCCAAGGAAAAGAATGAGTACGAAGGGTGCAGCATAGGATAATATAGGGGCTGCCTAATATACCACTAGATATTCGGTAACTTGGCATGAATGAAGTCATAATACAAGTAGGTACCAAAGGCGCCTCCGAAGGAACGTATCCTTCGAGGGATGATCGGCAATGGGGAAACCAGTGCCTTGGGGTTTCCCCGGAGACTGCAGGGGATTCTTTATTTAATATCCCCAGGCTGGTGTCAAGGAATATGTATTACCGGACCGTCGACGCTTCGGCACTTATTCGCCTTCTTCGCCTCGTTACTCCCGCCAAGTTTAGCAATCTGGTCGCGCTCTTATCATATCTAAGATTGCCAATTATCATAATCGAGATTTAACCTACGTGATGGAAGTGTACATTCCATAAAAATTATGCAAAGCATAACTTGTTCTATTCTATATGCACGCGTTTATTTATAAATGAAACTACTAATGTTATAAGACGATATAATTTAATTACGCTGAAACTACGGAGATATTCTCCGTAATAGAATAACATTCTCTATAATGGAAGATGTTCTTGTCGTGGTGTGACACATCTAGTGAAAAAGTTCAATGTATTTCTTGCACGTTCTTGGAAACACTCATATGATGAACTTACTTCGACTTACGAACTTTTCGTGAAAAACTAGCATGTAGTAGCACGCTCTTTCTCCTCCTTGACGCTCGCTACGTGGAGAAACTCTCTTAGCCTGCGGAAGTTTTCGAGGAGGTGCTGTCTACAGTTTTTCAATGTCTCTTTGGCTACAAGTTGGGATTGGAGTTGCAGTCGCGACGAATCACAACGCTAAACATGAAAAATCACAGTTGGCAAGATAGCCGCGTGAAATACAAATTTTAAGATGCATCATCTCTGCAGTCGAATGTAATCGTTTTCAAAGAAATTACACGCTTTGCGAGGATAAGGCTCCATAAGTAACGTAATCTTCTCTGAAATCAAACGATACGTTTTTGGGCACACCGTCATATTTCACGATCAGCCGCACGGTAGCTATTTCATCCTCCTCTTGGCGAAAGCATTTTACGCTCGTTTGATCTCGCCAGTTACATAATGGCGGAGCTACGCGTATAGGTACAGTCAGTGCCATATAACCTTACCCTTCGAGATTATACGAAGCTTTTATGTGGAAACATCACAGACTTAATTAACCGCACGCTGATATGTGCTTTACGTACCTTCGAGTTGTCTTTTTGATTTCTCTTCGCTTATTGACTTGTATCGATAACACCGATCATCGCACTGGGCTCAGTTTGATATTAATTACGTGAAATATTTATACCTAAATGTTGAAGCTAACATTTCCGTGAGATTAATAACACTTCATTCAAAAAAATAACACGTCTTACTTGTGGAATCATTGGGAAGAAAATTGCATAACTGAAGTATAGTAACTTGTGATATTTCTGATCTTCGTATTACGTTTCTCATATGTATTATATAGGTATATTACGGGAAAAACGTAGTGTAACACCTTTTTAGGTAAATTCTTATTATGCGTAGTATATTGTGTCGGTACGTAAGAGAATATACTGTTCTGCTGTATCAGTGAAATTTCGAAAAATGCAAAAATGTGGACAAATAACCGGCGCAACAGCATCCAGTATTTACTGGATCCGAACGATATTTGCTGGTGGCAGAGACATACGAAATTGTAGGGGACACCCTCTATGTATCGTAGGAGTGCAATATCCACTCTCAGTTTCTCCCATATACTTACTCTCGTTTATATACGCGTAGCTTACATACAAGACGGAACGAAACCCGGGTAAAATCACCTGACGCGTGTAATGCGTTTTTTATTAAAGTCTCTCTCTCTCTCTCTCTCTCATGCCCCGGGCGTGTAATCGTACTAGACGTTAAATACTTACGATGTAAAGATATACAAAATAATTGATCCCAAAATGTCGAACATGTTTAGAAATTTAAAATATAGTACCAATAATAATCGCTGAATAGACTATTAACCATTATGTTTTTATTTGTGTTTCAGGTAAGTCCAATGATTTTTACATTACGAGTTCAACGAAAGGTAAACTTTTAATATTATTATTTATCGAAATGCTGATTTACAATGTTTTTTAATAATCGAATCTACGTCACGTTTCATGTAGTATCCTTGTCGATTATTTTCATCAGTCACATCCATGCTGAAAAACGAAATAAACATTGCATTTTTTTACGGTCCTCACTGTTATGCGCTAGTCAGCGGTTCGTGCACACGGTGTAGCGATCCTTTTAACTTTATTAAGTCAACAACAATACCAATTGCGCTTACGTTATATGCATGACCACTTGCAATCATTGTTTGCTCTCGAACCCAATTTTCCGTGCGCAAACCATTTCGGCGCAACTGGAAAAAAAAAAAAAAACTGACAAACCAGTCAGCAGCGGTTTTTAGTTGACACATGCGAGCTTGGACCTCGCAGCGCAGGTAATTACCTCTGCGACTGTATTTTTCGCCATAGGCGACTTGCATATGATCTCGTGCTCATTAGAGGCGTAAAACGGTCGTGGTTGGCAAGACGATACGCTGCACTTGCTTCCGCACGGCTGATCCACACGCTCGCTCGTCGTTTCTCGCTCTCTCGAAGTGTCAACCGACTGGTCATGTCGTCACGGTAGAACGAGAGACGCAACTTTGCCATTAGCCGACACCCGTCGCGTCGTCCCGCGTCGTGCGGAACAGCAACACGCAGCATTGCTGCACCACGCTAATTGGCAAACATCGGCCCGCGGCTGGCTTATCGCGATCGGTCGGCGATTTCTGCAAATTACGACTCGCTCGTCGTTCGACATGGGCTCTGCCTTCCTGTCCCTTTCTGACTCTCTCGGTACTGGCGCTGCCACAGTTCAGAGATCGACGATAACGTGGTTCGTTGATATCAAACATAGCGGTCAACCTTTTGAAACACGTCCGCTCACTCTCTCTTTCTTTCTCTCTCTCTCTCTCTCTCTCTCTCTCTCTTTCTGCTCTGTTTTCTCGCGAATTAAACGCGCCTCTTGCGCTTTAGCCGCCGTTTCACTCACCTATTCAACGAGTTATGGATGATTATATTTACGTATGAACGTGGAATAAACGAATGATAACTGTGACATTGCGGTGGATGAAATGTCCGATTAATACGAGGAATCGACATGTTATTTGTCGTTATATTATAGTTTTGTATTGTATACGCAACTTTACGGATTATTTGTTTATCGTATTGTTACGTCACGATTATGTAATGTATGACATGTTGGGATTTTTATATCTGTGTTGAATATAGAAAATAAATGACTGTCAAATTTAAATCCGTAAAATATGACGTATATCGAATTAATTTTTGACATGTATTTTTATTTTAGTTTTATTTTACGAATTATATATTGTTACATTGTATTGGGAATAATTCAAATTATGTTTAAATTATATTTGGAACAAAAATTATGAAATAACAAAATGATAAAATAATTTTTAACCGAATGATTTTTAATTATTTCTATACCATCACACACACGTCACTCAACAATAACAATTAATAAATACATATATAACAACAAACAAAGTTTTATAGATTTTTCTTCTTTTAAATGATATAATTTTATATTACTTATTTTTTTCTCTTTCGCTTTCTGAAATTTGCTTTTTGATTTATTGTTGTTCATTATTAATTTTAACTGTAAGATGAATGAATATTTATACATTGTTGCAATTGCAAACTTTATACTGAAACTGTCATAATTTAAAATAACATTAAACAATATTCGTGAATGGCTGCACTCAAGCGAAACATCATAATATATTTAGAGACACAGTCTTGCTAAGTTCTATGGCAAGCGGAAAACACAGGTAAATCTTGCAGCACGGGAAGGAAAGAATGCATTACACCGCTTGTCATCCTAGTATACCGCACTCAGTTTTCATGACACTCGTTGTTTTAAAACTAAGATTGTATATATTATGTAATAAATACACTCACTATTCAGGTTGTGCTTACATATCAAAGAAAATATCTGCGTGAAATTAAGAAACAATATTCCGTATAGTACAACTATGCTGTATATTTTTTTATCCGAGCATCGCCCTCATAGGACGACTATTCGCACGTTCAATGAAATAATGATAAATGTTTCGCGTTCGTATATCGGTCGGGAAGATCAACAAACTTCGACATACATCCCTTGAAAGAGGCATTCGCACGTGATCGTGAATGAATAGTAATCCCGCGAATCCGACGAGAGGATCTTTTTACGAGCACGCTCGCACTGAAATCGAACGTGTATATATATTTTTTTTATCGCGGCCAGTACCCGGTGCGAAGCATTTTTTGACCGAACAGCCAAGTTTGTGGGTTTGCGCTTTTGTCCGCGGTAGCGCGCGAACCATAGTCCAATCCCCCAATGTCCATCCCCCGTCCAAAAAAAAAAAAGGCCAGAAAGTTCACCGGCAGGTGGCACGAAAAAATGGGCCGAAAAGGTTTGAATTGCGATGCGGCGAACGCTACGCTTCACGAGCAAGCGGGCTGGAAATACGCATCCCTTTCCTCCCTTTTCGTAACCACCCTAGCCCGTACCGGCTCCACAACCGTCCTGCACCTCTGTCATCCCTCCCTCCCCCTCTAACGCGGTCTACCCTTTTTTCGCGTTTTCTTTCTTCCCTCGTCGGCGAAATTAATTTTACCGGCTCCGCCGCGATAACTCACGGTTACATGTCAACGCTTTGACGCACATAAAAATCTCGTTGCGGTCGACTCCGCATGCGTGTGCATACGACTTGCATGCGGCGCAGCTCGCGACTGTTGTAATAGTCCGCGAATACGCGGCTTGGAATAAGATACGTTTACTGTGACGCGTTCACGGAAACAACGTGCCGAGAAAATACGTGCCGCAATATAATGCGGAATTACAGTCGTGCCGCCAAGAGAGGAGAACGGCAGAATGTGGCCGGCGACATAAAATGCCCCTAATTTCCGTGGAAAAAGATTATTTATATCCGGTATGCTGCGGCTCACTTATCCAGATGATCCAATTCCTCGCATGCCCGAGTCAAGCGGTAATGTTCACGTCGGAAATCTCGGCGAGAATATTATGAGTTATAAGTTTTATCTTCGTTACTCCAGAACAAACACCCTTTTTTCTTTTAACCCTCCGTCGGCAATGTGAAATTTTCATCCTTCGCGTCTGCAAACCTGAATCTTCGAACTTCAGTTCAGCAGATTTTTATGTTGTTCCGAACTGTAGAAAAATTTGAAAAAATTCTTACATTTATTTGTAAAGACTTTAACAAGTTTTTAACGAGTTTTACTGTCATTGAAGTTGGATTGTAGTTTACTTATTTTTTTCAAATTTAAGTTTGTCAGAATTCACAATAAAAAAATCGACCATGCCTTTAAAATTCAACATTGCCAGTGAGGGATTAAACTTTAATAATGCCTTCATTATCTCGACAGTGCACGTATTGTGAACGATAATTGTACGATTCTATAGCACTTGTACGATTGCATAGAGCCGCATTGCGTCACAGACTTAGGTGACACCGATAATACAAGGAAGTATAATTAAGATGATCGTTCGAAGCAAATGGGATCTGTCATAATACTAAATTGATTCTCAGGCGGCTTATTTTGAGGTCAAAAGCAATTTATAAATCCTATTAACTACGTCAGGAACAATGCATCGGTGAATCGTGCAATTAATTCATTGCTTCAATTACGTACCTTATTACATGCCGTCATATCGTGCCGCTTATAAGTTTCTAAATTCATTCAATACACAAGCACGTATTAATATACGTGTAAATACAGACAATATTTTAAAGATTTAATTAATGGTTATTAAAAACACATCAGCAGGCAAGAAACAGTTTTCCTCTTAAGCTATTCAAATATCTGTAAAAAATTCTTGAGAAAGTAACATGACGATACACGACAAAAAAAAGTAATGTCATAAGTTCAATATTACTTCTAATAATGTAAATTTTAATTAATGCAACACTCAATGTTTCTACATTTGGTAACGCGAATTAAAATATTATTCACGTTAACACAAGTTAATAAAACATTTATTAAACTTTTATTAATGTAAAGCGTCAATTTTTAATAATATAAATTTCGCGTTTAATTGTAAGATTGATCACATTTCCATGATTACATGTCACATAATTCGGCTCTCTTGCATTCTCTTAAAAAGCTTTCCCGCTTTGACCAGCATGGCGAAACGGCTCTACCCAATTATCTAATTCGATAATGCGACACAGACCAGTTATAACATAACGTTAAAACGTAGAGCCGCGTTGGGCTTTTCCCGTACGTCCCTCGATTTCCCGCGCCTCGGTGAGAAATTCAAAATCCGTGTTCGCGGCGATAAATCCTCTTGCTCGTGAATCAACGTTTCCCTCTGGCTCGTTCCAGTTCGTTCATCCGGTGGTGGTTGTGTGGCTCGTGCTGTTTGCACATAAAGAGGGCAAAGGGCGAGAGAGAATGGGGACAGCGCAGAGAACGGAAGAACGCAGGAATGTAACGTATCCAAAGAGATGGAGAAATGTGGAAATATGTTGCCTTCTTGAATGCAGTTACGGACGCGGAAATAGGCATTAAAACATTACTATAAGAGAATACATCTTAAATTTACATGAAAGTGCAAAGTATTTAATTTAAAAATACGATGGACTTTCTTAAAGTAATATTTTATATAAAGTTCGTTCGATTATCCGTTTCACAACAGCAAAGAAAATTGCATACTGATGTTAACACCGAGATAGTCGTCCCTAATCAAACGTTATTAATCAAACGTCCGTAGATTCGACTTTCGCCTTTGTGGTGCCTGTTGCTCTTGATACGCGCTTGTTGATGGTATATGTGTATCACAAACTATAAGAGCTTTCACTTGCAATCAGAATGGAAGAGAACCGAGAGAGCACGTCGAGGCTTTTGTTTTCGCGTAGGTGGATGCGTACATCCAGCGACCCGGAACTTCTCCCCCGCTTTCCCGTGACCAAGCAAATCTTTCTCTCTCTCTCTCTCTCTCTCTCTCTCTCTCTCTCGTTCTCTCTTTCTCTCTTCGTATCTAGTTCCGGTCCGTTTTTCTGCGATGCGACATTCATAGGTACTCTCGAACGCGAGTCCTGGCTATACATACCGCATTTACCGTACCTACTTATCTCGTTAGAACTGCGTTGGTGCCCTCCTACGTTGACCAGTGTCGCGAATCCCGGACCTGGCAATCTCCCTTCGATACGTACGATCCCTTGTTATCCTTCTGCCTTTCTTGCACTTCGTAAGAAATTCCTAACGGCAGCGAAAGACTTGACAAAATGTATGGTCCGAGTCACACAGACAATGTTGTGCGACCGCGCGTTCAGCTTGTTAATAATAACCACCGTCGTAATTGGACTCTTTGGGATTTAAGTCAAGGCTTTAAGAGCGCTTTAACTAACGAACTACGCCCGTAATTATTTGGGCACGACAAATTGCATTCTCTTATAATTCTGTTGTTATACTACGCCGCTTGAATAAACTTCGCAACTGTATCGATAAAATATAGCGGATGTATAAGACATTATTTAATAAGATAATATTCTTAGGTATGAAAAATTCCCTGTTTTTAGCATTCTTATCGATGTTTGTAATTTATAGATTTTTAATTTTATTAATTTAATTATATATATTATATATATATATATATTTAACAGAAGATTAATAAGACTCATAAATTTAAAAAGGAATAGTTAAAATGAAGGACTAGTGAGAATTAAACATGATTCTCAGTGCGTAAAATAAAATGATCGATACAGTTTATTAAAAATAAAGATTTATAATTTACATATTTTGACCCAAAAAACTACCTTACATTTAAATTAAATAAGTCAGTTGAGGATTAAGATCGTTCTTGTCATATGTGTGTGATGGAGAATGTAAGGCAATTTTTTTTACATATTGTAAGACTGCTGAAGATTATTCGAAATTAAGCGAAAATAAAATAATAAATAACCTAAAATAATAAATTATGTATCTTTGATAAACTGTTAATTAATTGTTTTATTTTACATATTGAGAATCGTGTTTGACTCTCACGTATCCCTTTGTTCTAATCAAAGATATTGGACTAATCCGCTGAAAAACGAAAATGGTAATTTAAACTTGTCTGAACATGTCATCTTCTTTGATCGGATAGCGGCATCGACAGGAATTGACAGCGACACTGTCAGGCAGGCCTTTAGAGCATGTTACGATGTGCGTGTCTCATCGTTCACCGTGGAGGGTGCATAGATATTAGGAATTAAAAGCGACATTTGCATGCAGACGGTTTCGAATATCATCTTGACACACTGCTCTCACAGCTAATTCCTGCTTCGTCTGGTAGAACATTTTGTAAGTTCGACATTTCCGAAGTTCGAGATTGCTGGGGGGCAAGCTGTATACATTCCTACGAGCATCCACCTCTCACGATCGGGCAAATCTTGAAACTCTATTTGGCATAAAACACGTGCGACAGTTAACGTGCGTTGAGATTCTGCATTACCCGGCGGCGTCCCGCTGTATTGTATAACTCTGCTGAAACTTGGTGCCTAGAAGAGGACTCAAAGTACAACGCACCGTATGCGATGAGGATTTAAAGGACAATAGAAAGTTCAGTTGTTTTATTCTTAAATATAAAAATAGATTTTTATCCTTCCATATTTCTTGCGACCAATACATATTTTTCTTTTACAAATATTGGCTTTTGTATCATTCTCGAAACCAAGCTGAAACTAGTAAGTTGGTCAAAGTTACATTATTAAGGATAACGAGAGATCTAATAGCATGATGTCTCCCTATGTAGTATGTACTCCTTATTCACTGTAACGAGAGATTAATGGCATGGCATTTCAGTTACTGCCAATTTTATCAGTGGCACACAAAGCATGTAATTACTCGTATTTCCCTAATTCCGCGGATCTGTGCAAACCAGAGTGTATTGAATGTCTGCACAGATATCCAACTCCGATAATGAGGAATAGTTAGCGTCGTAACGGTGAAATAGCGTGCCCTATCGATCAAGCAGATGCAGTGTGGGCAATGATGGAATACTGTTTCGGCAGCAATATGAGTATATCTCGAAATATTAAGTCAATGCAATTATTCGATATTTTACAGTCTTCAGTAAGTAAGCTGCGTGAATAACTCAAACGGTTTCTACTACTCTCTTCTCGAAGTTGCTTACGTCGTCATTTGTCTTGTCTTTCGACAGCTTTACTGCTTTTGTGGCGCACACTCGGAGGCCGTTCTTTAAGAAGGTGGTACCAGCTTAAGCATCTATCGAATGGATGGCCGTAATGCCGCGCATATTGCGTATAAAGCAGCACTCACGACGGCACATTCCGAACGTGTTCCCTCCCTCTCACGTAAGAGATACGTGCCCGTAGTTTACGCCTACATATAGTTCAACATACCCAGTGCTCTCGCGAAGCTAGTCGTGAAAATCCAATCTAACGAAGTCGCCGTTGAAACTGATAAGTATCCGTATTTCAGGTCACCACCGCAAAAGACGTGCCGGATATCGTATCACTTTTTCTACTTTTTTTCATCGTCATCCGACATCTCAAGTCGCAACACGATCTCACAGCCTCCATTATGCGATTGTATTACTTTGTAATATAGGATAAAATTTTACGTAACATTATATTAACCTTTTACTGTATGAATTATTATTTGTCGCGTACTAATACATCACATTTCGAATATATATATTATGTATAATTTGTTTGAAATGCATAACAATTTTTTAAAAATTTGAATATTGCGATTGTATTATTATGATGTAAAAAGTACCACATACTGCTTCTTTGCTACATCAGTGTAACTATAAAATCATTAATCGCTTACAAAAAAAAAAAGAACGGAAACATAAAAAAAGAAGAAAGGACATACTTTAGAAAAAATAGAATTTCTACACTTTAGAAAAGCATACTTTTATTCCTCTATAATTAATTATTACATTACAATTGCATTTCAAAATTAATATTACAAAAGTTTAATATATTGAAATTTATTTTCTAGAAATTATTGTTTTCGAATTGTAGCAAATGAGCGATATTTTTAAAATGCTTTAGACAAAAGAAGACTGGAATTTTTAGGATGAGGAAAGAGGAAAAGCCAATTATAAATAATTATATCAATAAAATTATTAAGAAATATTGTATCTTTTTAAAGCATATTAAATTTTCATATTTAAATTCTTTTCAGTGAAAAATAATTTAACTTTAAATGAATGTGATTTTTATGTTTGTACGATTTAGTCCCAGATGTCTGGAACACATAAATTTCAATTTCGTAGCGAATGTTACGAGACAGAATTATGTCCTAAAGCATTCTCCTTCGTTTATTAGCAGAAAAAAATGGAAAAATTTTAAATTGCCATGCAGACTGCATGACTCATCACGACCAGACACACTCCGCAAATTAATACGAACATACTAATTAAGACTTCGTCCATCATAAATTTAAAATATCTTGAAAGAGAAGTTGTTAATTGACGTGAATCGGCCGCGAGCAGTGTAGTATTCCTAAAACGTACGAGGGTCGTTTTATAATTAGCCGCTCGCTTTATTTAATTTAACCAACTTTCGTGATAGCATTTCTCATCTACCTAACATCGAGCGTAAAAATAACTCTTTTATTCCGCTTATCTCGAATTTTCAACTCTCGATTATTTATCTCAAACTTTTTTTTTTACTTTTAAGATGAAATATATCGCCGATAAAAATTTGAAATCATCTGTATAGATTAAACATTTCAAATAATTTGCACCTTCCGGCACGTTGAAATTGATGACGCCGTTGTTTCATTACGTGACACCTGGTATAAGAGAATGAGTTCCGTGCCGCAAGTAAAGAGTTCGATCGTAGTCCCGGGCAGGTGTGTTTTGCAGCGAAGCTCGCTGTAGCAAGTTGAAAAGGCAAAGAGCGGGAACACGTAGGTGATCTTTGAACCCGGTGGACTCCCTGCTATTTCTCCGTTCTTCTTCTCGGACCCGCGGTATACACGTTTCGCGTTGGCCAACCCTTTCGTACCATTCGTCTTCCTACCGAAGTCACCACCACGCTTGGTGTACATGCCATCGCATCTCAGTAACATCCTCTCGATTGATTTTCTTTTATAGGAGATTCGTGATTGTACGAAGGGTGGATGGCGCAACGGGAATAACGAAAACCCGATAATCGCGCCAGCATCTTGGAAGACTATAAATCTCTCGCTTCATTAAAACTCGCGTTGTACTTGTTGCCTACATTTCCGGTCGATTCGTATCAACGATGTTTTCATTAATAACTATGTCGACTGTCGTAGCACGCATAATATATCTATTTCACGTTTCAAAAGGCAAAATAATATATAATCTACTATAATATTTTCTTCGTGAATATATCTTAAATCTTGATTTTTATCTCTGTCAATAATTTGCGATTAATTCACCGCGCCTATTGCTCGGAGCAACAATTGATAGCGGCACGATGTCTCTGTAATCGACCGACTCATTTCTCCTTGGTATATTATGACCTCAAAAACGTCGATCCACGGTTCGTGGTCCATGGAATACAATGGCCGGTTCAATGGCTATATTTATAGCTGTTCTCATTTATTCTTTTTTTCCCTTTCTTTATTCGCTACATACGTAAATCTGCGCGAGTACACGAGGCAGGCGCGTTTAATCGTGTTAGTAAGATACTTAAATGCATTTGTACACGCGTCTGCGGGTCCGTACACGCGTGCGTAAACACCGAGAAACGCACACATGCGCACGCACATACATCAGGGTCAAGACACTTGGGGTTTCTTCGCGAGAAACAGCGTTCGGTTACTGTGAACGTGGGGTACTGTTAATGCAACCTCACGATCGCGAGATCGCGATGAGGTACGAGGAGACTGGAACCGAAGAGGATCCAGCTCCTCGACGTAGTGCGCCGTCACGAGTTTCTCCTTGAACTGAGTATTCCTCAAGTTGCTTATATTCATCCGATTGTTGAACAATCGACTCTCGTGCAGTCTGATCGATAGGGCACCGGAGGTGATCGGCTTTGCAGCCGTATAAGCGTGCGGTGTTACATAAAACGCGTGAACAAAATAATACACAGAGAGAACGATTTTGCTGAAGTATCTAAAAATTTAGCTAGATACAGATCTGAAAATAATTTTGTTAGATCATCAAAATTTTTAGGTAGGACACTCGAAATGGATTTCCAGAGTGTCAAAATTTTTAGGAGATAGGACACTCGAAACTGATTGCTAGAATGTCAAAATTTTTTGGTAGGACACTCGAAATTGATTGCTAAAATATAAAAAAATTTTGACGTTCTAGCAATCAGTTTCGAATGTCCTACCTAAAAATTTTGATGATCGAACAAAATTATTTTCAGAACTGTTCTAGCTAAATTTTTAGATACTTGAGTAAAATCTCTCTGTGTATTAGCACTTTATTAAATTAAATATGATACATGTTCGATACATGTTCGAAAAAACCATTTATATCCAATTTATTTCCAAAGAATAACGACATTAAGCAGAAATGTAATTGTACAATTTGAGTAAAAATATACACGAAAAGAACGATTTTGCTGAAGTATCTAAAATTTAGGTATTATAGATATAGAAACTGAAAATTATTTTGGTTTGGATTTTCATAAAAATATTTATATAACAAATTCAAACATGATGAATAATGCTCCAAAAAGTTTTGACATTTTAGCAACCAGTTTGAATACTACATAATTATTTTAATAGTCCAATAAAATTATTTTTAAGTCTGTTTCTCGATAAATTTTTTAATATTTCAGCAAAATCGTTCTTTCCATGTAGACATCAGATGGCTTTTTGATATCAGCGTACAAGTATTTTTATCTATCAATTCATGCCACCGTGATAGATTTCTTCTTTAATCATCCCCTCTTCTTTAAGCATCCCTTCGTCTCTTTAACCGTAGGCGATCGATTGACTCGCGCAAGTAATACGGAAGCGTACCTCGACAGTAACTTCTTTTACAGTAACTCGCGAATGAGAAACGTGGTTGCTGATAAACAAATAAAGCTTTCCACTTCGTCGTCCAGAACCGCTATCGGTATTTCTCTACTCCGCGCAAATGAGGAAACTGAGTCAGTACGTAAGCAAACGAATGGCAATTTACACTGCAGTTACCTAATGACCCGTAACTTTGTCCCGTATTTCTGTTAGAGTTTATCTCGCTTCTTTACCATGATTATATCTTATGGCATGTAATTCGACGTTAGATCTAACATCAATCGTAGGGGTCTTGTATATTCGTGATTATCGTAAAAAGTTCTTAAGTGAAGACATAGCAAATAAAGCTTAGGTGAGATACGCATCATCGATTTATGTACGAGCTCTACATCACAGGCAGGTATATACATTCTCCGATGCGGAAAACACTTCCTATGTTTTACGACATACCACGCTTATCATCAAAAATAGGTCGAGTATGCATTAACAATAATCGGAAGCCAGTTGAAAGTTACTTTATGGCTTTACGTCACATGAAGATGTCAGGATATGATGAGTCTCAGTATGCGATACAATATGGAAAGCCGATTGCGAGGAAACTGTTTCTATAGGGAAGACTTAGACGAGATTTAGATGTGTAAACCTAGCTTCTGATTCTCTCGTACGTCACTGAAAGACGCTGCTTTCAATTAAAGAGGGAATCTTCGAGAGAACACCATTCGGTCCTAGAAACAGATTAGAGGAGAGTGTAACTTTGGGTTGTAGGATCGAAAGATCCTCTTGCTTTTGAGCTTCGCTTGTCTCCTTCGTGGAACAGAGAGAACCAGTCTTTGGTCTTTGGCTCGAGTTGTCTGGTACCTTTCCTCCCCAGCGAATTACCGCTAATCTCCTGCGTCCTCTTCTTTCCCTATCTCTCTCTCTCTCTCTTTCCTCCTCTATCTTTCTCCTTTCCACTCGTCCTCTCCTTGGTTCTTTCATCGTTACATCTCTCACTCTATTTTCTCTCACGGGATCTTCCTCCGGTTCCTATACCTGTCTCGATATCCCCTTCTCCTATCTTCTCTCATACTCGAGGTAGTTCAAGTGCCGTCTAAGCGCACTACTGGAAGCAGGCAAAGAGGCTCGTTCCTTCCTTTCGCTCCGTCTCTTCGCACACCTATTCCCCTCTCTGCTCTTCTTCTGTGTATCCGTTCTCTCCCTCCCTCCCTCTCTCCCTCTCTCCATCATCTCCCCCCTTTCTCTCCTTCCCTCATCTCTTCCTCGATCTTCTCTTTTAGTCCAGAGGCGGACTTGACGTTTAGCCTCGAGCACTCGCCACTTTAAAATTCCTCCTAATCTCAGTAACCGACGTCGTGTTCCACGTAAGCCATCTCTTTACCTCTCCCGTTCTTCTCGTTCCTTTAGAGTACTCCTCTTCGTCGACGAGCATCGTGCTTTCTCCTGCCGTCTACCATCCACGTTGAGCGTTAATGACGACGATAAAAAGATTAACGGGGATTGCCCGTAGTGGATTTGAGCCTATGGGCGCCTACGAGGGCATTCCGACCCGACGAGAATTAGGCGGGTGGAAGAGAATGGCGCCGTGCTGGAAGAGAGCCCGCCGGCTCCGTCAGGGTAAAATACATACATGGCTATGAAGCGTGTGTACTTCGTTTAGCATGGAACGTGGTATGGAAGAATGCGGTACGGATTTTTGGGTGCATATATGTTAAGCGCGCGAGTGCAGAGAGGAATTATTTCCAGGCAGTGAAATTAGTAGCTCACGCACGATAGACATGTATGTATGATCGTTATACATCATATTCATATCACTTAATGTATGTTGATGTACCAATTTTAGACCGTTGCGAACGGTCTGTATTTTCGTTAACCGAATACCCCCGCGCCTCCCACCGCATTTCGAACGATCGCATTTGCATGCGTCGCGCAAAATTTAAGCGAGCGACATCGGAGAAAAAGTGTGAATAATACAATCACCTCATTCCTCGCATTAAATGTTTTTCCGCGTCGGCTCGTCGAGCGACAAAAACAACGCGGGCGTAATTGTAACGCAATTGCTTCGTGACCGCTCGATCGATCGACGAGAAAATTTATCGGTCGCAACGCACAAATTGCAACTTTCAACTAATGTAAAATAATCCGGCAACAAAAAGAGCTGGTCGCTCTCTCGTTTAGTTGCTTGTTTAGTAGGCTTCGCGTTCCGCGTTCCACGCTCTGTTTATCTGTGAATCGGGATGTTAGCACACCGCTAAAAAAAAAAAAAATAATCGATCGCACGTTAATTGCAACGTTGGCCTGTCTGGCCGAATAATACTATCTAGACACCAAGCACGAATTATATGTAAATAACAAATGACCAAGCATTTCGGCAACCGGATGATAAACGCCCGGCGCGGGCGTAAGCGAGTGGCGACCCGACGAGCGTTTTCCAATTAATGGATTTCCGGCTTTATCTGGCTAGTGGCTAGTAGGTGTCGTCCGTGTGCGGCCAGCGAGGCGCGAATTTATTCACAGGTAAGTGCATCGTTGCGCAGGTGCGCGTCAACGATGCGAGGGATAAATCTCGTTTTCGACGGTGGAGCGCGCATGACACCACGATGACGCGTTGAGCCGCGAGCGCGGTTTCGATGATTTTTATTCGTCCCGGCTTTCGAATGCATACCCTCGCAAATCCCGTTCAAATCCCGCAAAATTGGCGTCCGTACATTGAAACATGGATATAATAAATTATGAAAATAAATGTAGCGACTTCCGATTAAATTATTTAAACGTTCTGTATGATTTCTATTATATGTACAAATTGTGTGACAGGGCGTGACAATATTAAACATGCAGATAATAAAGAGGAACAACATAATATTTTCCATCAAGGGCCGTTTGAATTTCCAATGCAAACCAGATTGAAAGGTAAACGTGTATCTCCCAGAATTAATATTCACAGCGAATGAATATTCCATTCGCAACGGTATCTTCTTTACAATTGGATTTACTTTTTTTAATTGATTCGTTATGTCTTTCTATATTTATCGAACAGTGCAATAGAGTTTACCATTTGCCATTACTGCCGAACGAACTGGACGTTGTAGTTGAACCGGCCTGCTGGGAAATCTCTTGCGCTCTCGACTGCAAGATACAGCCCTGAATACAGTGTACAGCAGCACGTTAATTCAATTGCCCTGGTTACGACCGATCAGTACATAGACGTATGTAGGCACGTAATCATTAAAGTATGAAATACTATTTTTTGGGGGGAGGGAGGGACAATTTGGAACCTCTGCGTTCAATATATCACATACTTTTATAGAAGATTTTATATACTCACTTGTACGATATTAATTTTTTCCTTTTTATTAAACGTCACTGTAGCATTCACTTGCGTATTATCCGCTTAATATAAATTCGAGAAAATAAAAACAGATTTTGTTTCGTAGTTGTTGCGTATATTTTTTTTTGTTTGACTTCAGTTTTCTTTTATTCATCACAAGTGTCACAAAACTTTTTCTAACACGTTTATTTTATATTTATTTTAGTCGAAATATGCGAAAGTATGTATGACAGATATATTGCGGTTCTTTCAGAATTTCAGAAACTATATTTTAACGTTACAACATATGTGTTATGATACGATGTAGCTGCGGAATTAAAAAAGAGATCGGTACAATGTGTTGATTAAAATGGTGACAGCGCGTGTGACATTGCTCCTAGGAACATTGCGGAACATTCCAATATTCGCGGCGCCTCCGCAATGGCATCCACATTGTACAATGGCACCTACATGTCAACGTCTGCTAATGTCAGTCGTCGCCACCGCAATGTGCGGTATTGCGTTGGGGCTTCCCAGCTTAGAATTACAAACAAACGCGATTACGCTACTCCCTTACAGGCTATAGGGTCCACGTGTCACTAGTCAATGGTAACTTGCTAGATCGATCGATCAATGGAACGAGGCCGTTGCCCTCGCGGACTCTATTCCCTGATTTTTAAATCACTTGTACAACAAGCTATAATTCTGCTCCAATTATGAATAAAGAAATTGATATTTTTCTAGTTACGTGATTATGCACGTTTTCATCTTTTATAAGTATATGTTTTATAAGTATACTGTATTCAGTCCAAATGAGCAAAAAGCAAGAAAATGGAAACACATTAAAATATGTGCTAAAATTTATAACAAAGTTTATTCTATACTCAAAGAGAGAGTTAAAATCAAAAAACAATTAGCAAACAATTAAAAAACAATTGTTTTCTATCTACTATTCTATTTTTGTACATACTTTACCTTTCTAGGTTTTAAAACTTATGATACCGGCAGAAATTTTTAATCTGAGCTACATTTTTAATGTAGTAGAATGCTAGGAAATGATTAAGGTTGAAAACGTGAAACGTTATGAATATTATAGTTGGTAGCAGTCAGTATATCATGCTTTGCAATGGCTATAGCTTCAAAGTAGCGCTCGTTCCATCTTCAAGTATTAATTAACATGAATGAATATATTACGAGAGATCGCAATCGAGCGATCTAATTATTGTGGATAGTAGAACGCAATCCGCGCTTCAGAATAGACGGTTTGAATTAATCGACGAATTACCGTATCCGATAACTTTATGGACCGGCATGGACGAAGATAACACTTAAGTGTCGCAATTATAGAGGATCTACTCCGGGATATAACGCGCGATGCGACTGCCTCCGGATCGTTTCATCCATTTAATTAAGGGTCGTCAATGAGTTTACAATTTCGCCATTATTATTACTCCGAGAGCGACCCGCGGGGAAGCTTTTACAGCCGGTAATTTGCAAGCTCCGTTCCATCGATACACATACCATTCGTATTATAAAGTTTATGTCGTGAACGTCGCATTTACGACATTTCTCCATTTATTCGTCGCGATTCTTTTTCCCCGACCGCAATCTTACTCGTCATTACCGTGTCACTGATCGTTTGGTTTGCACTTATCGGATTCGCCGACTGCATTCATTGCGACCCTCGTATCGTTAAAGCAGTTGCTTTCGAGACGGTATCGTTAAAGACAATGTTCGTAAGTACGGGGAGAAGTAACAGCACGGATAGAAACTGTGGCGCAACAGGCTCTATTAGTCGTTTTATTGGCCGCCACAATCTCCTGCATATTTCCGTTCCAACTACAATGAGAAACGGCTAGATAAATCAGATTTCATATGCTTGAACTTGCGCGTCTTTCACGAAATATACGAGATTTTCTGTACTATAAATGGAAACACGGATTCAATAAACTTCTATAAACTATATTAAGGATTCAAATGCAGTTATTAAAATACAGATATTTTTGAAAGTGTATTACATTGTTAAACTCATAATATCAAATTATATTCACTTTGAGTTCTTTTTAATTATTTCTGTAGGTCATTACTGCTTCTATTCAATATATCGTTAATTTAAATTTTAAATAAAATAATGGAGTTAAATAATTTAATTTACAAAATGTATTAAATTTGAATCAAATTTATTTACTAAATGTATACGTTGATATGGACGTTGTTTGCTTTAAAACTGACTACAAGAATGAATTGATTTCCTTTTTTACAGACATGGAAGTGTCAAAAATAATAAAATTTTGTTTATAACTCAAAAGATTGGGTTATTACTCTTTTGATGTCTAATATATAATTATAATGTACAATTTCATTGCGAATGATTATTTCTTATAATGAATTCACGCATAATAAGTGAATAAGGGATAAACGTAAGAGAGCAAATACAAATGTACTATTCGTAGATTATAAGATACAGTACTTGATTTTCTTTCTTTATTACTAAAATAGAATGCAAGCTTTCACAACGAAGAGTCATATGAAGCAATACCCTGATAGAGACAGAAGAAGCGTAAGTACATGACGTTTGAATCACAAATTCGCACGGTCGAAATAATATCGCGTCGCCAGTATATGTCTCGAATCCCACCTACAACACACGGCACCTGACATACGCCACTTCTGCGAGCCTACTGGGTCTGCGGGTGTTACGCCCGGCCGTGTTTTGACGGGTCATATATTTTTCCGGTCTTTTGGGAGCAGGGCCAAGTGTTTAGAGCAGAACGTCTAAGTATAGAGTCCCCTCGGTTTTCTCTCGCGGAATCGCGGTGCACCGTAGGCAAGATGAAGCACTTGAGGCAACGAGAATGTCACGCGGGACTAGCAATTTACCCATGGCCTCTAAGTTTCCAGGCAAGACACACGACGCGTATCGCCTCGCGGATGATGAACCGCCGATGCGAGATAATTTCGGAATAAATTAGCGAGAACGTGAGCATGCAAAATGCAGATGCTCGCGTACGAGCATCGTACCGTCGCTTTCGAGAGAAGCAGACAAGCCAGCTTGTCGCGTTTCTTAAATAGCTTCGTGAGTTGGGGACTGACTGGGAAATAGCGACGAGACTTATCGGTTCCGTGACAAGAAATGATATGGCTTTGCGAATACATAATGCGAGACAAGCATTTTTAAATTACACGCTTACGTTTTTAACATTCCTTCTATTTATTTAAAATATGTCGTAATAAAATTACTAAATAGAATCGAACAAATATTTAAAGTAAATTAAATATAAATCAATGTTGAATTAAAATTTACGTGGAATATTTTTCTGCTTAAAAATAAGTCTTTTACATAAAATGCATTTTACTCGTAATCTTTATAAATATAAAATAGCAATTTTTCTTAAGATATTTTTATATTGTAGATTAAGTTTTACTGATTCAAAAAGCAAATGTAATTTTTTGTAATTGACTCAATCGCGAGTATTTATTCGTAGCATGACGGATAATAATTTTAAAGAATAACTTAATCACAAAGACGAATTCGATTTTCCTACAAAATGTGGAGTTCACCATGATGTACGTAATTTATCCTGTGACATGAACGACCCAGGTTCCAGTCTCACGCTTCCAAAGCGATATGTCCGTTAAATGTGTTTACGGCATGAAGGACAGCGATTTGGTTACCTATGAAGTGCAGTTCGACGGACAATTATCCGCGCTTGTCTCTCCTGTCTGCCTCATCACCCATTTGGATCGGTCCGATCTGTCCACGCTTTGGTTTCACGAGACAGAAAATCCAGTCGCGCCGCTGACGATTATTAACGTTGAGTTTCTGTTCTACGTTTAACGGTTCGTGTATTTGAGCAGGGGCTGCTTTTCATCGATAGTTAAAATACCGATGATTAATTGCCGCTTGTTATTGCGATTTACCGAATCGTTGGATGTTTGGAATCACGCGAGCCCCCTGAAAGCGGTTTATAATGGGCGATGGCTGATAAATTACTTTCCGCTGCGTAAGCGTTGCAGATCCGTCGTCGTTTGTCGTTAATCGAAAATCTTGCTTCATTTCGCCGATCGCTAAAATGCGAATATGCGCACGCATCAAGAGACTTTCAGCTGCCGTATAAAAATTCTCCTCTTCAAGTTTTGATAGTGATTCGCTGCCTTTGCAACATTGAAGGTAACCAATCAGTCTCGATATTCGACGAAGTGTAGAAACGTTTGCAGAGTTCTCACAGCGTCAGCATTTTTCCTACATGGATGTAAGTAATATTTGTAGAATCGATGATCCATTTTAAGATAGATGTTTGTCGTATTTTCTATGTTGTATTATATAATTACATAACTAATTATACGAAAATATTCGAAATATCTAACATCATTACATCGATATATCGGATAATAACAAAAATATTACTTTAATAAATGTACCGTTTATGGCAAGATCGTCCACAGGGTCGTCCACAATCTCGTACGCGTCGTGCACATAAATTGCATATCAGCATGCCACATAGTCTTCGTTCCGCTTATACGCGTGAGTCGTATGCACACTCGTTCGACCGCGGGTAACATGTTTAGTTCCAACAAAACGTAGCTGCCGGCGCGAGCTGGTGCGTTTCACAAAGAGGAGAAAAAAAAAAAATAAACCATGCGTTTCATTTGCATTTGCGTTGCAGTAAAACCATGGCGGCCTTAATTAAGCACCGTCGAGAGTGCCGGCCGGGCGATGAAGACACGCTTACACATCCGTTATCTTTTCGAGAGCCTCCTCCACCCACGCGAAGCGATGGCGCATAACTCGTCTATTGTTCCCGCGAGGATAAACAGGCCATTATCATTATTCATAAACGACGTGAGCTTGTTCAGTTAACGCGGGACGGATGAGGTGGAGGCGGTACGGCGTGTACGCGCGCTGGTAAACCGTGCAGCCGCGTTGTTTTCGCGGCACGGAAGCGCCGCGATTCAACTCGTGATCCTCCGCGAAACCTCGCGTTCGCACCCCGTTCCGCTTTACGCCTCTCTCGGGTTCTTGATATGTTGCCGGTGCTGGAGCGAAATCCGGCCCAGCACGCGACGTGCCTCGGCAAATCGAGAAATGACTTCGTCTTCGTCATACACGAAGATCCTCGCGAGAGCGAACGGTCTTACGCGGATTTACCGGAGCAAACCGCCGGTATACCTGGATTTCATCCTGCAACCGTGATGTATATAAATAATAAAGATTTATCATGAGTTGAGACGCGTCTTTCCTGAATTCCCTGATTCCCTGTATCTCGAGGTCGATTTAGGAAGCAATCATTTCTTTGCACCTCGCAGACGCTCGCCGTTCGCCGCTCGCGTTTAATCGTCGTTTATGCCAGAGCGAAAAACTGTATTCAGTATTTTGTCCATGCAAGTTACAACATTTCTGAATGTATACGTATACAAAAATTCTAACGGAGCTATGCGAGCAAAGCGAAGTATTCTAAAAATTTATGCGTTTCCTTCAGATGGTATGATATTATACTTCCTTCTTGTAGTATTATACTTCCTTCTTCTTCTAACCAAAAAGTTTTATACGCGATCGTGGAAATTTGTATTTTCAGAAATACAGAGGAGAGCAAAGAGAGAGAGAGAGAGACAGAGAGAGAGAGATTCCAACGAAACTTGTTCGGTGCTTGTTTCGCTACTTAGAAAGCTCCGCAGATGATACGCTACACGTATGTGGGTTAAAGAGAGTTCGGTCGAAACTTTCGCGATATAAGCTGGGTCGGGTGAAAAGCGCTTTACGAGGGCTGCGGAGTTTCTCCTTGAGCCGGTTGATTTGACGAAACTCGTTGTGGCAGGTCGAAACGAAATGCCGAATTTCGTAAGCAAAGCGAGAAAAGTTTAAAGAACTTTGTTCCTGACGTTACAGTTAGAATTAAGTTTCAATTAAAGTATCATCTTTTGAGTATCATCTTTTGAGTATCAAATTAACTAAAATTAAGTTTTCAAGAATTACTTTAAAAAGAAGTAGATAAAGTACAGAATCTTTTAATTCCTCGATTTAACTTCAAATTAATTTCTGAAAAAATTGTTTGAGATTTCTAAAATGCTTTCAAGTCAAGTTTGAAGCGTGAGAAATCCGTTAGTAAACTGTCTTGAATCTAACAATTGTAATGGGACATTAATTAAATGGCGATGGTAGCTCGTAAGATAGTATGACGAATGAACGTCCTCTTTTCTTTCATAGTGGACCAATCTAGAATAGAGGCACTTTATCGCTGTGCTCGTACTTTAATACGCCTTTATTCCCGTTTCTCGACCGTGAAACGTCCAAGAGGAAGATCCACGCCCGAGATCGTGGTACGAACGATTTGCCGGGGCCGTTTCGTGTAACCGCAACATAAATGAGCGTGGTTGCTCGAGTGCGGTTAACGTGCGGCCGCTTTAAACACACGCGGCTACATGCGAGAAAAAGTCGTCGGATTTACTGCGACTCTGGTAAAATCCATGGCAACACAATACAACCTTATGTCGACGCCGCCTTCCTTCTTGCTCTTCGCAATTTGTTTCTTTTTTTTTATATGTATACATATATGTCTGGCATTAACGTGCCGTAATGCATGAGTTGTAATGTCCTAACGAACAACGCTAAATGTTACAAAATTCTTGAAATTGAATTAAACAGATTCTTCCAACGCCATTATTCTTACTGAAATAGGCAATTTAGCTAATGGTCTAGCATTGCATTAGATCCAAATTATTAGTATCTTTTTACAAATAAATAAGATTTTACAAATAAATAAGATGTTTCCCACATATTACATTCTATACTATAATTGAATAGTAGTACGTTTTTTCATTATATAGATGTTTTAAACAATATGAAATCTATCTTTCCTGAAAATTAATTTTAAAAAATTTATTGAAAAATAATAATAAAATTTATTTTTTTTCACACTTTGACATATTATTTCTTAAAACAAATTATATTTCTAAAAACAATATAAAATCTACCTTTCTTGAAAATTAATTTTAAAAAATTTATTGAAAAATAATAATAAAATTTATTTTTTTCACACTTTGACATATTATTTCTTAAAAAATGTATAGTCTTTTGTATTTATATCTAGCTCATTGACCTTTTATGTTTTGATTTATTCGAATCGAGCCATCGTATTTCTTTTTATTTTAAAAAAATGTATTCCTTTTTCATCATTTTTTAAAATAATATCTAAATATTTTTTATATAATCATTATAGTTGGACGAAATTTCATATTTTAGATTGTTAAAATATTTTTCTTTCACAAAATTCCATTCTAAATTAAGAATATGTGTGTACAAAAGATAATATATAAAATCCTGATACGTATCCTGCACGTATAAATCTGAATTTCATAATTATTTCATAATTACTCTTTTCGGAGTTATATTAAATAACATGCAAATAAAAAGAATCGCATTTGTTGCTTAATTGAATATTGCGATTATGATAATCCGCAATGTACCGCGACTATAACGCCTTTTATACGTTTTCAGTCATTGAAGTTGAAAGTCGAATAACAGTAATACGCGAGCCAATATCAGATAAATTTAATGTAGTGTTTTATGGTCGATCCGGCTGTGCGATGTTCTCGCAGAAACGCTGTTAAGCGCAGCCGTGTCTTTCAACGGGAACGTAATTTAAACGGGTGGGCGATCGTGCCTAGCGATCCGAACTAGTATAAGCTTTTCACTTCGCCAAACGCATATTACCAGGGCACATGAAGCAACGATGGTGATGCAATTAGGAATGTCGCGTAAATGAGATAAGATCAGGGCGTTTCTAGAAACATCCACCTCGAACGCTATCTTTATTTACAGTTTAGACACACCTTTGCAATATCTAAGAGACTCGCGCAATGAGAGCAAGATTGAATTAGACACGTACGATGCGAGCACAAGCTTCTCATAGACGTACGCTACGATAACAGATAACAGAATTGACAAATGTAGTATATATATATATATATATATATATATATATATATATTACATTTGTCAATATATTAGTAGTTCATTTACTGAGCGATAGACATCTCCAGATTGCTAAAACCTGCGCGAGAACTGCGGCGATCCAACTAGGATTTAGTCTTTTCATTTTAATCTATTTATAGTTGCTTCATTGCGCTGCTGAAAAAGAGCAGTTGCTCCATTTTAACTTGTTGCTACATTGCGTTGCGAAAACATTTTTCTAATTTTAATTGGGTGATGTTGTATTACTATTACTATCTTAAGTATCAACTGTAGTGTGATTAATTGCGATTACGCCTCCTTTGAAAGAAGTAAAGTAACTCTAAATTAGTAATATAATTTAATTTGGGAAGGATTTTTTAAATTATTATTTTAGTTTATATATACAATTTCAAAAATAATTGGCGCGTTATCATATATCTGAAATAAATTTATTTAAATACATATAGATGTATTATTTCAACATTTAACGTAATTGACGCTTCTCTTATTTAGTTGATGTACTTATATAATCAGTTCTATTCTAATTTAATTTTGTTAATAATAGTCTTCAAATTTTTTTTCATATCAACATCCGATTTCTTACTTACAGATATAGAGAAAAACTGTTTTTATAAATTTATAAGGTTTATTACATTTATAAATTATATTTACATATTATTTATTTAGATTTATTATATTCGGATAATGTTATATTTAAATTTGTTTGCGAAATATCGATTTCCCTTTGGTTAAATTGGAAATTTAAATTGACATGTTCAATAACGATTAATGTTATTTATTGTAATGGATGAAAGGATATGATAATCGCTGCTTTTCATTGAAAATATCAACGTGACAATTTATTTTGCAGTGAGGTATAAGAGACCATTATTATAGATGATATTTGTGAAAGTTTTAGTATGGAAACTAATGATGCGATTATTCTACAATTTCGTATTCGGAATCGATATGTTTAATATACACCTGATTCCTCTGTAGCGCAATGTCAGGCTAGTTATCCTAGATTCCGGTTGATTGAAAATCGAATCAACGTAGCGAGTTATTTAGTGGAAGCCGCAATGACAAATGAGACAACTTCTGCAACTTCGTACGATCTTATCTCACAGTATCGCATAATTTACCTCGCACGAATGAGTTGTCAATAAGCAATAGAAATAAACGGAATCAACGAAGCGATACGGACACGCGACATTTGAATCATCAGCCATTCATACAAACATGAATTCTCATTCTCGCGAACTTCGGATTATCTCTGCATCATATAGACTTACAAACTGGATGTAATCTCTCATTCCATCACGCCGCTATTTCACATTTCAGTGTTTAACGACGAATCGATCGTACGTCTTAAATCGTAACGAGATGCCTGATCCACTCGCTCGCGATAATCCGGCTTTTAACCGAGCGTGAGTTTAATCCATTCATCTTATCTGTTATCTTTTCTTTTTTTCGTTTCGCGGTTGATCGCCGATCGTATTCACAATCGCGTGTCGTTATCGATCCCTCTTGATCGCGCACGATCACGAGAGCGGCACGACGCGGCGTCCCGTTTCACTGCGGCGGACATTTCATTATCTAAAGCGCTTGCATACCGCATAATTATAAGAATAAACGGTCACCGACTCATCATACGCGCCGATGAAATTCCAGCGATAACGAATCGGTCGGTGTCGCGCGATCCATCGAATATCGCGAGCGTCGACCGATTGGAAAGCACGCCCGTCGTTTAACCGGATTATTCACGCTCCACCAATGAAAAGGGTCCAATGAAATTGCGATAAAGCCGAAATTGTGAGCCTCGCGGGGTCGATGGGTCGACGGGGCTTCGGAGGGGGTTAGCAGCGATCGTGCCACCGTTCTACAGGGTGCAGGGGGTTGGTAGTGTACAGGTTTGTTGGCGGGTAGAAGGAGAGGGAGAGAGAGGGATTGATCAAGCCCGCCGGCAAATATCGCCGGACGACTTTCATTTTCAACGTACTAATTATTCAGCTAGGCACAGCGTGCGTTGATTCATTCGTTTGTTTCTACCGCTTTTGCAAATAGAAGCGCGATCCGAAATACGTGTGTATTCGGTCCCGACGGAAAATTGCAGGAGCGTCTAAACGAAATGTACTCGTAAAAAGCGATATTAGTGATTAATGACCGTTATCTTCGAGGAGGTCGACGAACTCCTCCGAGTATGTGATTAAACGTCATTATTATTTTCAAGCACTGTCGTTGAGACTCGCGAGGGTTCCTGCAAAAAATCAGAAAGTTACGTGCATTTAATGTGTATTCCCAGTAAAAACCTTACTTTATTTTTATATACAATATTATATATGTACACATAGTTGCAAGAGTGAATATATTCTAAATTACAATATAATTTTAATTACTCACTTTCGAAAGAAAAAAATTTGTCATTAAATTTGTTATTAAATTTGGGCTTTTAGAATTTAATCACGGTTGACGTGATCATATACTAAGATCATATTTTGACTGATTAGGTTACGTGATTGGCAATATTCGACCTGTAATTCTCAGCTTTCAACTGATGCAGGTCATTAAACGTTCATCCACCGATTTCCCGTATCGTTTTAGTGACATCAATTAGGGAGCGCACGTTAATTACTAATCGATTCGTAACGATCGAAATATATCTAATTAGCGGCCGTTAAATCGCTCACTGATCCATACCCAACTGAATACGCGTTCCCGGCAAAAAGCTACTGCGATGTTAAAAGTGCCCTTTCGAAAAACCAAACGAGATTTGCTTAATTAAATCGACGGAGATGAAAATCCGCGTGTCCCGCTCTGTCGCGCAAGGCCAATGTACGAAATTGCAATCGGGCGAGGAAAGGGGCTGGATTAATGGCCTTGACGATGATATGGTTCTGCCATGACGGGAGTACGGTTAAAAGCGATCATTTCACCGTAATGCCGTAACGTCCTCTCATTATTATTAATTGGCGGCTAGCAATCCGGCGTTTCGCGTCAGCGAACCGTACACTGAATTGTCGCCGGTATTCCATTCGCCTGATCGAAACCTGATATCTGTTTAGATTACATAGTATATCTTGGAAGTATTATCATATGAAGCTTCCCAGAAAACATTGTTGGAAGACTTAACGAGCCAACAATAGCCAACAATGCACCGTTGAATTTGTAAGATAAAAATTATAATAATACAAGATGCAAATAGGATGAAATTGGCAGAACAAATAATCAATACATATCGACTAAGTAATGAAAACATCCATAGCTGGATCTTATTGTTAGTGTTTGAATATTTCAATGTAAATTTTATATACATATCCAATTCTGCAAATTACGCGTCGAAATATTTTCTCACTCCTGAAAACGCAAATTATAAACAAAACTAGAGTAATTGCAGAGTTGAATATGTATATAATATTCAAGTACTAAGTTCGTACCGTGTAGGTTTTCATTATACTTAGTTGTGTATTCATTGCATATCACGGTTTTATGACACTTTGTTCAATAAATATCAATTAACGTCACATTATAATAATATTGCTATTTTCACTAACGGATAGCAGCTGATAACAAGTAGAATGTGGAAATGGAAACGAAATAGTAAACGCAATTAAGAGGAAACGGGCGGTACGCGCGTTGCTTGCAGCAGCGAAACAATTGCAATAATTTCATTAAGCTATCAGGCAGACGTCTACCGTTTTATCATTTCACATATACATCAGTACGTATGTAAAGATACGGACCTCCACATCCATTTCTCGTAGGTACATATCCAAAGGGGTAGAAATAAAAATCAGATTACACGGCGCGCTGTCGGCGCCACGTTTGGCTCATTAAATTCATATAATTCATTGGGTTCCCCATCGGTGTGTACCATCGTGCAGCGGAATGGAGGCTTCGCAAACGCGTACGCATATTTTAGCACCTCTTGGGAGTCGAGCTAGAACGATTCGAGATACTCAACACGGTTGTGAGCGGAACTACCACTTGCTCTCGCAGCTGGGATATCTCTAATTATCAGATATAATCAGTTTCTCGTCTGCTTTTTCTCTGACTGGGCAAGAAATTTAATATGAATTTAATGAAAAATCCATGATTCCATGGAAATTTGATCCTTTCATTGTTTTCTCGGCCGAACTAATTTTTGAAAGACTTTTATTCGTTACAGCCGGAACATATAAATTGAACTAATATAAATGCATATGCGAGAGAAAGAGAGAGAGAGAGAGAGAGAGAGAGAGAGAGAGAGAGAGAAATGCACGGAGAAGGTGATTGCTGGAAATAAAAAATTTTTACAGAAAATTCAAACGATGCGTGAAATTTAAATCAAATTCCAAATACTAAGAATCCTCGAAAAAATGGATTTATTCAGTTTGTCTCAACAGAAATATCTATCAATTTTTTTAAGTTACGGATATTACATCAAATATATTGTAGAAGAGTACATATCCTTTTAGGTATTCATAGTTCGATTCTTATATTTAAGGTCATCTTCTTAAAATGTCATGAACTAAGCCATATATCACAGAGCCATATTAATATCTTAACATTATTTAAGATGGTCTTAAAATAAAAATGGACTATGAATAGTAGCCATATTTTATTTATACTTTTGCTCAAAATTTTCGAGCCCAATATTAAAAATCCAGGAATGTAATATACTAGATAATAAGTAAAATTATTTATAACATTCCTCTCTATAGAAACTTATTTATAGAGATTAAAAAGATATTCTCGCAGCTCGCATCAGTAAACCAGCGTAGTTGCAGCAAGCGTTGGTGCATGCAGTCACGTCACAACTTCGAGTTCGCCAGCGGCACGAAATTTCGGTTCGTCGTCGTAGTCGCGCCCACCACGAAGTGGCGGGACGCGATAATTGCTAGGCGCGTTGCCAATTCGCTGCGGCGCTGTTAATTGATTCCCCGGGAAATGGCCGCGGAGCGACGACTTGCCGACGACGATTTTGCACGTCCGCTGTTGGCGGATTATCATCGACGGGCTTTACGCGGAAGGGTAGCGCAAAATCTAGCGTTACCGGAATAGCTCATCCAACTCTAGCCCAACCTTACTGTGAGTGCTCGCAAATACACGTGTATCATACCGGTCGATTAAGAGACGCATGTAGAAACGACATTTTACTACTACATTTACTACGACATTGTATCATTTATATTTTGATAATTTAACATAAGTGATGCCTTACATTTATTGCAATCTCCATTCACTTAGCACAATTTCTTTTATACAGTAAATAATTTGAAGATGTAAGCCAATATGTTGTCTAGATATTCATTGTTATTATGGTATTCAGTGAGCGTAATGTAGTGTGGTGCAAATGTCTTGATTTGAAATTGATTTTCTTCTGCGAAACTTTCTTGCTTGGATGAGGAAGATCCGAGTCTTATATTATGTCCCAGGAGACCGTAGATAAGGGGAACATATACAACGTCAACCTTCCCTGGTGACGGAACGGAATGTCATCGATTTCTCGCTGGCCTGTGTTGGGAAAATAACGACCAGCATATAATTTATTTAGCAAGAGACGCCAACAAAAAACAACTAATAATTTTTGTTATAATATTCGTGTAACAAGAAAGAAAAGAAGTTAAAATACTAAAGAATTCGTAATGATGGGATAAGAACATCTGCCACTTCTGTATTCATAAGAAAATAAAAATTCATACAAAATAGAATCATACATAAACGAGTTATTTAATAAAAAGTTTTTTTTTACATTCATATAGAAACAAAAACCTTTAAAATCCGAATTTTCATTCACCTGATTGATTGCTTTTGTTCTTTAAAAATTGCACGTTAAAAATACAATAACAACAAAAGCTATCTCAATGTCATGAAACAATTTGGGGCAAAATATATCATATTTCTCGGAAGTGTATTGAAACATGGCAGCTCTATAATATTTTTAACACGATCTGTTCGGAGTTTACGTGGGACGTGGAAAACATAATGCAAGAATGTAACACGCTCTTGATGGCTTATGTGCGGAGTTTACCACAAAACCTCATTTGAAAGTTTGATTAAAATTTCAACAGGTCGACCGTGTAACAGACAAACTCATCGAACTCGGCAGAGTTTTGTGGACAGACTGCGACAATTTTTAAAATCTGATAAGCATCCCATTTTCTGCAACGCATAAACTTCCCACTTTTCATAACCAGAAAATGAAGTTCTCTACTGAAAATTTACTATCCGTTAGATTAATGGAGATTCTGCTAATTAAAGACACTTTCATATGTATTATATGAATTGATATTAAATTCATATTCTATTTGATGTAAAATATCATTAGATAATTATTTGTTATTATCTGATAAGTGAAATGCGTATGAAATGAAAAACACCAAAAAAGAGAGACATACAATTTTTTTCGTAATGAAATTCTGTTGAAAAAATGTTGGATAGCGTGAGCTTTAATAAAATTTAATAAACGTCATCCTATTTCATCGAAGCTCGTGCGTTGAGTTATATTTTTGTGTTAAATATTTTATATTTAGTTAAATATTTTCAACATTTTATAAAAAACAATTTTTTTTCTGAATCTGATATATACTGTATCTATTTTCTATCATATACTTAAAAGTAAATAATAATTATATTCAGAACATTTTTTATAAACTTAATATATCCATAATGAGAAACTTTGTTCTAGTTAACAAATTCATATTTAGATCAAAGATACGAATTTTCTTGTGTAAAAAAAACGTAACAATCTTCTATCCTCTTTCCTTTCCCGTGTATTTAAAGGGGATAAAACATGCATAAAGTACTTTATTTCTGTTTTTTCATAGAACGTGCCTGAAGCACGTCTATAAATTTTCGAACATAGACAGAGTCTATAAATATTTGGTCTTTTCCCCTGCCACGTTTATTCCCTTTTCTCTTTCTCTCCGATTTTCCTGAGTGCTGAACGGAGGCGCGAGAGTGTAGAGAATGCAGAGGCGCCAGAGAGAAGTACCATGCAACGTCCCTGGGACGAGTTCCTCTCTGTCCCCGACACGTGTTTCTCACTCTAACTTAATTAAGCCGTCAGTACAAACGCGCAGCATCCAAACACGTGGTTATGTCAGATTTCGGCGTGGCGTCCTTTGCACCATACCGAAATCACGACATGGAATCCGGGGGAAGAGACGCTAATTCTTGTTTTCAGGATGAGTCGTTAAACCGGAAACGTCTGTCCCGGATTTCGTCGCAACCCGGTTTCGAAACGGCTTCTGTTACGATACACTCGTTACGGTTGTCATCCTCGTCACTTCCAAATGCATACGCGATTAAGCTACATTCTATTAGGTGTTGGAATTAATTCGTAGCGTTTTACAAGAGATGGCACAAGCAGTACACTATTTCGTTGTTACCTACAGTTCTGTATACATTGTAAACATCTATCATAGGACGTCATTTGCCGTACATAACCTTTCTTGAAATCATAAATAACAACACTGTATAATTCATTGAATATGTCAAAATTTGTGCCGAATAAAGTGTATTTGCGGGGAATTTTATTACACTACTTTATTCAAAAGAAATCTGCAGCTGAAGCGCATAGAATTCTTGTTCAGACTTATGGTGACAATGCTCTGTCGGATACGACATGCAGAGACTGGTTTCGACGCTTCAAAAATAATGATTTTGAACTTGAGGATAAAGAACGTTCTGGCGNCTAACAATACTATTACGTCGTCGTATCTGTCTAGGAAACTGTTATATTAATTACTTATAATAGCTTATGAAAATTAATTGATCCCATATATTAATATATATCATTTATCGTTTTTACTCGGTGCGAATTTAATTTTATACTTTTATTAATAGCTATTTTTAATTTGTATTTAATAATATTAAATACAATTTAATATTATATTTTTAATAAATAATTATAAATAATTATAACAAACATGATTTATAAATTAAAACATCCAAAAAGAGGAGCATAAATTAAATATTAGCACTAAATATTGTTTGTGAAATTTAATCAAACATTATATTAATAAAATCTTTAGACGTTTCGGCTACAATCTTAATTAAATTGTTTGAATCTTGACATTTAATTGAAATAATAATACACAATGTCACGACGAATTTCCATCTGCGTGAGAAAAGTGCTTAAGATTAATTATTTTTCTATAAAACAGAATTTGGAAATCTTGTTCTACATAACTTGCAATATAATAATTGGCGCTGCAATCATATTGTATGATGTACCTTCACAAGATGAAAGAAAACATTTATACTCATTTATATTTTTGACGGCTGAATTTAATGTCAGATTTATGTAAATTCTGCATTTTATTTGTTATTTTACTGAAGATGGCCAGATTGTGGCCGAAACGTCTAAAGATTTTCATTAATGTAACGATTGATTAAATTTCACAAACAATATCTAGTGCGGTAGTTTCATACTCCTCTTTTTGTATGTTTATATTTTTAATAATCGATTTTTCGACTAATCTCATTCACTGATTAATTCATTAATGCCATTCATGGTGCAATATCTTATTATCTCTCTGGTTAATACTATACATATCCATTACATATGCCGGCTAAACCCTAACTAGATTACGATAAATCCCTAAGATTTCGACCAAAAGCGCACCATTGTGCTCTCCTGAGTTAGCGGGATTACGGTCCAGTCCCGTCTTACCTTTCACGTAAACGCAATTTGTTAGTCGCGCGTCTGAGCTAGGTACAAACAGTATCTGGGTTACACTGAAGTTTCGTCTCTATCTCGCGCACGTGTTTCTCGCTCTGAATTAATTAAGCCGTCAGTACCAGCGGGCTAGCTGGTCCGACCACCGCATGGTTAAGTCAAGCTTCGATGTAGCAGTTCGGTAGACCGGTAGAGACCGAAATCACAACGGCAGGTAAGGGCTCAGTAAACATATACAATACGAACTACGGAAAACAGGGATCTCTCGCTCTACGCCATCTTATAAACCACCATGCCGGTTTTGGAACCTGTCACGCCGTCGGCCTCTAATGACGGCTCATTAGTGACGTGGTCAACGTTATGTTCAGCATCAATTTAGTTCGTTTTATTTTCTCGGGTTACAAACGATCACACGATGTTTAAGCGTGTCGTCGGTCGAACGAAACACACAGGGCGGCTACGTAGATGGGCGATGAAGAATAGGCGACATTCGGGTTTGCTCCAAGCAAAAACGATAACCGTTATGGTAGACTGGATGAAACGGCGCCGTGTATCAAACGATGATTATTTATCGTCCGTGTCCGAGAATAATTGGCCGAGAGAAACGGCAATCAACAAATTTTTCCTGTTCTCATATCCCAATTTTATCACACCAAGCAGCTTATTGAAAAATATGATAATCACAAATATGTAATTATCTTTCCAATATAAAAACTTTCCAATTCTTCTTATTAATATAAAAACTGTTTATATAAAAAATGAAAAATGTATTTTGACATTATTGTAATAACAATAAAAAATATATTGTAATATAACAACAATATAAATTATCTTGAAACAGTTTTATACAAATGACAAACTCGACAATATTCTTTAGTTTGGTATTAAAAGATTAAACGTATAAATATTTAACATATATGATAATGCAACTCGAATTGTTTATTATTTCAGTTTATTAAAACATCGGATGACTAAAATTGAGAAACGGTCAGCAGCACAGTTGATGTTTATTTTATTGTATTATCTCTCTCGTATGTTGCCCCATTTTTCCACATTTTACTAGTAAGTAAATAATTTCATACGTTTTCCCGACAAAAGCTTTAACTGTTTCATAATCGTTTACGTTTTGCAAAAACAGAAAAGAAAAGATATATTGCGAGGACAAAAATTAAATTTTCTGGAAAATTCAACGCCGGGACTCGCATTATGTGCGCATTAATTTACTAACTTGATGAGTTTTCATTGTTTTTATCCCATCTCACTCAATGGGGCATTATACAGGTTTATGCAAAATATTACTAGTTTCACGCCACAACAACGCTTTCCTGTTTCTGACATTCTTTCAAAGTAATTCTCTCATTAATCTACCTGCTATATTTTCCCATTCTTCTCTCATTCGCTTGTCGCTTTACGCTACAATAGAAACGATGGATTGCGTGTATTCTGTATTATTAAAATAATATATAAACTCGACAAACCCGACAAACCCGATTGAAACGAATTTCAAAGCACTTGAGAACGACAAGAATCACTTTCTCAATTACACGCACAACGGTTTCGTATAGCGTCGACGATATCGATTAGTCGTACTTGAGCCGTCGATCTTCGACAGCCAACTTCGACTCGACCCTTATGTTAGCACAAGAACCAGCCGTGGTTTCTTGCGCGAAGCGCGTTTCGCGAGGAAACAAAGAGCCAGATTTTCCACGGTGCAGTCGAGTATAGCTTTCAGTCTGGGCCCTTCCGTCTCGTGTTTCACTGCTCCAACGGGGTGTTAATGGTGCCTGAGGCCACAAGGCCATCCATCACCGCACTCGGCCTCTGTATGCTTCGCGCTGTCTACTCACGGTGTCTCCGGGCTCTTCCGTGTGAACCGCAACAATGCTTCTTCAGTTCACCGATACACTTACGTTCTCGTGAGCATTACCGGCGAGCTTTGGCATCCGCTTTCGAACTGCAATTACCAGAAACAGCGATATCGATGGAACAGCTATTATCGGTGCAGATACTATATGCGTCAGATACAAACGTGCTTCAGCTGCGTTATTAGTGATTGCATTTGTTTGAGCTGTGTACAGCTTAGCTGCGTACACTGTATACATAATTGCGTATGCGGCAATTATTGGAAGATGCATTAATGATCATAAGGCGTCTGTACAGTTGTAATGTGCGAAATCACATACAGAGATCACATATCGTTAACAATTAAAACCTTTACTCGTTTAAATACTTTTTTGTATTCCTTATAGAAATATACTTATACATCGAGGAAACCCTGAACATGAATCTAATTGTTCCATCAATTATGGATTCAGTTTTATTTATTTTATAATATCTGTCTCACGATCCAAATTTAATCAATATTTTATTTTGTAAAATTGACAAGAGTTTATTATATTAATTAAATTTGGTTATAACGATAAATTTGAAACAGATTCACAATTATTGAAACTTGCGCAACCACATCACAGCGGTCATGACAGATTTATTTATTTGAGAAGCACATTAATTTCAAGAGGCACGAGTGGACCGCTTTCGAGAGGCACTGGCGAGTGAGGGAATGTACGCTTTATTTACGGTCTGAAAAATGCAGGCAC